>OX411543.1:86693043-87293043 GCA_948146395.1 Fragum whitleyi | reverse complement strand
GCTAAATCCTGTCGATTATTAAACTGCCGCCCGCCACTAAACACACGACGTCCAAGTTGATCCCAAAGATGTTCAATTGGGTTTAAATCGGGTGAAAACGCTGGCCACGGGAGAACATTAATGTCTTGTTGTTCGAGAAATATGGACATCACTCTTGCCGAATGGGGTCTGGCGTTATCTTGTTGTAACGTCACGACGTCCTGATTTTGCTGGAAAATAGGCACAACCACTGGTTCAAGAGTCTCGTCAATGTACCTTCTAGCTGTTAAACTGCCGTTCACAACGAGTAGCTCAGTTTTATGGTTCCATGAAATACCACCCCAGACCATTATGCTTCCACCTCCCCAACGAGAAGCCTGTCTAACACGCCAATCTGCATATCGTTCTCCTGTACGTCTCCGTACCCTTGCCCTTCGATCGGGTAAGTCTAAACAGAAACGGGACTCGTCCATAAAAAGTACACCCTTCCATTGGTTCAGAGTCCACCTCAAACATCTCTGACACCACTCATTTCTAGCACGACGTCTCACCCCTGTTAGCATATTGCCTCTGTAGGCGTAGTGAAGTCTCATATCACGCTCTTGTAGATGGAGTCTAACAGTATCACGGCTAATACGGTTCTGACCATACCCACGTTCTTCTCTGGCGCTTGCTGTTGCAGTCTGGAACCTGTTACGTAAATGGCGTAGGACAATTTGACGGTCTTCTGCTGCCGTGGTCACCCTTTCACGTCCCGGGCGGGGTCTATCAGCCACAGACCCGGTTGCGTTATGTCGTTGGACCAATCGAACGACTGTGGAATGCGCACAGTTCATTCTTCTAGCAACCTCGTGATAGGATAAACCACCAGCTATCATTCCAATGGCTTCATGACGTTGTCCATCGATCAAACGTCCCATACTTTTCTGTATTTCTATTTTTTAGTTTACAGAGCGACGAATAGTGTATAACTAATGTAAAGAGACAAAGAAGGTTATACACTCATGTAAAAAATGCCATTTGCACAGGCTGCACGTAAACGGTACTCAGATATAAGGTGGACAGTATCTGTCCTTTACATAGTATTCGAGTAGTTTTCGTTAGAAGGAACCCAAAAGGAAATTCAAAATTAACAAACTGCATTGGAACAAAAATGAATTTCAGAGTGGTGCGTTTTCATTGCGCGTGAGTATATATGTTTATAAAATAAGTCAAAATAAATTGCTTGCATAACTACGTTTTGGGCTCGAGTTTTATACCAACGTTTGTAGTAGTGCCTGGGTAGTACTTTTGTCTGTACTTTGTTCAAATACGGGTCAATTTTATTCAACAGTCATTCAGTTGCTTGTTCTGTACAAAATAACCTTTTTCCACAATGTTTTGGCTATACCTCTATAGCCATGGCAGTCTTGTGTTGCTTAACAGCTAATGCTCATGAATAGCTCCATTTTGATATATGATATACCTGGAGTAACTGCTTTTTCTTGGCAAATGAAGTGTTTTAAAATTGGGCCTCAAACACTTTACATGAACCTCAAGTTTCATGACCACAGCAATTATACTTTCTGAGATAAGCTCTGGACAAACTTCAAGTATAAAAATCAACAAAGGGCAATTACTCAAAAAATAAGAAAGAGTTTTGGTTCTTATGCACTGCGCTTCTCATCAATGCAATCTATCCACCCATGAAGTTTCATGATCCTAGCTATTATCCTTTGTGAGAAATGCTCCGGACAAACTTCAAGCATGAAAATCAACAAAGGGAAATGACTATAAAATTAGAAAGGAAAAGTAATGGTTCTTATGCACTACACTTCTCCTCAATTTGATCTATCCACCCATTAAGTTTCATGACCAAAGCTATTATACTTTCTGAAATATGCTCCGGACAAGAACGGTCTACGGATGGACCGACCAATCAACCAACAGATTGACAAGAGCAAACCAAAATGACTCTCTTCTTCAAGGGGGGCATTATAAGTTATACCATACTGTGGGATATTTTAGAGTCCTCTTGTATTCGCCACATTTACCAAAAATCTGGTTTTATTTTGGTGTGTCTTTTTTTTTTGGCACCAAGGGTAGGTAGTGAAAAAATATTGCACCAGAATGAAATCATATTTACAGGTTGGTTGCACCAGAATGAAATCATATGTACAGGTTGGTTGATTTTTTTACATGAGGATGTTCATGCAGAAATATAAGGGAACAAACAGATACAACTATTTCTAAGCCAAAATGTAATGCTGTTTTCTAGGGGCGCAAGCTCGTCCATTGAATTGAATTCCAACAAGGTGCAAAATTGTCACATGATACGCCCATTACACTCTATGTAACTTTGGGTTAAAGGTAGAATTGAAGTGATTTCGAATGATTATCTTTTAGACAATTTTGTGAAGACAGACAGATGAATAATTGTAGAGTTATGGTTCTTCCGCACTTAACTTCCCCTTAATGAGACCTATCTACCCATCAAGTTTCATGATCGTAGCTTCTATACTTTTAGAGATATGCTCCAGACAAGATCCAAGTATGAACAAGAGGGCCATAGTAGTCCTAAATCGCTCACCTGAGTTAACAGTCTTAAGATCTGACCTCTTAACCTAGTTTTTAACCATACTTGACCCAAATTCAAACCAGACAGATTTATAAAGACAATTTCAGTCTGGCTAATTCTCTGGATGATTGGCCTCTAGAGTGTCTACAAGGATTTTCTAAGATTTGACCCTGTGACCTCATTTTTGATCCAACTTGACCCAAGTTCATCAAGAAAATCATTCTGACCAATTTTCAGGTTGATTGAGCAAAAATATGGCTTAAAGAGTGAGAGTCTACAAGGCTTTTCTAAAACTTGAACCTGTGTCCTCATTTTTGATCCCATTTGACCATAATTCAAACTTTATCAAGACTTTATCAAGATAATCATTCTGACCAATTTTCAGGTCGATTGAGCTGAAAATATGGCCTCTAGAGTGTCTACAAGATTTTTCTAATATTTGACCCCGTGACCTCATTTTTGACCCCACTTGACCCAATTTTGAACTTGTCTGAGATTTCATCAAGACAATCATTCTGACCAATTTTCAGGTTGATTGAACTGAAAATATGGCTTGTTGAGTGTCTACAAGATTTTTCTAATATTTGACCCTGTGACCTCATTTTTGACCCCACTTGACCCAATTTCGAACTGGTCCAAGATTTCATCAAGACAATCATTCTGACCAAATATGAGGTTGATCTGTCAAAAAATGTGGCCTCTAGAGTGTCTACAAGGTAAATGTTGACGACGCACGACACACGACGGACATCATGCGACCACAAAAGCTCACCTTGAGCACTTTGTGCTCAGGTGAGCTAAAAAAAACCAAAGGGCAATAACTAAAAAAATAGGCCAGGTAGAGTTATGGGTCTTTCGCACTGCACTCAATTATGAGGAGAAGAATATAACTGCCAAGTTTCAAGAAATCGGACATAGGGTTACAGAGTAATGCTCCGGACAAAGAAGTGCACAATGCAGGAAGCAGGACATCACGGGTGATCCCATAATACGTCCCATCTTCGAAGGGCGTATAAAAATTGATAGGTCAATTTCTCCCTTGTCCAGCGTCAACAATCTTAGTGTTAACACTTTATATCAGAGGAAAAGGGGCCTTAATGACAATTTTCTTGTTCACACTCTAGAGGGCACAAATATGGCTTAATCTTAATGAAATTAGATCAGAAGGTTGGCCAAGTCATGTGAATGAACCCTATTGGAAATGGGGAGGATCTGTGCCATATCATGGGAAAAGGGGCCTTAATGACAATTTTCTTGTTTACACTCTAGAAGCCACAAATATAATTCAATTTTCATGAACATTGATCAGAATGGCTAGGTCAAAAGGATGAACACTATTGAAAATTAGAAAGACCCATGCCATATCACGGGAAAAGGGGCCTATAAGACAATTTTCTTGTTTACACTCTAGAGGCCGCAAATATGGCCTATAGATTATGAAACTTGGTCAGAATGTTGGCCAGGTCACATGAAACTTGTTTGGCAAAGGCTAGAAATTGATGCAGGGATCATTAGAATACAGTAATGTCTTTCTTTGAAAAATTTAATGGTCATTTAATGATCTTTCAAACATTTAATTTTGGTAAGGGAGATGTCAAAGAGACGAAGGTGAGCGATATAGGACCATCATGGTCCTCTTGTTTTAATTTCTACCCTAGATATATATATCAAATTACGCTCATGTTGATTTATTGTCTGCAACCTATTCCAAGATGGCCCAGTCTAAAATTTTGTTATCCGTGTAAGGCTTTAAGGATGGGAAAAGGCTTTTAAATTTTTCAAATTTAGATTAATCCATTACAAGACAAAAAATATTTAACCAGGTCATAATTGTAAAGGTTAGCAGATTACAAACAATATGTGGGTAAATTAGTAAATGTAGCAGAAAGGGTAGATAATATTAGGGAGAAAGGAGAAAGTGTTAGCTGCATTTTCTTCTTTTCCCTATCGGCAATGTCATCTGTCAAGATCAAATATAAAATCTATGTATCTTTAATACAGCAGTGATTTTGGCAGAAAATTTCTGGTATACATGATGAGGACAAGGTGAATAACCAAGGTTATATTCAAGAAATATGACTTCGTGTGTTGTTTTGTTTATTAAGTTCCCTCGCCTTAAGTACCATCAGTACTCTGAATTTAGCACAGCGTAGTGATATGCAAGCACTGTATTGAACACACAAAGCACTTCATGTTGTACAAAAGTTGATGACATATACTAGACCAATTTTTTGCATGCGCATGAGCACAAAAAAGCTACATAGTACACATGTTGTTCGGTTTTTGACTCGATTACCTTTTTCCTGGGCAATTTCCAGGATACAGGGTTGTTTCCTATGGCCTGCTAAACCAGGCCAAAACAGAGAGATGAAGCTCCTTTTTGTATTTGTAAGGCTAGATTGTTCTGGGCCCTAGGAAATAAAACTTTTGTTATGCTGACCTGAGAATTTACTCAAACTTCAGATAAATGCTTTATATTTGCTGAAATACTAAAATACAAGAGGGCCAGAATGGCCCTAAACCGCTCACCTGATTTTTATTGGTCCAGTAGATCACATCAAAGTAACTTTCTGGTACAGTTTCATTCTTATTTGCCTACTTGATTAAGAGGAGATGTTATTCCGAACATTGAAAAGGATAAATACCATATCCCCCCATTCATTACTGAAGAGACTCTGAGGCCCAGTGCTTTAGGAGGAGATGTCGTTCAAAGATTTTGGGCTCAAAATAAGCCCCGCCCTGCCACACCTATTTTGGGGGGGGCCAATCAAAATTTTGCGAACAATATTAAGAATGGTCACCAAAGGAACATTTTGGTAAAGTTTCATTGAAATGGGCCCAGTGATTCAGATGAGGGAGTTTTTAAGACTGTTGATGACAGACAATGTACGATGGACTCAGGGTGATCCTAAAAGCTCCCCTTGAGCACATTGTGCTCAGGTGATCTAATAAGAGCAAGAAGGATATGCATTTTCACCATTTGATTCTATGTTAAAGGGGTGCACCCGGTGGAGCCCAAATGTGACCCCAAGGTTCTTGATATGAACAATCTTGGTAGAGGTCCACTAGATGATGCTACATACCAAATATCAAAGCTGTCTGCCTTCTGGTTTCAGAGAAGAATATTTTTTAGGATTTTCCTATTTGGACCCTTCATGCTCAGAAGAGCTAAAAGGGATGGACCCGGGTGGAGCCTAGATATAACCCCAGGGTCTGTATATGAACAAACTTGGTAGAGGCCCACTAAATGATGCTACATTCTAAACATGATAGCTGTCTGCCTTCAAATTTCAGGGAAAAAGATTTTTAAAGATGTTTGCTCTTTGATTCTATGTAAAAAGTGTTGCGCCCTGTTGGAGCCCAAATATGACCCCAGGATCTTGATATGAACATACTAGATGATGCTACATACCAAATATAAAAACTGTCTGCCTTCTGGTTTCAGAGAAGATTTTTCTATTTTCACCCTTTTTCTTAAGGGTGATTTAAGGGTGGATTTCATTTATTTTGAACAACTTTGGTAGAGCTTTACCCAAGGAACATCCCTGCCAAGTTTTGTCAAGATTGGCCCATTGGTTTAGGAGGAGAAGATGTTTAAAGAAATTGTGGACGTCAGATGACAGACATTGGACAATAGCTCATCTTGAGCACTTCGTGCTCAGGTCAGCTAGAAAGAATGAAAATAAAAGATAATTTTGGCAGATTTTTACAGAAATCATTTATCTAATGTAAAAGTAAAATTAAACATTTCCTTTAAATTTAATTTGAGGTTTGAGTGGATTCTCACATGGGTAAGAAACGAGGTGTGTTCCTAAAACACGAATGCCCCTGAAACAACAGTTTTTTTTTTTTTTTAGCTTTTGACTTTGACAGATGACAATGACCTAGTCACATGACCTTGACCTTGGTTATGTGTAGATGCGCATAGATGAGATCTTTCATCGTGCCAAATATGAGCATTATACATGTATGATGAATAGCCTTGAAGTAATTGGCAATGTTATGTTTTTAGGTTAAGATTTGCAGGCAGACATTTGTTTGTTTGAATGGGTTTTACGCCACTTTCAACAACCTTTCAGTTAAATCGCAGTTGCTGGAGCACCTATCAATGGATTCTGGGTATATCTCAATACTACCATAAATCTTTTCCTAGCCTCCAGCTGCTATCTCACAAAGGTCTACAATAATCGACCTATTGGTGAGAGACAAATACAGTAAAACTTGTGTTAAGTGACCTCTAAGGGGACCAGAAAAAAAGCGGTTGCTTATGGGAATGGTCGCTTAATACAATAGTTCATGCTAAATAAAACAAGTCATTTTATTTGTATTTAAAGATGGTCGAACAAGTCTCACTGAATCCTATGATTTTCATACCCATTAGAATTGTAAATGGGTTCAAACAACATAAGATTCAATAATAAACATTATTTTGTTTAATAATGTCCATTTTTTCTGAAGTTTCGCTTATGGCAAAGGGAATATTTTCAATGGTCACTTTATGAATTGGTTGCTTAATGGAGGTGATCACTCGAGCAATATGGACTGTAGTCGGAAAGGATGAGTACCACTGTTGGGGATCCAACCCGGGACCTCTAGATTGATGCTCCGACGTGCTACCAACTGTAGGGCATCATTGTAGGCAGACAGACAACGGTAAAACAATATGGCCATAATCTATTCCATGTGGGGGCATTAAAAATCTGTTTATTGTGGGCATTGAAACTCCTTCGTCTTCTCCAAAAGTAGACTTACTAAGGGTTAAAGAAATCAACTAATCTTTTCCTTTGTCAAAACATTTCTAAAAGTCTTTTATTGTCACTAATGGTAAGTTTTATTGAATTATTGACATGTATTTTACAATACAGAATTTTTTTTTTTAATTACCTACATAAATTAAACCCTGTACACATAAATTAACCCTTTTCTTTTCTGCAGTTCATGGCAGATTTCCTGTTTTACTCAAAGCTTTTGGCAGACAGTTTAGACTAAGATCAGCCTGCACAGATGTGCAGCCTGATTTTAGTCTTTACTGCCTGCTTTCTACTTAATTAATAGGGATGGGAACGAGTATTCGATTAATCGAGTACTCGATCAAACGTCCGATTATCCATTACCAATTTCACTAATCGATTAATCGGTAAAAAAAAAAAAAAATGAAAGAATGGCAAATTTGTTTCTAATCTCATTTTTTTCATATTTTCTCAAAATATTGATCTTACATATGAAATGCTGTTCAGCTAAAGATTATGTATGCAACACCTGGCCGACTGTCTTATCTTTCGACATTATTCCGAATTTGCAATCAAGTGCCAACTGTCATCGTTCTTGCTGTCAAACAATACACATCATTTTGTAACTATTTGCACCTTCGAATTTTTGGTAATCTTATTTATCAGTGACAGTGCAATTTACTTCGATCGTCGGAACAACAGAATGTTGCAGCATCGTTCCAAAACCTTGTAACGCAATATTATCGATGTTGTAGATACATGTACTTGGTCATTCCAAAGTAAAAGTTATATATAAAACCGATGAATATACATTACCGAGAAATGACACTCTCTAACCATGCACTTTAAATTTTCCGTTTCTTAAAATAAATTAGCAATCATATGTCATTTCAACTGCCCCTTTTACCGAAAATATGCAGCAAATACCGTATATCTTTACATTTGAAGTTACAGAATAAATGAATGTCCTCAATTCTATCTGAGTACTCGATCGGAAAGGTGAACGAGTAATTGATTAGTAAAATCAGTACTCGTTATCATCCCTATTAAATAATAAAGCCCCACTAAGAGAACTTAGCCAAAAGACTGCAATATGCTAGATACAATGATCAAATAAAGCAGGATATGGGTTTACTCAATACTAGACCTTTTTTGGTCTAATATCAAATAAATTAAATAAATAAACTTCCTTATATAGTATTAAAAAGAGTATGTGCAACTCAATTTGAGCATATCTTTTAAAACAAGCAATATACCTACTCTTCTTCAAAGGGGAGCATAATTAAAAGACTATACCTTATAGGCATTGTTAATATACAATAATTCATTATCAAAATAACAACAGCAACTAAATTTTAGACACATCCTTTCGATTAATTCTGTTAACAAATATTCAAATTAAAAAGAATATATCGCATGGGAAATATGGAACAAAACTAGGTTTTCAAAACAATGCCTTTGCTGTTGCATATGTCACAAAACTAGGTTTTCAAACTGTCTTCTTTTTCTATTACACAGCATTAAATCACAAAACTCCAATAACATGTCCAGGGATAATATTTGGGTGAGATTTTGAGAGATTCCCTCATTTTTCTGCCAGAAATCACATTGAAACTGGCTTAATGAGAGAAAAATATCAGAGCAAAATTTAATTTAGAGAAAAATTTCCTTAGCTCAGCACAAAACGGTTGTAACTGCCTATAATTATATAGGCAGTTACAACTGTTTTGCGCTGAGCCATCCATTTGCTAAAATTTCTCTCCAAATATACTTCATTTCTCAATAGATTCAGCTTAATGAGATATTTTTGAACATGCTATTCTTAGCCAGAATTAGCCCTGCATGCCCTTTGCATCATGATAACAGACATTCTAAGAAAGTTCCATAAAAAGCTATCACAAAATGTTAGATTACATACACAAGGTAAACTTAAACTCCAGCCCCATTGCCAATTTCCAACATTAATAACTCTATAGGGATAATCATTTGTTTCAGTGTAAGATCAGTACAATGTTTATTGAGTAAACAAAAAAAAAGTATTTTCATGAGGAAAATATCAATTTTGGTGTTCACAAAATGAAAGAATTATCAGTCTTACGCAAAAACAAATGATATAATATATCTCTTTAATACAAGAATTAGATCTTAAGAAACAAGAGCAACACCTACCGGAGCCTACATACAACTTATATAGACTAATCATAGTTTCATTAAGAGGGGGTATTTTGGATTTCAAATTAGATTTGCGCTTTACTTGCGCAAATCCTATATTGTGTGTACTCATTAGAATCTTCTCATCAAGCTGATTCAAATGAGTACCAATAAGGTTTAAATTAGAAATAAAGATTTCAGACTAGGATTACACCCTCTTGTCTGTAGTTCTGCTAATCAGAGTCAGAAAGCTCGACCAACTCTTCAACTGAAGATGAAACAAGGGTATCCCCTTTTTTGAATAAATAAGAATCAGGTTCCTCATAATTTTCTATCAATTCAATATGTTTGTCTTCAACTTGAAGTAAAGAATTGGCTTGTCCACTATGTACTGCATTATCAGGTTTCTTAATAGTTCCAGTTGGAAATTTCATCATGGCATTTTTCAACTTCATGAGCTTATTCCTGACATCAGGTTGTTTTAATTTTATCACAGATGTATTTCCTTTTGAGGTACTAGTCACAGTTTCTTCATCTTGAACTGAATTTGAGACCACATTATCACTAGCTCCTTCACCTCGATCATTGTTTAACTTATCATCATCAAGGATTGATAAGGCTTTCTGAACACTATTAATTGTTTCATAATTTTCTTCTTCATTGTCTGAATAATCGTCAACTTCCATTACATTATCAGTGAGGGAATCTGGTTTATTGTTTGATATACTAGTGGAATCACCCACTGAAGAGCACTCATTTTCATAATTGTTTGATTTTCTATTTGATGAACACATACTTTTTACCTGAGTACTTTGGATTTCTATAAATTTATCTAAGTCTATGTTGCGACTGTCTTTAGGACTAGAAACTAAGACATCTGTGTGTTTTTCAACATAATTTTCAAGAGACTTGCTAATATCTTTTTTGATGCTTATTTTGGTTTTGTGAGAAGATTCTAATAATTTATTATTTGTATCCTCTGGAACCCCTGAGAGTAAACTTTCACTGCACTGACTGCTACTGTCCTCATTGTCATTGAAACTTGTCACTCTTTCAGTGCATACATTAGTATCTAGGAATTTACAAGAATCAACAAGGTCTATTTCTCTATCAATTTTTGCTTTCCCCAAATGAGCACCATTTTTGTTTGGTATACTGTCATTATCTACTAGAATGCTTTGATCTTCTATACAGTAATTGTCTATAATTCCTTCATCATCAAATATGTCTGGATTGCTTTCACAGAAGGTAGCATCATCCTTTTCAGATAATTCATCCATGTTCACCTTTGACAAAAATGAATCAGACTCTCTCATTTCTTGTGATGTTTCCTCAGAATAAATTTTGGAGTTCTTGTTTAGATTACTCAAATGCTTTGAGTTATCAATGCGGGGAGATCCTGATAATTCACTGATATCATTCTCATTATTTTCTTCCTCTATTTCCAAACTATTACCGTCATCATATTGTTCTAGATCATAATCAGTGGATTCAATATGGTCAGTAAATTCATCTATGTTCTCATCAAGTTCATTGTCCTTGTATTCATTATCTAGTTCATCCCCAGTGTCAAGTACCTGATCAGAATTATCATATAGTTTTACTGGAATGGCTACAAATCTATCACTACTAGCATTGCTCTCTTCCCCAATATTATCAACCTGCTTTGGATTTTCTATCTGTGAATTTTCCAAGAAATTGTCACTAGTTTGATCTTCCCTACCATCATCATCATCATCATCATTGCAGCTATCACCAGAATCATCTTCAGGGTAGATTATCTCCCCTTCTTCCAGTTCTGATTCTTCCCCTTCATCATCTGCTTGGTTTTTGTCCTCCTTGAATGATTCACTCACATTTACCTCATGAATTGTACCAGAATCTATTTTATCACTAGTGGTTGGTACCACTTCAATAGAACTAATGGCTAATGTTTCATTTGCTTTGTCGTCTTTGTTTGTTTGTTGCTTTTCTGTAACTTTTATACTTGTATTATTGTCAATAGAATCATCTATTTCCACCTCCTTTGCATTATCATCTTGATCTATGATATCAATTGAGTCTCCCTCAGCACTTTCTGGGAGTGCCAGATTTTGTTTTTCCTTTAAAGATAGTTCTGATACATGCTCTGGTGAATCACATATAAGAATCTCTTTAGTGTTAGAATTATTCTCACTAGAATATACAGATACTTTTACATTGTTGTAGTTATTTTTCATGATTTGAGAACTATTTTTATCTTCATCTTCATCAAGGTCTATTTCGATACACTCTGAGGAAGTTAAAACTACTTTATCAACACTTTTAGCTTGAAGATTATCTTTAGAGGTACTAGGTTTTACTTGTTCTGGATTTCCCTTTCTAGCTACTGAAGTGTAAATTTTCTCCTTAGATCCATTAAAGTATGGTTTATGTTTGCTATGTTTTTTATTTCCTAAATGATCATTTACACTTATGTGTCTTGGAGATGTAATCTTCAAGTTTAAAGCAGGCGTTTCATAATGCCAACCACTAGTTCTTTTGATAGTTGTAGACTTCTTATCTTTTTCTTTCTCCTTTTTGAAATCAGTTTTATAAGAATCTGTTCCATAATATTGATTATCATAATACTGATTTTCGTAATAAGATTGGTCATAATATTGGTTGTCATAATTATTATAATCATAATATTCATCAGCGTTGTACCCATTTTGTACTGGTAATTGCTCTTCAACTATTTGAACTTCATCTTCTTCTAAATCTATCACAACTACATCATCATCTTTCTTTTTGAGATCTGATTTTCCAGTATTTTGATAATCCTTCTTTATATCACCTTTCGCAGACTCTCTAAGAATATTAGAGTCTTTAGTTGTACTTCTAGGCTCATTGCTGGGTTCAGTTGTTACAGTTTGTTTAAGAGATGAAGAACCACTCGTTGGTTTATCAGTAGGTTTAAGTTGAGCGTTTTCTTCATCATCACTATTTATTTCTATCACACCTTGACTAAACTCCTTCGTTAAAATATCTGTCACTTGTTTACAAACTGCAGCTGTGTCCATAGAAGATTTTTTACTACCTGTTTTAATTACTGGACCTAAGTGTGATTTGGCAGGAATTTTTGGTTTATCTATAACAGAAGTAGACTTTTCTGTACCTCTTTTAATAGTTGTCAATAGATCCTTGTGTGTTTTCACAGGCTCCTTTGCTGAACTTGATGAACCAACTAGGTTTTCCTTACCATCAATATGTTCCTTAGGTTTTGGTTGGGTATTTTGAAGGCCAAAAATTTCACCAAAGTATTGTGATTTTCCATCTGAGAAAGTTTGAGTTTTTTCAGGTTCTACTTCCTTCTTGACTGAAAAAAGAAGACACTTGTATAATATCTAGGTCTTAGAACAAATAAATAGCATGTGTCCATAAATCATGTAGACACATATACTCAAACCTCATTGTATCAATCTATCCACTGTATCGATCTATTAACAGATTTAAGGGTATTTTCATCAAAATGCCACCTTTCCAGTGTTAACATGAATTATTAAGCCACCATGTAATAGTTTTGAGAAACAATATCACCGCCTCCTGTGCCTATGCTCGGCTGAAGAGTGCTGAAAAGTCGATAAAAAAATCTAAGTAGAAAAAGGGGCATTATTTGCCATAAATGTTATACAGAGTTATCCCTCTTGATAGTATAGGTTGCTCTTTTGAACATTCGGTTTCAAGTGAATGCCTTTTTAGAACCAGGGATACCACAAAATGTCAAAGTTTTAGAAAATGTCAAAATTTTGGCACAACAAAGATGATGACAATGATGACGCTAAAGGCCAGAGCAATACATCAGGTTTTTAAAAAAATAAAAAGACTGAGCAAAAAATTTAGCAAGTCTGGTTTAATTATGGTAGTGGAACTGTAATAGTTCTGCAATATTTCTCATGAATTTTCACAATGTTGACAGAAGTTTCCATAATGTTTCAGTTCATTGCCTCTAAAATGTTGCAGATCTATTACAGGTCCACTACCTTAACTCAAAAATTGGCAATATTGTTTATTCAAATTCAAAAGGATAAGGTAAAAATACCTTTAGTGATTGGAGTAGAATATTTCGGATCAACATCGTCATTTTTCTTTTTCCCTTGTTCATTGTCACTATCCATCTCCTCCTCGTCCTCCTCTAGAAGCAGGATAACATCCTGGTCTATTTCTTTTGTAGGTTGGTTCTCAGCTGTCTCAATCGGATCTTCTTCATCTTCTTCTTCTTCATTTTCAGCCTCATCGTCATCATTATTGCTTCCGTCTTTGTCACCATCTTCATATTGAAGTCTTGCATATTTGTCAACAACCTAAAATATATCAGCATTTCATTGGTGGTTAATCAAAATTTCATATAAGTAGATCTAAAGCTGTAGATCATATGAATTTTGTTCAACCACCAAGACCAATTTATACAAACTGTTTTGTGCTGTATTGAATAATCTTTCAGTTAAATCAAGGTAAAGTTGTCTTAAATGTTCTTCCTGGGTATCATCAGTACAAAAACTGTCTTTAGGCAGGACATTCATTTTAAAAAGAATATCTAATTTCACGTGGAATAATTGCAACTGAATCGCACATGATATTTCCATTATGAATCTAGACAGCTAAATAAGCAGCGTGTCATTTCCAACAATATCAAAAGTGCGCTAGGCAAAGACTTGGGCCAGTCTGTGCATCTACAGAGTCTGACCAATCTTCACTTTGCAATTTGTAGATAAAATAGTCTCAAAGTATCTGTAGAAAACCAAGCAGTCTTCTAATTACTGTGACTGTCTATGCTGCTTAATGTTTGCAACTCTCACAGATGTCAAATTGTTGGAAATGTCACACACAGGCTCAAATTATAATTTTTATTTCGAAGAAATTGTTGAATTTACTAGTCTGACTCTGTCTCCCTTGCATGAAATCAGTAGGAAGCAAGCCATGAAGGCATGTCTTACTGGAAAACCAGGACAAAGATTAATAAAAGCACTTAATTTTTGTATAACTTAACCCTTTGCTGTTTAATCCCTGCTTTTTACATGCCTGTGACTTTATGATAGAGAAAACCTTGCGAAAAAAGGAGAATTTGCTTCTGACAAGCAATTTCTTCTTTTTCCACACTATTTTCTACCCTACTGAATGGTTATTTTTCAAATTAAATCCACCTTTAATTTTCATCTGCAAAACCTTATAAATTGGACAGGTCCGAATTTTTTTAAAACAGGAAAGGGTTAGGAATTTGAAATAAATACTACTCTCTCAATACAATATGAAATGGTCTTTATTTCTAGTCAGTCTCAAAGACACAAACATTATCCAACACAACAGATGATCCATTTACAGTATTCATAAATTGTCCATTGTTAGAAAACAAATAATGTGTTTCATAATGACTTTAGTCATATAACAGAATCAGCCTTACAACCCCAAGATTGAGAGCTTATTAACTGAGCTTACAGGACCACAAAAAGTCATTTCAAAGATTGTGTTTTGGTACATAAATTATATTCAAGACAGGTACCAAAGGAGTTCATAAATGTACAAGTTAAATTGACGAATAGATAAGATTAACCTTTGATCACTGACCAAACTTGTACTTCTTAATACAATTTATAACATGACCTATGTCGCGGGAGTGAAATAACCCTCTTCAATATATTTGATATTACATGGGTGTTATTACACTAGTTGAAAAACTATGAAAATGAGCTCGGAGCAAATAGCAACGCAGTTTTGTAACCGCAAGAATGACATCATAATGTATATATTGTTGAAATACTGAATTTAAAAAATTTTGAGGATTTTTGCAAAAATTCGGGTCATATTACAAATCGAATATCAAATTTATGCTCAGCGTAGCCTCATTTTTATGACCACTCATTCAATATCCTCTATTTATTTGAAAAAGCATCTATTATCCAACACTGTTGTTTTTTGTGTTTTTTTTCCCCTTTTTTATTTTTTACCTTTGACCACTCACTCAAACTTTGAATATAACAAATTTTGAAATAGCATTATCTTTTCTTGTCTGCTGATTCGTTTTTATTTTTTTTAAATGATTTAGTTTGACAAGTTTATGAGTCTATCTTTATGTATGATCATACCTTTTCTATACTTGATTTGGCAGCACGTTTATTAGCGTCTAATTTCTTCTTCAGATCTGTATCATAGAGGGCTGGGTCATCATACACACTGTCCACGAAGGAGAGAATATTAATTTTTATAATATGACCTACCTTGCGGAGTGAAATAACCCCTTTGAATATTTTTGATATTACATGGGTGTTATAACATGAGTGGATTGATTGATTGTACGGAGTTTAACGCCACTTTCAACATTATTTCGGTTATATCTGGCGGCTGGAGCACCTAACAATGGATTCCTGGTATTTCTCTCACCAGTACAACCACCACATCTTTCCTAGCCTCCAGCCGCTATCTCACATAGGTCTACGATTATCAACCCATTGGTGAAAGACAAATAGTCGGAAAGAATGAGTGCCGCCGTCGTGGATCGAACCCGTGAACTCTAGATTGACAGTCCGACAAGCTACCAACTGCGCTATGACGGCGGCTAACATGAGTGGAATAAATATGCAAAAAAGCCAAGAATGAAGTACAACATTGTATTTTCGTAAGGAAAATGATGACATAATAGATCTGCTGACATCATTTTGTAACAGCGTTCTATGTTTTGCGGAAAAAAATGAATTGACAAATTATAATACTTTTTTGTTTTATCACCAAAATTCTGTCATATTATAAATAGAGTATCAAATTTGTGCTCACCAAAAAAGAGAAACTATTAAACTACAAGAGCCGTCAGAGACGGATTATGCTCCCCGAATAAGGCATTGTCACAAAAACAAGAGCCATGTTGGACATGGACATCCCCCGCCAAGAAAGCTTGATAGTAAACTGAAGCCTAATAGATAAAAGATTCTATGTACTGTCAAAGATTTGCCTCCTATAAAATCTAAGTAATAAAAATAACAAAGGGCAATAAGTCCAAAATTATGCAAGCAAGAGTTGTAGTTCTTGTGCACTGCACTTCTCCTCCATAAGATCTATCCACCCATAAGGTTTCAAGTTGATAGCTATTATACTTTAGGAGATATGCTCTGTGGTCAGATTGGAAGGACTCAAATAAGATGTTATCTTATACAGCAAACATAAAGGTAACAAACATTAAACTCCCTTTTCGCATGACATATTTTTAGACACAAATATCAAATACCTTATGGTAAAGGGCATCTGATTTGCTACTGAAATGTGAAATTTCATCAAATTCTGAGCATGAGACTAGGAGAAATGAAAGAATAACTGTATTTTACGCGCTAGCGTAAAGGTAACAAACATTTAGCCCCCTTTTTCCATGATATTTTTTTACGTTAATTTCAAATTGTTTATAGTAAAGGGCATCTGATTTGCTGCTCAAATATGAAATTTCACTAAATTCTGACTGTTAGACTAGGAGAAATTTGGGAAAAACTGTTTTTTACCCTAAGTCCCCTTTTCCCGTGACGAGGCCTCAAATCCAAAACCGTCACAGATGCATAATCACTATATCAAAGGGAGTTCACATGGTAAGTTTCATTTGATCTGGCCCAAGGGTTATGGAGAAATAGGTGGGGACGGACGGACGGACGGACGGACGGAATTAC
Organism: Fragum whitleyi; assembly: GCA_948146395.1. NCBI lineage: Eukaryota > Metazoa > Mollusca > Bivalvia > Cardiida > Cardiidae > Fragum > Fragum whitleyi. The sequence goes on along the minus strand of OX411543.1, from coordinate 87,275,965 downwards.
TATTTTACATGCTAACGTAAGGTAACAAACATTTAGCCCCCTTTTTCCATGATATATATTTTTTTACGTTAATTTCAAATTATTTATAGTAAAGGGCATCTGATTTGCTACTCAAATATGAAATTTCACTAAATTCTGACTGTTGGACTAGGAGAAATTTGGGAAAAACTGTTTTTTACCCTAAGTCCCCTTTTCCCGTGACGAGGCCTCAAATCCAAAAACCATCACAGATGCATCATCACTATATCAGAGGGAGTTCACATGGTAAGTTTCATTTGATTTGGCCCAAGGGTTATGGAGAAATAGGTGGAAATGGACGGACGGACGGACGGACGGATGGACGGACGGAATTACGGACGGATGGACAGACGAAGCGGCGGCTATATGCTCTCCCTTCGGGGAGCATAATAAACAGCTAAAAATTCAGCGCAGCCTGGTTTTTATGTTTATAGATGACTTGTTTAATAAATTCAGTATTCAATGACCACTCATTCAATATCCTCTATGTAAAATTGTTTGTATGGGGATTAACGCCCCTTTTAACAATCTTTCAGTTATAATGCTTAAACACCCAACAATGGTATTTCTCATACTTCTACTACCATTACATCCTTTTCTTTCCTTCTGTTCTGGACAAATTCCAAATTCTAAATTTTGAAAATAACAAGGGCAATTACCCCAAATGTTTGCAAGCAAGAGTTGTGTTTCTTATTCACTACACTTCTCCACAATGAGATCTATCTACATATGAAGTTTCAAGTTGATAGAATTTATATTTGATATGCTCAAGACATACAATAAGTCTTCTTAAATAGCAAAGTCCAATCACTTCAAAATTATGATTGTTTAGAGAAGTAATCATTTTCTCAAAGTGTTTGGAGGGTATATGAGTTGACATTACAAACCTATATAAGCTGACATCTTGAGTGTCAATATTTTCACGGAAATCTTTCTTTCTGCGTCGCTGTAATTTGTTGCCAACGTCAGTAAATGCTTCTCTGGCAAGATCATCAATCATTTTGGGCCTACAGAAATATATTAAAACATTATGATGTAACAAATTAATTGTCATTATCTAAAGAAACTATAGTATCCCAAAGAGACCATGTTAAAATCTTTTCACTGACATCAATGAGGTTACTTTTCCCTTATATAAGCTTTTGATTGACCACATAAATTCAGAATATTGCTCAATTTAAGTATATAGTATAAATGAACTAGAAAGCCATGAATGGCTTGAGTCGCTCCACAGGCTTGAAATTCTTGTAAAGCAATAAAAGTTTTGACTAGACTTTTAGATATTTTGGATTCTACTGATGTTGAAAATAATTTTCAAAGTTTCAACTATATAACATATATATACAGAAATGACATCCGTCCATAAAATGCATATTTTCATCTGATCACAATAATTTTTGTAGACTGATAAAGGGTCACTCAAGGATCATTCCAGTAAAATTTGGTTGATATCCATTGGTTAGATTCTGAGAAAATGATTTCCAAAGTTTCCACTATATAACATATAGAGAAATGACCTCCGCCCATAAAATGCATAATTTTCATTCAACCACTATAATTTTTGGTAGACTGATAGAGGGTCACTCAAGGATTATTCTAGTAAAATTTGGTTGATATCTATTGGTTGGATTCTGAGAAAATGATTTCCAAAGTTTCCACTTTATAACATATAGCGAAATGACCTCCGCCCATAAAATACATAATTTTTATCCGATCACTTTGAATTTTGGAAGACTGATAAAGGGTCACTCTAGGATCATTCCAGTGAAATTTGGTTGATATCCATCACTTACATTCTGAGAAAATGATTTCCAAAGTTTCCACTAAATAACATATAGAGAAATGACCTCCGCCCATAAAATGCATATTTTTCATCCGATCTCAATAATCTTTTGTAGGCTGATAAAGGGTCACTCAAGGATCATTCATATAAAATTTCATTGGTATCCATTAATTAGAATCTGAGAAAACTCACTTTTTACCATATTTGGAAATTAGCCACGCCCATTAAATCCATGTTTTTCATTGGATCAAAATTTCTTGAACAACTTTGAAAGAGGGTCACCCAAGGATCATTCCTGTGAAGTTTGGTTGAAATTCATCCAGTAGTTTCTGAGGAGAAGATTTTTAAAGAAAAAGTTTACGACCGCACGCACGGACGCACGGACGGACGCACGACGGACACAACGCCATGACAATAGCCCCAATGGCTTTCAGCCAGTGGAGCTAATAAAACCTGAATATTCCCTGAAAAAAGCAACTTTTTCGAAAGTGACCCTTTGATAGATGACTTTGACCTTGTCAGATGACCTTCACCTTTGTACCTATCTGCAGATGTTTTTCCATGAGAGCTATAACCATGCAAAATAAACATTTATATAAAGTATCATTTGCCATTCTCCCCAAAGCTATTTATCAATTTGTATTTCAATATCAGCTCTTGACTGCCCTAAGTTTAAATGAAAATAAGACTTGTAAAAAGTCAATCAGGAAACCCTCAGCAATTATTCAGAATAAACCTGGGTAATAATGAGGATGCAGACATAAGATAGCATCATATGTCATGTGGGTTCAAGTGACGTCTCCAACATTATTGGAGATGATGTTCAAAAACAAAAGCATCTAATTATTTTGCTTTGTCATCTAATTATAAAATGCCAAAAAGATTAACATCTTTATAGTAATTGAGTGATTGAGTCATAAATAATTGGAAAGCATTAAAGGATTTTTTTTTCTTCAAGCGTATTGACCAAAGTACCACCAGATCACCTAAAATCACCTAAAAATTACCCATATTTACTATACTTATATCCCAGCTAAATTCCAGTTTACAGAAAAGTCTGAGCAATGATCCAAATGATGACAAGTTTCTGTCACATTGCAAGGAGACAGTTAGCCATCAATCCTGCATATTCAGATCATCACTCAACCATTTCTGTAAATTGCGACAGACCTCGGATGAATGTAAGACTGATGGATATGTAACAAAATCGTGCATTGTGTTAAGCGGAAACAGAAAAACTAGCATGGAAACAACCATCTCTATCTTTAGATTTATATCTTTTACAGTAAAAAACAGCTGAAAAGTCTAAATTTTTGAGAATGATGAATAATTTTCAAAAATTAAAACTTTTCAGCCTTAATTTAAGAATCTAAAGATATCTATATAAGGATATGTTGATTTCATGTCAGTGACTTAAACGAGTAGCATTGGCGACGTCGAATGTTTTCACTTGAAATTTCCAGGGCTAATGCCATTTTAACTGACGATTTGACTTTTTCCAAGGTTTTCACATAATTTTTAAAAATAGTCTGTCTATGTATATCTGAGGTTGACTGTGAGATTGGCCGAGTGGTGTTCCGAATGCAGTCCTACACTGTAAATACAGTCAAAACTGTCAATAGCGGCCACCCATGGGACATGACAAAATCGACCGCATACGGGAGTTGGGCGCTTAACGGAAAATACGCCCCCCTCCACGCCGGCGGCCGCCGAGACGAACAACATTTGGTTAATATCATAACTCCATCAGATGGCACACCGAAAATTTAGTATTCGTGTCAAAAAGATTCCATTCAAAATCGGCGATAGGAGACCAAAATAATTTAAATATTTCTTGAATGGCGGTATTTACGATGTTTTGGTTATTCACGATCAATATGTTCTCACATGGGGAATGTAAACAGCGTATGTATCCGAGTTGCATTTTGTCACAGGGAACAGAAAAGAATTAAATAAACTCCATGTACGAAAGATGATGTTTTAGATTTTGACACCGATAATATTCCTGATTACTTAAGATACATTATTATTCATTAGAAAACGTGGCAATTTCGAGTTCATTCCATGAAAGTATAAATGCGCTGGAGATACGGCGTTTTTAGTGTTCATAGTTTTCATATAAGCGAGAAGCAGGTTCCTGTGGATTTGGCGGCTATTTGTTTCACGTGCGTGGGGTGTAAACAAAAAGTCGGGTTTTCCGGTATGCTTGACGACGTTAGTTGACGTCATTTGGAAAATCCCCAGACATTTTCGACAAGCGGCGATTATTCCACAGAATCAACCTAAACAAAAATACGGCAATTTTATCAATCTGTTAATTTTTTTTCAACTGTGTATTATTAAATTTTCCAAGAGGACACGATTTTTGATGCAAAGAAGAGGAAAAACAAAACGGTTTTTCTGACAAAAAAAAAATAAAATAAAATAAATACTTCCGGAGCCGACGAAGGGAAATCCCCTCCGAGATCAATCCGTCAAAAAAGCCTTTCGATAGTTTGGACAAATAGCAATGTTTAATAGGCTTACTAATCGGAATATTATTAATCTGCTACCGTTTTAAATCAACTAATATGCGGGTCGCTCAGACAACACTAATTAGTAGACTTGTTCATTAGGTAAGCGTCACGGTAAATGCATACGATAATCCAAACGCGTTATCGAGTTTTCGTTAATCAGCGAGTCACCTGTCATAATTTGATGACTCGCGCGACCGCTTAAGGGGATATATAATGAGTGCAATCCAGACAATTAAAGGTGACCGCCGGCCACATACGACAGATTGCCGCTATTCACAGTAACTTTAAAGAGCAAATTTGCGCGGGCGGACCTGAGCTGGCTGCATACGGCAGTTTGGCCGCTATTCTCAGGTGACCGCTCGCACAGTTTTGACTGTACCTTAAATGTAGTTTGTTGTCCTTGTTGACTTTAACAATGATATTTCTAACATCATGATAGTCTGGAAATACTTTCTTCTTGTTGATAAACTTCTCAATCTTTTTGTTTACATCTGGATATCTTGTACCTGTCAAAAAATAATCAGGAATGGTTTTGTTTGAAATTCAAACAGTAACTGACAGTTAATGATAAATTATTTCTCCCATTACCAGCCTTTTTTACTACTCAAACAACCAATGTGAATATCCTTGTCCATTTCAAGTGTTAACATGTCATAACATGAGAGATTTCATAAATTTATCAACTATTATCATATGACCTACTTCAGGACAGTGATATAAACTTATTGAATATTTTTGAAATTACACAAGTGTTATTACACTAGTGGAATAAGTATGCAAATGAGCAAAGAACGTATAGCAGTGTTATAATTTTGTTCTGAAAATGACATCATAATCGTTTGCTGACATCATTTGGCAAATGGCGTTACATAATTTGCAGAATAACTTTCATCCATTACTTTCTAGAATTCTCTTTATTAATTGCAAAAAATCAGGTCATATTAATAATAGAATATCAAATTTGTGCTCATAAAATACAGAATTTATTAAACTCGACATCTAGAACAGATAAAAACTCGGCACAGCCTCGTTTTTATCTGTTTATAGATGACTCGTTTAATAAATTCAATATTCAATGACCACTCATTCATTATCCTCTTAATACATATGAGAGGAAAATCCTTTGCTTCAAGGTTTACTTGCAAGCTTTATTCACCTTTGCCTTGGTAACAAAACTTAAATCCCTTTTTATAATGCTTTAATTCTAAATTATTTTTCTCTCACATAACCAGCCATTTTTTTGTTACCCAAACAACCAACATAAATATCCTTGTCCATTTCAAGTTAAAGATGATGTCATAATATGACAGATTTCATCAATTAATTAACTAATACTTATGAGAGAAAAAACATTGCTTCAAGGTTTACTTTGACAAAAGCTTTATTCATCTGTGCATTGAAAACAAATCTTAAATCTCTTTTTATAATGGTTTAATTCTGAATTATTTTTAAAATCAGGATTTGATAGAATATTGAAATCTAACAGCTCATAATCTAAAGACATTCAAATAGATTTTAATTATATGTGAAATGAACAATTTGCATTTAAATTTTTCAGGTATAAATTGTTTTGGGAAAAATAACTGTTTTAAGTGAATTCTCCTTTTATCCAGCTGTAATGATTCGTGATTGATTCCTGCAAAATTGTGCCTTTACCTTGATATTTGAAGTATTTCTCTGTTGGACGGCCTGTTGAGGATGCTGAGTTGTGGATATCACATAATTTCTTCCATACCTACAACATAAACAAACAGTAATCAACACTTTTAACAGTCCTTAGACCATTGATTTTGAGGGAGGACTGGTAGTATCTACTATGTTGTTCGTCCACAGTCAGTTTGTTTGATTGGGGTTAATGCCTCTTTTAACCCTTGTCATGCTGAATAAAAATCTTTGCAAAATAAATGTAAAATCGAAGTGCTAAAAGCACTTGAAGTTACCAAATGTAAGTGAGTATTGATTTGGGAAATGAATTGTTTTAGACCTTTCTGGTTTAAAAATGAAATTCAGGTGGTATGAACTAAGATCAGACTGCACATATGTGCAGTCTGATCTTTGTCTATACCTCCTGTTAAAGGAGGAATATTCCGGGCTCAGCATGACAAGGGTTAACAATCTTTCAGTCATATCACTAAGGCTTGAGTATCTAACAATATTTTCCTGGTATTTCTCATACAATTACTATCATTACAACCCTTCCTTGCCTCTATCTGTGATCTCACATAGGTCTGTGATAATCAACCAATTCGTGGGAGACAACTAATTGGAAAGAATGAGTGCCGCTGTCTGGGATCAAACCTGGGACCTCTAGATGAACAGTAAGACACACTACCAACTGTGCTATGACAATGGCTAGGTCCACAGTAAGGCTTGTTAACTTTAACCAAAATCTCTTCAATAATATAAATTGATATATTGTGATGTATCACAATTAAAGATCCCATGGTATTTTTTCAGAGGGAAAACTTAATCGAAAAGAAAAAATCACTTGTAACATTAAAATTCCTTCCTCCTTAATTATCCAAACATTCGTATTTGTCTCAAGTGATATGTTATACAGGAATGTGGAACTCCCATGCCCGACTTGTCCGACATGGGCTTTTCTACCTGCGGACAAGTACATTTTGCAAGTCCACTTGTCCGAGGACAAGTAAATACCAGGAAAAATCTTGGTATGGCCCTATATAGATCAAAGAAATTAATAAGCTTAATGTTTGTACCAAAGAGTAGAAAACACTGTCTTTAATGAAGAAAATGCTGGTTTCAGCATTTTCTTCTCTAAAAACAATGTTTTCTCAAAATCTTTCTATTCTGTTGTTTTGCGGACAAGTAATTTTTAATCCTGGACAAGTAGAAAATCACACTTTACTTGTCCACGGACAAGTAGAGAGAATCCGTATTTTCACACTCCTGTGTTATATTTCTAACAAAGTAATTCATGGAGTTGGTATTGCTTGAGAAGGAGAATCTTTAATCATGGTAACAGTAAAAGTATGAATCAACAGGGGCCTGTTTTTCTAAACATCTTACGATCATTTCTGCGCAAGTCAAAAATTAAAGTTGCCTCTACAGGCGATTCAAATTAGATATTGCAAGGCAGAATCTAACAATGAATGAAAACAACAGGTACACTTAATGGTTTTGACTTACAATTAATTTTTCCGTAAGAAGTGTAGTAAAACAGGCCCCTGGTTCTTCAGGCATGTGGTTCTCTGGATTAGGTATTTTGTCACGTGACATTTGACCTTGACCACGGTTGTGTATACAAATAAATTTATCACATCACACTAAAACTCATAAGGATGAATAGCTGTATCAAGAATGAAATCCACCTGTAAATAGTTGGTGTGCTCCAGCGAAAGTGCAATTTGTCTGACCTTCAGCTGTGACCTTGCCATATGGTCTAACCAAAACGTTTTTTACACAACACTATAGAACTCATGAATGGAAATGAACTTTTTGCATGACATTAGTACTCATTGCAAGAAACAACTGTAAGTTATTTTGAATCCATCCATAAATGTAACAGATATGCTACAGTCAAGGTTAAATTTCTCACTTGACCTTGAGTTGTGATCTTGATTTTTCTTGTTTCCAAATATTTTTTTTCAGCATTATTACTATTGATCATCAAGGTTACCAACTGTGACAAGTCATTTTGAAATCCATCTATAAATATAGATGATATGACAAAGAAATGACACACATACTCACCCATCTACCCATCCATTCCAAAAACACATTCATACCCAAACAAAGGTAACTTTATAAGTTCAACTGCAAGTTCATAAATTAGAAAAGAGTATTGCATCTGTTATTCTAAATAAGTATAAATTTGATGAAGTCTTACCTTTACAAACTTCTGTTGTAGTCTGTCCTCGAGGATATAATCAGACACATTACTATTGAGATCTTCCAAGTCTAATTCACGCTTTCTAACATTCTCAATTTTATCTCGAATTTGCTGAAATAAAAAAGAAAGCTTTAGACTTCATATACTCCAAAAACTGTTGTCTGGAAAATTGTTTAAGGAAAACATGCTTCAGCATGACAACATGAATCTTTTAGCAGTAATAGAAAACAAAGTTGAAAATAAAGGAATTTCCTTTGATTAGCCATTTTTTCTATTTTCCACTATACAATTGGAACATATTGAATTTGGATTTTAAGGAAAGTACCAGAGTATGTCTTTTTCTAGATTTTATGAGTAAGAGTGTTCTTTTATCTACTTTTACAATTAGATTTTATTATGAATACTAATGAGGGGTCAGCACTAAACTGTAGTAAGTTCCTATAAATATATAGGCACTTACAATGGTTAAGTGCTAACCCCTCTTACTGGTCTGTGCTGGATCCATTTTTATTTTTTTTTTCAAGGATAATTCTTTTGCAAGGTGTGCTAACAAATTTCCATACCTCAAGAAGCCGTTCTAGTCTTTTGACTTGTTTTGCTGATCCCTTCACTATTTTAGGATTGGAATGTGCCGATTCACCACTAGTACTCGGTTGTACATCACCACCTTCATCTTTCCTTCTTTCTGCACCTTCTTTATGCTTGGCCATGTCTTTTACATCATCATCATTATTATCATCATCATCATTATCATTTCTTTCCTGATCTGATGATTCTTTTGTAGAGCCCCTCTTTGATGGATATTTCTGATCTGTTTTAAAAATAGATTTTCCTTCTGTTAATTCCCTTTCATGATCTTCGTTATCACTATCAGGTTTCCTGTCTAAATGTTCTAGTCTATCTGAAATCATGGTTTCAACTTTTGTTTCTTCCTTATTTTTGTCAAATAAAACTTCTGTTACAATGGTAATTCTTTTCTTAGCAGGTTTAGATTCTACTTTATCCTCTGCATTGTTTATGGTGATAACTGATTCATCTTCTGACTTTGTCTTAAGTTCTTCATGATCAGATACATCAGGTAATTCTTGTTCCTTTACTTCATTAACAATATCATGATCTTTTGTAACTTGTTCAGAATCACTATCTTTACTTTCAAAATCTAAACGCTTGCCTTCATATTTTTTGTCTTGTTCACCAACCAACTCCATTTTGATTTTCTCAACTTTAACCTTCAATTCACTTTTAATGCCAAACATTTGTCTTTTCTCTTCACAAAAGTCTTTATCAAGTGGAGTGAGACTTCTGGCTGGCTCCTCCTCTGACTCACTATCAGTTACAATTAATATTGGACTTTTGTGAATACTCAATATTGGACTTTTCTTAGGACTTGTTTTTCCTTTATCTTTCATCTTTGTAGGACTCAATTTATCTTTAGGACTAGTTTTCTTTGTTTTATAGTCTCCATGTAAATATCTGTCTTTGTCCTTTTTACTACCTTTACCTACACAGATTTTATATTTCTTTTGCCTCTTGTCTCTTTTTTGTTTTGTTTCTTTCCTATAATGATTATCATCATCAGATGAACTACTTGAAGAATATTTACGTTTACCAATATGTGTGCCAGGAAAATGTCTCACTCCCATATTGTCATTTGAAGAGTCAGTTTCATCTTTCAAAGTTTTGAATTTTGAACGAGCTTTAGTGAGCCATGAGGTAAATTTATCTTTATTTCCTGATTTAGAACTCGACATTTCAGCTTCACTACTTTGTTCATTTAGATCACTATCAAACTGTGGAAACATTCTTTCCTTTTTTGGCAAATCAGTATCACTACATCCACTAATCTTTTCATCAATAGTTGTTGAGGGTTTATCAGTTTTATTATCTTGACTTAGTGAACTCAAATCAAGCTCTTTTTCAATTATTTGACAAGAGCTATTGATATTTTCGTCCATATTTCTTATGCCTGCACTAGAAAATTCATGATCATCTTGAAAGGGTAAGATATTTTTATCTTCCTCATATTCATCAGGATTCCCTGATTGTTGTGAGTCAGCTGTGTCTACATCAGAATGTGGTGATCCCTGTATATCATCAGAGTTTTCTTCAACTTGTTCCAGTTCTGCATCTTCTTGACATAATTCAGTCTCTATTTTATCTAATTCGAATCCAGTGTTATTTCTGTCATTTTCTTTATCATTTGACTCATTTATTGTATCTTGTGTACCTATCAAGTCATGGTATTCAACCACATGATCATTGTGTATATCAGGATCTTTTTCACTAGCATCTACTTCATTAACTTTGTTGTCAGCTAGATTGTCAGATATGTTTATATTTGTCTCTTGTTTAACTTGCTCTTTGTCCTTACATTCCTGATTAAGACCTAAATCAGCATCTCCATTGTCTTGAGAATTATCCGCATCTTTTGTTGATTCTGAATCTATATCAAATCTACTTGGGACATGATTAACTGGACTTGTAGAATCATAAACAATTGACTTGGTACTAGATTTTTGGTGATTGCTCATTGACCAATTATTATCCTCTGAGCAGCTATCACCTCCAAAATCAGTTGAAAATCTCCGACGCTTAAATTGTTGATCTGAATCGCTGTCGCTGGATTGATCAGTATCTAGACATCTCTTTATGCCATTATCTGATTTAGGTTTTGTTCTTCGATTTTGTTTCAGAGTGTTTAAGAACTCTTTGAGATATACAAAAAACTTCCCCCTGTCTCCAAGGATTCGAGCATGAGATGTAACCAAAAGTTCATAAAAGTCTTCAGAATCCAAGAATCCTTCATCACACTCTTTGTAACGTTTACGAATTAACTTCATGATTTCTAATGGCTTGGAATCTTCAATGAGTGCATTATTACAGAAATACAAAAACTGAAAAAATACAGAATTCAATATAATTCATAAATCATTAAACTGACAGCAAGAATAAATCTATTTACTTCTAACCCTTCACATGGTGTTAACAACATATTCCTTTTTCATTCCATATTCTGGTTTGTTTGTTTGATCAAATGGGTTTTAACACTGCTTTCAATAATCTTTCAGGTATACTGTAGCAGCTTGCACACCTTAAAATGGATTTCTGGTATTTCTCACACCAGTACTACCATGACATCCATTCCTAGCCCCCAGCTGCTATCCCACATCAGTCTATGATTACCGATCCATTGATAGGAGACAAATTCAGTGGGATAAGGGTTAAAAAAAAATTGTTTTTGTTTTTTTCAACCAACATTGTAGACAATTGAAAATTACTATATTTCTTTTTACAATCAAAAGAATCACAGTTTAGAAAAACATAATTGATTAAGAAGGAATCAGTTACTTTAAGCGATTTCTTCTTTAGTCAGTGTTAACTACCCTATTGGCTAAGAGAAATAAAGAGTAAAGCATTCAAAGGCCTTTCCTAAGGAAAGTACTTTTTAAATCTTGAAAAAAGCTGTATTCACCCAAAAAAGAAAAAAAGTTCAAGGGGGTTTACATTATGCTACCGGTCTAGATTTTTGTCCTTCACTAGTCCAAACTTTCAATTTTCCTATTGGCAAAGAGAAACAAAGAGTAGAGAATTAATATGCAACCTTAGCAAATATTTGCTAATTTCTTATCTTAACAAGAGGACCATGATGGTCCTATATCACTCACCTGATTGTCCTTGACCACTTGGACATCAAATGAATAAGATTGACAAATGTCCACTTCTAAGGAGATAATTTGTGGGTTTTTTCAATACCATGCACTGTTTTCAAATTATTGTTGTTTCTATGTAAAATTGGATGCACATGGGCTGAGTCCAAGTACGAAGCTAAGAGCATGAAATGAGCAAACTTCATATTAAAAAAAGTTAATGAAGCTAAAAACCAAATTTCTAGCTATCTATCTTCTATATGCAGGTTTAGATATATAACGTTTTAACTCTGTTTCTATGTAGAATGGGATATGCCCAAACGTTGATATGAACAAACTTGTTGGAGGTCCATGAGATGATGGTTATTACCAAATATGACCACGGTCTAACTTCTGGTTTTGGACTCTTTGTTTCTGTGCAAAATGGGATGCACTCAGGCAGAGCCCAAATATGAAACCAGGGTCATGATGTGAAAAACTTGGTAGTGGTCCACTAGATAATGCTACATACCAAATGTAACAGCTCTCTGTCCTCTGGTTTCAGAGGAGAAGATTTTGAAGTTTTTTGTTCTTTATTTTTATGTAAAAAAGGATGCGCCTGGGCACAGCCCAAATATGAACCCAGAGCCATAATACAAACAAACATAGTAGAGGTCAACTCCATGATGATACACACCTAATATAAAAGCTCTCTGCCTTATGGTTTCAGAGAAGAAGATTTCTGAAGATCTTCGCTCTTTAAATCTATGAAAAACAGGATGAACGGTAAATGCACCTTTGCAGTGCCTAAATCGTGGGTTCTACGCAAGACTGTAGTAAGTGTATAAACGATGTATATACACTTACTACAGTCTTGCACCGAACCCTCGAAATATGATCCCGGCATGCATAGTATGAGCAAACTTTGTAGAGGTCCACAAGATGATGCTACATACCAAATTTGCGAGCTGTCTGCCTTCTGCTTTCAGATAGGAAGACTTTTAAAGAATTTCCTATTTTTCCCTTATAAGTTGCCATGGCAACCGGAGTTAAGGATGGAAAAAAATTGAAAGAGCTTCACCCATAGAACATTCCTGCCAAGTTTCATCAATATTGGTCCATCTGTTAGGAGAAGTTTAAAGAAATTGTGGCCGACACATGACACACACACACAATGGACATTAGCCTATCACAATAGCTCACCTTGAGCACTTCCTCCTCAGGTGACATAAAAAGGCTTTATTCATTAAATATTCCCACAAGAAAAAATATAACTTGGAACAAAAACCTACCTTCTGAAACCCCTCATGGTTTTCGGAGCTTTGAGGTTCCATTTGGTAATCCTTTTTCTTCGTTCTATCTTGAAAACTAGGTCTCAATCAAAAACATCTTTTTTGTCTGGAATATAAAGATAAGTGGTTAATGGAGACCAGTCAACAACAGTTGTTTGCATACAACCTAGCTTGCCCAAACTGCTGCTTGTAACAAAAAGTCCTTGACCAAAGATCAAGGTCAATTTTTTCTACTTCAAAGTCCAGAATCTAATATATATGTGTATGAGAAGTAATGAAGAAATATAACAAGAGGGCCATAGTGGCCCTAAATCGCTCACCTGAATGATCTGTCAAAAATTGTTTAAAGTAGGTTTAGAAAAAGGATGATGAATTCTGAACAAATTTCAGGTTGATCGGGCAATAAATGTGGCCTCTAGTGTGCAAACAAGATTATTCTAAGATGTAAGCCAATGACCAAGTTTTTGACCCCACTTGACTTAATTTCAAACTCATCTGAGATTTATCAAAACAGTCATTCTGACCAAATTTCAGGTTGATTGGGTAAAAAATGTGGCCTCTAGAGTGCATAGAGGGTTTTACTAAGATTTGACCCCGTGACGTAGTTATTGACCCCACTTGACCCAATTCCAAAATTGTCCAAGATTTTATCAAGACAATACTTCTGACGAAATTTCAGGTTGATTGGGCAAAAAATGTGGGCTCTAGAGTACATAAAAGGGTTCTCTATGATTTCACCCTGTGACCTAGTTTTTGACCCCAGTTGACCAAAATTCGAACTCATCCAAGATTTGATCAAGAAAATCATTCTGACCAAATTTCAGGTTGATTGGGAAAAAAATGTGTCCTCTTAAGTGCATACAGGGTTTTTCTAAGATTTGACCCCGTGACCTAGTTTTTGACCCCAGTTGACCCAAATTTGAACTCATCCAAGATTTCATTAAGACAATCATTCTGACGAAATTTCAGATTGACCAGGCAAAAAATGTGGCCTCTAGAGTGTATACAAGGTTTTTCTATGATTTGACCCCTTGACCTGGTTTTTGACCCCAGTTGACCCATATTCAAACTTGTCCAAGATTTTATCAAGATAATCATTCTGACCAAATTTCAGGTTGATCGGGCAAAAAATGTGGCTTCTAGAGGGCATACAAGGTTTTTCTTAGTTTTGACCCCATGACCTAGTTTTTGACCCAAGTTGACACATATTCAAACTTGTCCAAGATTTTATCAAGACAATCATTCTGACCAAATTTCAGGTTGATCGGGCAAAAAATGTGGCCTCTAGAGTGCATACAAGGTAATTGTTGACGGACGGACGACGCACGACGGACGCCGGACATCCACCTACCCACAAAAGCTCACCTTGAGCACCTAGTGCTCAGGTGAGCTAAAAACAGTAATGTTTTAAGTACACATTAAAGATTAAAGCCCCCCTCTGTGTTTAGAGTAAAAAGATTTGCTATATGGTGTGCATTCTTTGAATAATTATTCTTGATTTAGTCCTATGAAGATGAGTTACCTAAAAATACAAATCAATTGATAAACAGAGGCTTTTTCAAGAAACACATGATTTGCCCTAGCCACATACAGTAATATATGAGATTTTGGTCAAGTGAAATATGCCCACACTGAGGAGCGGTAATGTGCTCTATTTAAATTGGAGGCAGAGATGGTGTGGGTCATACATATTCATCAAGTTAGGCCTATATTGAGATCATTGCATGATAATCATTTGCATTACTGAATATTGGTATGACAAATTCAAGCTTATCTTAAGAAAAGTCTAGTTTTTGAGTGCATAGTCATTTAAGATCATTGTCTTGCATTTCGTAAATGTTCAACCCGGAGTACTTCCAAGCTTTCAATCAAGTCGTGTTGAACAAAAGTCGCTTAATAGAGCAATAAATTAGAGTAAAAGCCTACGGAAAGACCTCAAAGTGGTTGCTCAACAGAAAAGGTCACTGAATACACCTGGTTGCCCAAGCAATATTGACTGTACAAGCATTCAGGAAATATAATCAAGGTTAAAGTTTTTAGAAAAAGCTTTTTAAGGGGGGCGTGGTCAGAAAGTCAAGGGACTTGATCACTGGTGAAAGCCTTTCATCTGTTGAGTGAGAATATACAGTATGATGGCCGTAGGTATTAGTACTAAGAAAACATAAGTATGATAAAAGTTTTGGGTTAAAGTTTTGATTAGCCCATGAAAGGTCAAATGGTCTCTACTGAAAGCCTATCACCTGGTGGGTGGGTATATGAAGTTTTAGTGTCCCTTGGTAAAAGCATTCAGAAAATATAAGCAAGGTTAAAGTTTTTAGTTAAAGTTTTTAAGACTATAAAAGATGTCCCAGGCTAAAGACATTAAGAAAATATGACCAAGGTAGAGAATATAAGCAAGGTTAAAGATTTTTGATTAAAGTTTTTAAGGCTATAAAAGATGTCCCTGGCTAAAAGCATTAAGAAAATATGGCCAAGGTTAAAGTTTTCTGATTAATGTTTTTCAATTACAGTTTTTGGTTAGATTTTAATTCAAAACGGGTCAAGGTCACTGCCTCAATGTCGTTTTGACATGGGTGTTTGTCTCAAAGAAAGCCTACTCTAATACTCTAAATGAGTGTTTCTTTAAAATATAAAGATTCTAGGATATATATAATAAGGAAAAAAGTAACGCAAGGCGCCCTTTGGGCCCTTTGCGGCTTTTCCCGCTTCTTGATAATGTGTGTAAAACATTTAAATAATCAAAATCAAAATGAAATACATATACCATCAAAGTTTAATTTCATGTCGTAATCGGGGCTTACATGGAGGATAATGATCTCACGAGATTTTGCCATTTTGTTTAATTATTTATTTTAATTTATCTACTTTTTTCTTCGATTTTATTCCTGACGATCATTATCAAAATTCAGATTCTAGTGAACATAAAATTAGGATAAGAATCATCCTTACATGTAAAAAGTTGCACATTTTTGCTTAGAATCTTGCCTGGATGATGTTTTCTTTTTACAATCAGCAAATGACGTCATTCTACACTATGGGGAAATAAGACGCTACTTTTTCCTGCTAAAACACCATCATTGTTGTTGCGTTTTAACTGCGCTGTTAAAAGCGGGGTAAGACTTGAAAGAGGTGAAATCTATAGCAATATTCCCGGTTAAGACTTGAAAAACATGAAATCTATAACAAAATTCAAAGTTTGACTTTCAAAAAAATTGTAAATACAGCTATTTTAGCTTAAGTTATGTCGGCCAACATCATGTCTGAATCGCATCCTTTAGGATTTAGACCTGACACCGTCTCTATAATATGTGCGCCGATATTCAGAGTATTCCCCCATTCCCCGTGCATTTTTTACGAGATAAACCAGTAAGAATTGCATTGAGTATCTTTCACTCATATTTTGTTAATGTCTTCCGATGTTAGCACTCATCTAAATGACTTTGACTGTGGAAATCAATCTAGAAATAAATGAGAACAATCAAGTAGCCATCGATTTGATAAATAGCCTATTTTGGTCTTTTGAAAACTAGTTATCATGTGTATGTTTCGTACAGCACCTGGGGAAGTTTATTTCACAATTTAACTGCACATATATTTTCCAATAACAATATCTTTGGAGTAAAAAAGGTCAACAAAGGATTCTAGAAATAAATGAGAAAAATCAAGTAGCCATCAATTTGATAAATAGCCTATTTTGGTCTTTTGAAAACTAGTTATCATGTGTATGTTTCGTACAGCACCTGGGGAAGTTTATTTCACAATTTAACTGCACATATATTTTCCAGTAACAATATCTTTGGAGTAGAAAAGGTCAACAATGATTCTATTTTCTTTGTTTTGTTCGCATGTGTCTTGAAATGACAAAAAGCGACCTTAAACCCCATTCAAGCGAAAAATACAAAGAGCGGTCGGAACAGACAGACACATAATATTGAATTTGATGCATCATTCATACGTGTCGATACAGCAAAAGGTTGGGGTACAGGAGCTTTATTGTTAAATTTGGTTGCCTAAATAGAGTAAATTAATCAAGAATGGTTCTTTCTTCAAATTACTTTTCCCGTCCATATGTTAAACCTATTATTATATAAGGTTGAAAATTTTGTTTCATTAATGAAAATCGTTTTGAGAACATGGCTATTATGTATGCCTGCACACAAGTTGTCCTCAAAGAAATGTATCTCATTATTGAGAAATCTTCATTTTTTGCTAATGATGTCATTAGAATTTATAAGATAGGAACTTAGGAAGAATTTTTTTTTTGTTTGTTTGTTTTAATGGAGATATGGAACTTAAAAACCTAATCACACGTATGTATGAATTTTATTCACATATTCATAGTGTGATTTGTTTTTTACTTTCATACCTAAATGAACTATAAAACAAAAAATACTCTGATCACCCTAAAAATCTTCTCTTTAGTAAAATGGGGATTCCTATTAGACCAACATAAAGTCTTCAATAATTGAAATATTATACCATTACTAAATGCTCCATTTAATGAACTGGTCTCATCAGACAACTTTTATGGGTCAAGCAACAGGACTTCACCTGAACACGAAAAATTATCCGACTACTGGCACCATCCGGATACGTGTGATCTACTACATCTTTCAATCTGGCAAGTAATATAGATTTAAATTGGAGTTTGGGCGACAATTTCTATTACTCTACCACAGAATCTGCATAAGTATCAATATATCAATGAAATATAGTCAATTTCAACGAGTGAATTTGATAAAATGATACGTTTAATTGAAATTACTTTTTGTTTCGGTATCAACTTATTTCCATCATCTTCAAGGACACTTACACCACGCCCATAGATTCAGACAGCAATACAAACGGTATGATTTGGGCATTTAGATGTCCGTATGATAATCGTTCACAAGATCTAAAATAGTTGGTAAAAAGTCCTTCCGATCTTTGCGGTGTTTCGTTAAAATTAAACCTTTGTTTCAATTTGCTTTGTTCACCCCTCCCGACAATAAAATATAATTATGATAACACAATGCACAAGTTCAATGAATTAAAAAGTATTTCAGTACATCGGACTTAAAATGACCATGATACTGTCTAATACAACCTTAACTATATTCAAAAGCATAATATATATGAGAGCATTCAATATTAAACGCTGTCAAATAGACTGCACTGCACATCAAGTTTCTTCTCGATTATTATTTAAAGATTGGTAGAAATGCTAAGGCAGAATCAACCCTGCTTTCAGGATGACAAAAACGTTGCAGTTGTCAATTTAAAACCCGCTTTGCACGAGCAGTTGCGTGCTAAGTGGGATATCATTTGCAAACAATTTGCAGTGTTTTATCATCCTGAGCGCAGAACTGGCTTCCATCAAGATTTGTAACCACATACTTGACATACAATTTCAATGATACAGGGGATAATCGATTGATTCGGTGTAAGATCGATTTATGATCTTTCATTGAAGAGACGAATATCTGATGGCAAACAGCCACCATCTGTTATACTGAGGGCAAACTTTCCGAAAATTAAGGAATCTAACCTACATTTCCGCGTTGAACATGGATGTTTTGTTGCTTACGAGAAGCGCCATGACTATCTCTACAATCTTAATGGCAATTTTAAGTTGATTTTTTTTATTCTTTTTTTTTTTCTTTCTCATTTCTAGACCTCGGTAAAAATGGTTGAAACAAAGCGGGACCAAACACGACGGATAGAAAATCGTTTTAATTAGGTTAACATTGCAATACTCTATAAAAAGTCCTTATAGCGTTATGCTACATGCATGTCACTTAGCTAACTCGTGTTCAAAGCTGAGCACGGTTTTATAAAGTTTCGAGAAAAAAATATGACTTGTAATACCCATAATCTTAAACAAGTTCTTTGATATTGAAACATATTTTGACTTCAACAAAAATATCAATGCATATGTAAAGTAAATCGAGGAAGGTGAAGTTCAGGCATCTGTTAACTGAATTTAAACAGAATGACTGATTATCGGTCAACGATTTGCAATTTGTGACGTCGTCTAAGACAATCAAGTCGAACGGTTTTCTTGTAGCGAGTTTGGCCTCTCGAATCTGGGTCCACACTTTCTGTTCTGGAGATTGTACGTCGTCTAGAAATTAAAAAATGTTTTTGCAGTTGCGTTAAGAGTGAAATAACCAAAATATCGTTACGGTAATCGCCGTGCTGGATGAGCGTTGTAGTGAGTCGCGTTTAAGTGGTGCCAGATATTAGAGATGATTGGTCCCGAAGCAACTACAACATTTACAACTGCTCGTCGCACGAAACATGCCTTCAATGGGGACCAATAGCTTTATGACGTTGTTCCCCCGTACATTTAAACATTTTTCATTTTAAATCACTGCAAAGACGTTTGATTTCGAAAATGATTTAGGAACGGCATTTTATTTAGAACATAATGAAGAAGTTTCTGTACTATCCAATAAATCTGAAAGTTCACGTGTTCTTTGAGAATGGGCAGATTATGCCAAATTTGACGTTGACGTCGATATGCTGAAACGCTTTAGAGTGAGTTAATGTTACTGTTTGCAAAACAGCCAACGGTTATCAATTTCTTGATTTTTTATTGGTGTCAAAGATCTTTTTAGAAAGTATATAATATGAGACAGTTATAAATCTATATATAGCCATTCATAGCTTTTTATAGACGGGGGGGGGGGGGGGGTCCAGCCGTCATAGTGGAATAAAAAAATGTGAAGAGTTTTCCGGTCAAAAGATCTCCAACTGTTGAGTGAACAATAAAGCTAGTTTTAATGAGTGATGAAGCAAAGAGTGAAAATACAACATTTTGTTGTTCACAAAATAGGAGATTTGCTCTAGATTTTTTTCATGTAAATAAACGATTACTCTATTTTTTCAAAAAAAAAATTAAATGAGACGTGTGGAAATTTTGGACACATATTCTTTAAGCGCGTCATTTTGCACGCCGTTTTGCTAAGCAACGTCATACTGACCGTCATTCACTTGGATTTTTTCCCGCATAGATAACGTCAAATAGTATGAAATGATCGAAAGCAGGGTATAGTTTTTGGGTGATTTTACTGGTTTGCCCATTCGTCACAACTCGGCATGATTCCGTACCCTACATCCAATATACCCATCCTCGGATACGCCAGGGTCTCCCTATTTGCTATATATCTTTTCGATATAGCGTAGCAAATATGGAGACCCCAGACAGTGGAGGATCCAGAAGGGGCTCGGGGGGCGGGAGTTAAAACGAACCCGCCTTGGTGGCCTATTTATTTCATTGTCTTTGGAAAATTCAATCAAATTTGAGTAAACAACATTGTATATGTACTGTTGGGGATCAACTTCAGAAAAGAATTGAAGACTGTTTGAAACAGAAATCCTGGATCCGCCATTGCTAAGGTATCTGAGGATGTAATATACCCAGGGATTGCCGAATGTAGTTTGGGGATGAGATAATCCACCCAAAAGCAATTAGAAAGATTCCATTTATGTCTCCGGATCACAAACGATCAAAAACCGCATGATGATTGCTTGAAAGGGTTTCAAAAGCACGTCAATATGACAACCCCGCCCCCTCCCCAAAAAATAAAAAAAAAAAAAAAAAAAAAGTTAGATTCTGCCTTGCAATATCTCATTGAAATTGAATGATACACGGCAGAATTCCATATTTATATACTTCTGCAGGAGCAACTTTAACAAATGATCGTAAGATGTCTAGTAAAACAGGCCCCTGGAGATTACTCGCAAGCGTTTTGTTATCCCGAAATTAGCATTGACCAAAATGTAAAGACTTTCTCAAATATGATTTTTATGCGCATCAAGGGAATTTTGTTTTTATATCAATGACCTTATATTAGCTATGGATACACAAGTTTGAGAGAGTGACCAAATGTCAATTTTGCCGACATGGTGTAAAGACAAAATTGACATATTCGATTACTCACTTAAACTTTCGAATCTATATACAATATTGAGATTATTGTATTCGGTTTGGCTGAATAATTTGTTTCATGGTCATTTGTGAAACCATGTGCTCGCAACCCTTTTGGATGTGGGTACAGAAAGTCGAACGTAGTTCGGTCCAAGACCATCCTGTGGTCAAGATGAAACGTTCGCGATCATCATCCCAACTCGCACTTGTACATAATGTGCACTCACATGCAGAAAGCGGTACGGTTTATAATTGTTTGAATCCAAGAGTTCATTTCTCCTTTGCTTTGTAATGAGTGAAATAAAGGAAATGCTTGTTCGTTTTTATTATATGGATGAGTGTCTTTTTGATAATGTTAATTGAAATTTAAACTGTAACTGCATTAGCAAATGTTTAAGTCAAGTGCCGAATCAAATTGACACTCGAACCTATAATATCACTTCTTTAGAAAAAATAAAATAATTTTTAGTCTACTTTCTGTGCGTATTGATCAATCAACCCATATGAAGTGAGATTCCTGAGTGAAATTACATAAGGACCATTTTGCCATGTTGTCGTTTTCGAAAGCGATGATACTTTTGACCCTACAACCATCCTGTGAAAGTTCAAGTGAATCCAATAAAACTTTTGGACTTTATCGCGTAAACAATATTGCACTTTGTTAGATACCTTAGAGAAATTCCATGTTGCTCTTTTTCCCATGCTTTCTGACTAATCGCGCACAATTTTGAAAGCGACGATCTCTGTGATCCTACAATCAAAATGTGAAAGTTTCATGAGAATCCCATAATAGTTGTGGATCTTATCACGTTATCAAGATTACACTCAGTGAATTCGTACGTGAACTTCCATTCGGCCCATTTTCCCGTGTTTTCCATGGGATCGTCCCCAATTTCAATAGCGCCGATCCCTTTGACCCTACAATTATGATATGAATGTTCCAAGAGAATCTGATATTTGTGGACTTAATCTCGTAAATAGGAAAAAGTTAATAGGCGGACGCACAGGAAACACGCCATCGCTTTAGCTCTTTTGACCATCGGTCATAGAGCTTAGAACAATTATGGGTCCTGGAAAGGGAACAAAAGTTTTTCAAGTTCCTAAAACACTGAATTTGCAGATCGAAGGTCGGGGGGGGGGGTGCCCGAAGTATAATATATATTGCATTTTATATAGAAATAAAGTGGAATTAATTGCCCAACTGATGCGATTCGAAGCAACAAATTTCTTTCTTTTTTATTCGAATTTCTTTATTTATTGGATTAAATCTATTGAGGTGTGAAAGTTTCATCACGTTTCTGTTAATAGTTCATCAAATGTTCTCAAACAATGAGTTTATCGTATACCAGACTGCTACAAAGGGATTTAGTGTCCTTGACTTCATGATTTCCACTGATTCCATTTATTTTCCGATCCACTGATGACTTTCATCACTGCTTCAGGAATAATATTGGAATAGAATTGAATGAGTGTGTGGGGCGAATTATGAGTGAAATTAAAGAGAGGTAATCCAATATCGCCAATTTTGTTCAAGATGAACAAAATTAGCAATATGAATTACCTCCCTTTCATTAAATATACGTTTTTTAGTGTTTTTGTGTCTTCACGGACCAATGATACACCTAAAAAGCCACCCAGCCAATAACAGCGTAGAACCAGTCCGATTAGCTCAGTTGGTAGAGCACCGGACTTCAAAACCATTGAAGTTCGACTGCGTTGATTCGATTCCCGGGCTGGTACACTATCAAAAATAATTGTCTTTCGGATGAGACGTTAATCCGAGGCCCCGTGAGACGGTGCTTTACACCGAGCACGTTAAAGAAACATGACGGATCTCAGCAATAGTTTCGTCATGTATCCTTGCACTATCCCCCGTAACAACTAACCGTCTTTTGGGGCGTCGCTCATATGGGCATGTGCTACGGTAGCGACGATAAATAAACGGAAAGACACACATTCTCCTTTACAACATTCCGCAAAGCTAGTGTCATCATAAACTATACGATGCGTTGGCGATGGTCTTTTTGTGAAAATGCTGATAAATTCGACGACTTTTCGCCTACTTATTGAGAACTGATCGGTGCATCGGCCGATTCATTTAGTGTTAATTTCTGGGATCAGCGACGCGCCGGCGAGTTTAATCTTCGGGTTAAAACTTGACGACAAAGCGACGATGTCTTTTTGGTTTGTTGAAGACAATATTATATCCGATCATCGGCTGATTCTGTACACATCGAAGACGTCTTCTTTTTTTACCCTTTCTCTTGCGTTTGGTATCTGCGACTATTCGGAGACGCATCGCCGGCGTATCGCCTACTAGTCAACGATATCTTGCCAGCGTATCGTCAGCATACTAAGTTTAATCGACCATGATTTCCGTGTCATCACTGGACAAGAGATTAAGCATCGTCACATCGGCCCTTTTTAAAGTTAAAAAAAATTGTATTATTGACACTCATTCCGATAAAAAATATTCTATATCATCCACTCAGCGCTCCGTTCATTCATTCCAAACACTCACTTAAATCGTTCAAAAACGCTCCGAAATCATAAAAAGACATTTCGAAACCGTTCAATAGGATTCATGTTTAATTCAAATTGATCAAATTATTCTACGATTTTATTGGCTGGTGTGGATATGTAAGTGTCTGGTTGGTCCATAAAAACACCCAAACAGAAAAGTACGTATATTTTATCAAAGGGAGGTAATTACCATTGCTAATTTTGTTCATCTTGAACAAAATAAGGGATATTGGACCCCCCCCCCCTCTTTAATTCACTCAAAACTCGCTCCACACACTCATTAAATTTCATTCCAATATCATTCCAAAATTATTCATCTTGTCAATTTCACGATGTTCATAGCTGTATGTGACTGCAAAATAAATAGTTTGCCCTGATCATTGCTGGAAACCTTGCCGGCGTTAATTTTTTACTAATCGGGCGATGTAAAATAGGAATCGCTGATTTTGATGTGACTCAAGCAAAAACTAGGTATCTAAGTGACATGTTTATATACATTGTAGACTCGTGTAATCATTTGTAGCTCAAGTTCAGACCTCGTCGAAAGGCTTCGTTGAGTTGTTTTTTTTGTCGAAACTTTCGTGAAACGCTATATTATCCCCCCTCTAAGCAATGTAATTTTGCGGGGTGTGCGTGAATGTGTGTGCTGTTCAACATGAAACATTACCTATAATCTATCACCATACAAAATATGAGTAATGTATCTTTCAAATAGTTTTGAAGTTATTGGCAATGTTAAGTTTTTGAATGAGTGTTGGTTTGGACAAATGATCCTAACCTTATTACATGACCTTGACGTGTATATGCGTGTTTGAGATCTACCATGATGCCAAATGTGAGCAAACAGCATTTTATCTTGAAAAGACTGAAAGTTAGAAGGTGTTTTCAATAAAATTGGGCCACAAGGTTTGTAAGCTGCAGTCTATTATGGCTGTGTTTACAGCATTCTTTGTAGGCCTCGATCTAAAACAGGTCAGGAAACGGTTTTTTAAATGACATTTACAGTATGATCTCTATTTTGGCTTATTAGGACATTCCCCGCGTCTCTCAAATCCCAACCAAACTTTAAACTATCTTTGATTTAATCATTATAAATCCCGAACCTACTCTACTCACTATAACTATCCTCTACAGTCTTAAATATTTTTGTTTTACATCCCCATGTACAATGCATGTATTACTGGGTGAAGTAAATAATACGTTATGTATTAATAAGCTCGTGGAATAATTTGGGCGTAAAACTTTCTTTAAATTTGTTCGCTTTATATAAGGCAGAATGTGAGATTAGGGCATTCAACTAAGTATAGGGTTGACGTACTTGCCGGACAGGGAAAAATATACCTGTAACCAGAGGTACAGATAAGAGAGGGTAAAGCCAGTCTAAAATGTTTATTTCCAAATGAAAACCTATGTTGTGGGTACTCATTAGAATCGTCTTGATGAGACGATTCTAATTAATGCAAATAACATAGGGTTTATGACATAATTATTAAATAACTTTGATCTAAAATCAAAAATACCACCTCTATTTGAAACTCTTGGCTGTAACCAAAGTTACCCATGTAATTAATGTTTTCACTTCCCTTTGAATTAAATCTTAAACCGTTTGTAAAGCTACAATTATCAACTCATTGGTTTAAGAAAAATAGTCTACAAGGATGCCTGCCGCCATCGGATTCGAACCCGGAAACTTTTGAATGATGGTCTGACAAGCTACCAACTGTTTCATCGAAGTTACAGACAACAATTGTAGTTGATGAAAATTATATATAAAAAAAAAAGAATTGCCTTTTGGGGAAGAAAACAACAAAATTGTCGCATATAATTCTTAATACATACATTTATCACAGACATGCTTCTATAGATAACATATTCTTTAATGCTTTTCAGTGGTTTATCAAGGAATAAAGGTAGATTATCATTTTGATAAAATCACCGTCTGACCAGTGAAATTATCAAAAACTTATGCCTAGCTTTCATTAATGTCATCCTATCTGACGTTATCTAAGCAGAATAAAAAAAGTGATGTCATCATAAAAATTTCAGAGCAGTCACTTGCAAAATGACGCGCTTTAAGAAAATTTGTTTTAAATTGTTCATATTTTGTCTCATTTTTGCATTATTGAAATAGAATAATTGTTTGTTTTTTGAGTAAGATTGACGGATATTTCCTTTCTTGAACTAATAAGATACATTTTCACTTATGGCTCCGCCACATGTGAAAATATAGTATTTGTTGTTCACTCAATGGAATATAATTCGATCTTACACAAGATACAAAAGTTTATTCCCGGTCAGATTTGTGACAACAAATTAACATTAGTGATGTAAGTTACAATTATCCTATATATGTTATTTATATTAATGAAAAAGTCAAAGGTCGACATTTCTCATCCAGTCTTGGTAAATGTGACCCGTTACGAGAAAATGGACTGTAAAATGAATATTTAAAATAGAGATTGGTTCCAGCATAGGTCAACCAGAGTTCGTGTTTCAAAAAATTCTTTCACTGGAAGGTAGATTGATTATTATAGATTCAGAAGAAATGGCATATTGTGGAAGGTTTTGACCATAGTCAGTCTGCGCAATCCGCGCAGTCTGACTAGGGTCGACACTTTACGCACTACCAAGATGGTCCCTTTTTGCGAGATGGGTCACATGTTTTGATTAAAAGCAACAAACTATGAAATTAAAGTACGAATTGATGACATGGGTTGCTGATGTCAATTAAAAATAAATTGACCAATCAAAATATCAATTGATACTAAAAGAAAATTGTTTACCTCCTTCATTTTCCACTATAATTATAAAACACTTTGATAATTGGTAACTCAATGTTGTTACTTCAGCCTACCTTAGCTGTGGTTTGGACTTTTAGGTTGACAACCTACAATTAACCTTTTGTGTTATCATATGTATATGTCCAAATATTTTGAGTCCAAATAACATTCCATTTTTTTAAATGATCTGCCATCACAGATTCATTCTAACAAAACACCCAAGAGGGCCATTATAGCTCCACTGGATTTCTATCGATGAGAAACTCAGATATGGAAGTTTACAAGAAAATTGTAATGATTGTAAATTGTAAATTTATAAGAAAATTGTTATTGTAATTGTAGACATTGCCCACCCATTCATCACTGACGAGACTCAAAATAAGCCCTGCCCTGCCACGACATATTAATAGGCCATCAAAATTGTAGGAACAATTTTTGAAGAGGGTCATCAAAGGAACATTCTGGTGAAGATTCATTGAAATCAGCCCAGTGGTTCAGAAGGTGATATCCTTCAAAGATTTCGGGCTCAAAATAAGCCCCGAATTCCCCACCCCTGCCTTGCCAAAATTTATGGGCCAATCAAAATTTTGTGAAAAGGGTCAATTTTTGAAAAGGGTCAAACAAGAAACATTCTGGTAAAGATTCATTAAAATAGGCCAAGTGGTTCAGGAGACAGCTTTCAAAAATTTCGGGTTCAAAATAAGCCCTGTCCTGCCATGCCCATATTAATGGGCCAATCTAAATTTCACCAACAATTTTTGAAAAGAGTCACCAAAGAACCAATCTGGTAAAGTTTCATTGAAATTTGCCAAGTGGTTCAGGAGGAAATATCGTTCAAAGATTTCGGGGTCAAGGGTCAAGCTCCAACCTACCACACCTATATTCATGGGACGATCAAAATTTTGTAAACAATTTTGAAAGAGGGTCATTGAAGGAACATTCTGGTAAAGTTTCATTGAAGATGTCCCTCAAAGATTTCAGGCTCAAAATAAACCCTGCCCAGCCAAGCCAATATTTATGGGCCAATCAAAATTTTCAACATTTTTGAAAAGAATCACCCGAGGAACATTCTGGTAAAGATTCATTGAAATCAGCCCAGTGGTTCAGGAGATGTCATTCAAAAATATCGGGTTTAAAAAAACCAAGCCCTGCCATGCTGATATTTAAATTTTACAAACAATTTTAGAAAAGGGTCACTCAAGGAACACTCTGGTAAAGTTTCATCAAATAGGCCCAGTGGTTCAGGAGGAGACATCTGCTTAAAATAAGCCCTGCCCTGCCACCCTCATATTAATGGGCCAATCAAAATTTCACCAACAATTTTTGAAAAGGGTCTCCTAAGGAAAAAACTCTGGTAAAGATTCATTGAAATTGGTCAAGTGGTTCAGGAGGAGATGTCATTTAATGATTTTGGGCTCAGAATAAGCCCCATCATGCCACGCCTATATCTATTGGCAATCAAAATTTCGCGAATATTTTTTGAAAAGGGTCACCCAAGGAACATTCTAGTAAACTTTAATTGAAATCGGCCCAGTGGTTCAGGAGGAGATGTCGTTCAAAGATTTCAAGCTCAAGCTCTGCCACACCCATATTTATGGGCCAATCTAAATTTTGAGAACAATTTTTGAAAAGGGCCAACCAGGTTAAGTTTTGTTCAAATCTGCCCCGTGGTTTAGGAAGAGAAGTCATTCATAGATTTTGAGCACAAAAAAAGCCCCGTCCTCCCAGGCCTATATTTTGGGGTCAATCCTTATTTTTTGATCAACTTTAGAAGAGGGTCACTTAAGGATCATTTATGCCAAGTTTTGTCAAAATCCATCCATTGGTTTAGGAGGAGAAGATGTTAAAGTTTACGCACACACGGACCCATGCACGGCACACCATGGACACCCTGCCATGACAATAGCCCGCTGGCCTTTGGCCAGTTGAGCTTAAAACGTGTTAGTTATAACCACAGTTCAATCTAAGCCACAATTGCAAGGTTTTGGATATATACTTACAAATTCGTTAATCTGCTTAATTATATTGGCTTTGGTCAATCAAGTTTGGTAGGGTCTGTTTTATTTGATTAAGAGCTATATAACAAATGACTAGATGTAATTTGAATTTCACTTCTTCTTTTTCTTCTTTCCTCCTTTCTTTTTTCCACCCTTTTTCTTTCCTCCTTTCTTTCCTTTCTTGCCTTTTCCTTTCTTTCCTTTTTTCCCTTTAGCTGGTGTAGCTCCATCAGGGAGAGCATAGTCAGGAATTTCAGGCACATCCAAGATTTCATCCAGTTCTGGCATGTCGCCTTTAGCTGCATCATTCATAACGTTCCATAACTCTGTCTCATACTTTACGAAATCTATGGGAGTTAATCCTGATGAAGTTTTGGTGTCCAACTTTGCTCCATTTAAAATGAGGTGCTTTGCAGCTTCTGTATGCTTGCCTTAAACAATAAGTCAGAATTATATAGAGCCACAGGTGAAAATATAGCTTTTGTTGTTCAATAAATGAAATATCAATCAATCTAGCTCAATAAATCTCTTTCTTTTAAGCAAAGATGAGACAAAATGTGATTCAGAGTAAGATCGATTAATGTTTCACTGAATGAACAACAAAAGTTATATTTTCAGATGTGGCAGAGCCATATGTGAAAATATGGCATTTGTTGTTCACTAAATCATATAACAGCCAATCTTACTCAAAAAACAAACAATTGTTCTATTTCTTTTAAGCAAAAAATGAGACAAAATATGAACATTTTTATGAAAAGTCAGAATTATATAGAGGCTAATCCTTTGATTCACTGTCAGATTGATTTATATTTCATTGAATGAACAACAAAAGCTATATTTTCATGAGTAAGAATCAAAATATAGCTTTTGTTGTTCACTAAAATGAAATATGATTTGATCTCACAGGAAAAACAGACTGTTATTTTATTTCTTTTAGGCAAAAATGAGACAAAATATGAAAATGAAGGGACTTTTTGCACTCAACTGCTATGTAACATTCATGATGACAACAGTTTTGGCTTCGCTAAGATGATATCAGATAGGGTGAAATGAAAGAAAGCAGGGTATAACTTTTTGATAATTCATTGGTGACAAAACTGCAACTATACACAACCACAAGTGTCATTTCTTCTGAACACACTGTACACTTCTGCTCATACACTGTACAGTTAATAACATAAAGAAATTGACAAGATGAATGATTTTAGAATGCTTTTGGAATTGAATGAGTGTGTGGAGGTAGTTTTGAAATTAAAGGAAAGTACTATAATCCAAAATCGCTAATTTTGTTCAAAATGAATAATTTCTGACTAGCCCACATTTAAATGTTTGACTTTCATCTATGACCTTGGCATTGGAGCTTTCTGAAAACTTCTTTCAAACAGCACATCTACTCATGGTGGAGAACAATTGTGCCAGTTTATTTCAAAATTCATCCATAAATGTAACAGTTTTTATCAGTACAAAATAGATAGACAGACAGACAGACTGACACATATTATACACCAAACTGCTGTTGTGACAACTTTGTCTCGCTTGTTACAAATGGGCTTAAAACAAATTTCTTTTAAACATAAAGACTTTGAGCAAGCTTCACTGCCCATACACAGGGCTTGTGCTAACTTTTTAAATTTGACCATAAAAATCTGGGGGTCAGAGCTGGTTTGGAGAGGGTATAATTAGAGCAAAACATCAGTATTTGTCAGTCTTAAAAAGTTAAATATATAACTGAATCAACATAAACAATAAAGTGTAGACACACTTTATTGATTATGCTGTTCCATTTATATAAATCTTTTGTGAGGGTATGAAGAAAACCATTGATCTGTGTAATGTTTTATATTGTATAGGTAGCACCACTGGAAATTCATTGTGTCAAAATGACCCCATGCAGGAAATTTCTAGGCTCAAAATGGGATTTTTGTGAGTAAAAACCTTGCCCCGCGTTCAGGATCACAAAATGGTGCAAACAGTTTTCCAATTATACCTGGCTGCTTTGCACATGTGCACATGCAAAGTGGGGTAAAATTGGAAAACTGTCAAAATGACCCTCTTGGGAATAATTTCTTATGGTCAAAATAGTATATTTTCATATTTTTGAGGGTCAAAACCCAGGTTTAACGTTCAAACAGTGCAGAGGTTTAACAAATTTACCTTTTGCCGCAAGATGTAGGGGGGTTACAGAACCTGACTGTTTGATATTAACATCTGCTCCAGCCTCAATCAACATTCTTACTACCTCAGTGTGGCCTCCTGAAAAAAAGATGAAAATCTTTAGGGACCACCTTTATCTTAATCTAGAACACCATGGCCCTTAAGCACTCACCTGAGGCATTCAGTTGACAAAGGTGGCAAAATGTCAAAATTACTAATTTAAAATTCATAACTGGCTCAACAAAAGTCTGAGATATCCAGAAGACAGAATTTGACCTGACGATCCCATCTTTGACCCCATTTCAAATCTGACCGGGATTTGATGGAGACAAACATTCTGACCAAGTTTCAAGACAATAGGGCCAAAAACGTTGCCTCCAGAGTGCACACAAGATGTTGACTGACGACCGGACGCCCAGACAACCCAAAAACCAGATGCTTGACACAGCTCGATCACAATAGATCACCATGAGCACCTCATGCTCAGGTGAGCTAAAAATGATTATTGGAGCGATGCAAAACATGGACAGAGCTTTAATCAATTACCCATTCTCTGAAGCTAAATATAATCAAATTAACGTTTTATTTGATTATTTAGAGAAAATTGTCCTCACATGTGAGAGCATGTCCCAAGATCATTCCTGTGAATTCTGCCCACTAGCTTCAGAGGAGAAGATGTTTAAATGAAAAGCTTATGCACAGACTAGCCATGGACGACCAACCATATCGAGTATCGACCCCTTACACTATGACATTGTATTGATTCTAATGTAAGTATGCATCACACAGGGTTAAGATAAGTGCTAATTTAATATATAAATATAAAATAAAATAGTTTGTACAGAAAGTTTTTTTTGTATTGGATTTAATGCCACCCTCAAAATTTTAGTTTCCTTCTTTAACTGGGGCCCATAAAAGGCTCTTTTTCCCACTTGTGGTAGAGAAATTTCCCATAATAAGAGCTTAATTTTGCATTATATTTATTGTTTTCAAAATTCATTCTCTTTAATATTTCTATTAATTTCATCACTGCTTAGACTCTTAAATATAGATTTATTTCATAATGTTAAAAATTATACCTTTTTGACTTTCTTTTATTCCAAATTCTTCTGAAACCCACACTAAAACTTCCCAAAAAGAACAGGCTAAAGCCTCTTCCTAACTTTTAGAAAAAAGAGCCATGCTCAATATCATTGCTGATAGTATTGCTGATACTAATACATGTCCCTAGACCTGTGATTTCCGGGGAAAATCGGCAGTATGTCTATGTTGCAGGTCCATTGGGTCTATAGGTTTTTTTCAGTGACTTCAGTTCAAGCTATAAAAGCATCTTTTACATTAAATAAGTACAGTCAATATTGCTCGAGCGACCATGTCTATTAAGCGATCAATTCTATTAAGCGACCACCGTAAAAAGTCCCTTCAATGTAAGCAAACTCTCTGAAAAAGAGGACATTCTCAACGAAACATTTGTTATAATTGAATCTTATGATGTTGGAGCCCATTAGAATCGTCTCAATAAGACGATTCTAATGAGTTGGAACATCAAAGGATTCAGTACGACTTGACTGACAATCTAAAATTGCTATCAAAATCAACTCTCACATTTATCATGATATTTTATATTAAGTGACCATTCCCATAAACGACCGCTTTTTGGTGGTCTCCTTAGTGGTTGCTTAACACAAGTTTTACTGTATAAATCTTTGTCCCACAGAGTCCTTACGTAAATTTTTTGGGGGATTTCTTTTTTTTAAGAGGAAAATGCATCTAAGAGGAAATGTGTCTTTGAGTAACCAAAACTTTGTAACTACAGCTTTACAATTTGAGCTATAATAACAATGTTTCAATTGCCCAAAGATGAATTGCTTTTTCACTGTTTTTTTTTTTTTTTTCACACTGGCTCTGATTAGGATCATTCAAGAGTACTTGTAACAAGATGTGTTTGTGAAACAAATGCCCCTGTAACAGTATTGATACCCACAGATGCACATCACTGAGATCATGCAAATTATAAGAAAGATATCTAAAATAGACTTAAATGAACTGTACATATAAAGTTTTAGGTAAAGTTTTTAATTGATAGATGACCTTGATCTTATCACATGACCTTGACCTTGATATCTACAGATGCACAGTATTGAGATCTATCATCATGCCAAATATGAGACTTCTATCTTGACATCTATCTTGAACAGCCTTGAAAATATTGGCAATGTTAAGTTTCTTGGTTAAGTTTTTCATAAATTTGACCTTGACAGATGACCTTGTCACATTACCTTGACTTTGCATCAGCAGATGTGTATCATTAAGATCCATTTTCATGCCAAATATGAGGCTTCTCTCTTGAAAGCCTTGAAAACATATTGGCAATTTTGAGGTTTTTAGCTCCACTGGCCGAAGGCCAGCGAGCTATTGTCATGGCAAGGTGTCCGTCGTGCGTCCGTGCTTAAACTTTTCTTTAAACATCTTCTCCTCCTAAACTAATGGGTGGATTTTGATGAAACTTGGCCAGAATGTTCCTTGGGTGACCCTCTTTTAAAGTTGTTCAAGAAATTTGGATTGACCCCCAAATATGGGCGTGGCAGGGCGGGGCTTATTTTGACCCCGAAATCTTTGCACAACATCTCCTCCTAAACCATTGGGCCAATTTTGATGAAACTTTACCAGAATGTTCCTTTGGTGACCCTCTTCTAAAGTTGTTCAAGAAATTTGGAATGACCCCCAAATATGGGCGTGGCAGGGTGGGGCTTATTTTGACCCCGAAATCTTTGAATGACATCTCCTCCTGAACCATTCAGCTGATTTCAATAAATCTTTACCAGAATGTTCCTTGGGTGACCCTCTTCTAAAGTTGTTCAAGAAATTTGGATTGACCCCCAAATATGGGCGGGGCGGGGCAGGGCGGGGCTTTTTTTGACCCCAAAATTTTTGAATGACATCTCCGTCTGAACCATTAGGCCAATTTCAATGAAAATTTACCAGAATGTTCCTTGGGTGACCCTCTTCCAAAGTTGTTCAAGAAATTTGGATTGAACCCCAAATATGGGCGTGGCAGGGCGGAGCTTATTTTGACCCCGAAATTTTTGAACCTCATCTCCTCCTAAACCATTGGGCCATTTTCAATGAAACTTTACCAGAATATTCATTCGGTGACCCTCTTCTAAAATTGTTCAAGAAATTTGGATTGATTCCCAAGTATGGGCGTGGCAGGGCGGAGCTTATTTTGACCCTGAAATCTTTGAACCTCATCTCTTCCTGAACCATTGGGCCGATTTCAATGAATTTTTACCAGAATGATCCTTGAGTGACCCTCTTCTAAAGTTGTTTGAGAAAGTTAGATTGACCCCCAAATATGGGTGAGGCAGGGCGGGGCTTTTTTTGACCCCAAAATTTTTGAATGACATCTTCTCCTGAACCATTAGGCCGATTTCAATGAAACTTTATCAGAATGTTCCTTTGGTGACCCTCTTCTAAAGTTGTTCAAGAAATTTGGATTGGATTAGAGCCACTGGATCAATAAAATTCAGGTGAGAGATTTAGGGCCATTCTGGTCTTCTTTTTTCAAAGTGATATCTAAATAGTTTTCCTCCTTGTAATTTTACATATTAGTTAAATAAGTTCATTCCTTCATATGTCATGACCAACTTTGAAAAAGTCTGAATTCCTTCTGAATGCTGTTCACTTTCATTACCTTCTATTCTCAATATCTCTCTTTCAAATCTTGAGATTTTTAAGCCAGTGGAGCAATACAGGCCCTCTTGGGCCTCTTGTTGGTATTTTTTTACAATTAATTTGACCTTGACAGATGACCTTGACCTTGTCACATGACCTTAGTATAAGCAGATGCACAACTCTTTCACCAAACCAAATATGGGGCTTGTGTCTTGAATAGGCTTGAAGATATTGGCAATGTTATGTTTTTTATTAAGTTTTAAACTGATTTCACCTTGACAAATGACCTTGACCTTGTTAAAGACCTTGAATTTGGTATCAGCAGATGCATATCATTGAGATCTATCATCATGCCAAATATGAGGCTTGTATCTCAAATAGCCTTGAAAATATTGGCAATGTTAAGTTTTGTAGACAGTCAGACAGATTGACATACAGACAACAGTAAAACAATTTACCCCCAATCTTTTGGTGCAGGGGCATACAAATTGTAATCAACTGGCCCTGTAGGTCGAGCATATCCATAGTAAGATAAATTTTCCATACAAAAAGGGGGGCAAAAGAATTGTAATTAAACATTGCCCTATTTACGGTCTGACTATTTACCCCGGGAACCCGGGAAACCCCGGGAACTCGGAATTACCCCGGGAAACCTATATATACGTAAATAGGTATCTTGTATCAATATTTTCTATCACTGATTTAAATAAACACAATTTTTTATAATTCATAATTAAACTTTAATGTTCTACATGAAAGTTATACGAAATAGGTTATGTTAAAATCCCATTCTCGTACCCCGGGAATCCCCATTAGTGTAAAAAGGCCACTAGGATATTCTTCATCACAATGTTAATAGGAATTAACCTAGTTAATAAGTCATTAAACGGAGACATATCTTTGGATGTAGAAATCCTTGATTCTTAAAAAGTATGGGCTGAAATACCCCTGGTCCCGAAATTAACATATGTATCATGTTCCCGTGGTATTTCCTGGATTACCCCGGGTCCCATTATGTTGACAGACAAGCGAAGAAACGTTTCCCGGGTTAGATATATCGATTTCAATTACCCCGGGTACCACGAAGTAAAATATTCTATCTCATGGAAAATTCCCGGGGTACTGTTCTTATTCTGATTTTAATTATTTGCGATGACGATTTACCGGGACTTTGTTTCAACTATTTCAATCTAAATTACCACGGGTCCCTAGAAGTTAACGTTCCGTAGGATTCCTGGGGTATGTTGTTTAATAGAATTACCCCGGGTCCTGCAATTGGAAGTTTCCATGGATTGTACTATCGATATTAATTATTTTCTACATTCCGTCTATGTAAATGCACTCAGGGAAAATTCCCGGGGTACTGTTCTTATCCTGATTTTAATGATTTGTGATGACGATTTACCGGGACTTTGTTTCAACTATTTCAATCTAAATTACCACGGGTCCCTAGAAGTTAACGTTCCGTAGGATTCCCGGGGTATGTTGTTTAATAGAATTACCCCGGGTCCTGCAATTGGAAGTTTCCATGGATTGTACTATCGATATTAATTATTTTCTACATTTATATATTCATATATTTTCTGTACATTGATTACATGCGACAATTAAAGTCAATATCAGGTTTAGTGAATCAAACTACATGCATACACAAATAAAAGTGTCCGTCTAAACATATTTACGCAGGCCCGAATAGAAAGATAGACTATTATTTTCAGGTAAGGAGACTTATATGAAACTACAACATGTTGTTAAATGATTTGAGTGGCGACCATCACATCGAAGTTTAAGAATTTCGACATAAGCCAACATACACTGTTTATTACCTATTTCTCTATCATGAAATAAACTTGCCTGGAAAATTAATTCAAATTTTCTCTCTTATCCATAAGATAGATGATTCAAATCAAAAAGTCGTCTGACCAACAAAATCAGTCACTTTTTGCACGGACATTTTACTAAGCTGTTGTTACGGCGTTTAGGTTACCAACCTACGAATTCCATTTTGTTTCACGTCCAAAATTTATCTAATGATCCGACAAATGACGATCAATTTAGCGATTATCATTAAGATAATGATTTGTAATTCATATTCTGTCCTGCATGCCAATATTGTCTTAACTGTTGTTACGACGTTCAGGCTGTCCGCTCACCATTTACTTTTTGGTTGTTGTCCAAAATTATTGATGTTGTAAATAATGATTTAATATATGATACTTTCAACCTTTCGCTATTATATTACAATTCATATTCTGTCATGCGTTCCGGATGCTAAAACGTTTGCAAATGTTAATTATTCATGAAAAAAGAAATCAGTACCGTAGCGGTCGCCCTTAAGTTCAGTTCTTCTTGAGCAATTAATTTGCATCACGGATACAGCTTATTTGAGGATTTCAAACAAATTCCGATTTAATTATATGAAGCGGTATCATTCCTGTTCAGGTCATCAAATACTCGCTCATAAAATAAATCGAAATTACATTCGCAAACCATTTTTTTTTGGTCGTCGTTTAGAATGGTAACACGTTTGAGAATGTTATCTCAATTAATTTTATGAGCGAATATTTGATTACAGGTGATGCCATGTTAATTGGTTATCAATCTAAAAAGAACCTATTTACAATCATTTAATCGAGTGATTGGTGAAGCTATTTGGTTCATTGACGATAGAAATATCGAAACTACTGAATTGTTTTGTACTCTAACGAAGTTTTGCTCGATGACGAATCAGTCTAGGTCATTCAGTCTGAAATCCTTCATTTAGAGCTTCGACTTCCACGGACAAATAATTACTACCTCTGAGAAGATAAGTATCGTAATTGGGCTATACCTTCGTATAGACCAAATACATTTCTCGTTAATATTTGACTAATTACCCCGGGACTCTTATGTCCCTTGTGTGTATACCAAAAAATGACTAGTTACCCCGGGAATTGCATACGCAGGCGAGAGAAAATGCGATAACGATAACTCGTGTATTTATTCTTATTCATATTTAAGTCTTTTTTAAAAGAAAATTGGACCTTTTTTACCAATAATGATTAATTGTACTTAATTCGGTGCTTATTCCCATGAATGTTTAGGATTAATCTAGGTCATATTGATAAACTCTCCCGGGGTAACTATGAACAACAACCATTCGTCGGATACATAGCTTCCCGGGGTAATTCTCTTAGAAGCGCACAATACTCTGATTTTCGAAATTTTTGCAATGAAGAACAAATTGAATAACTTAAGTCTACAAAAAGTCCGGGGTTAGAGTATATGCAAACACCAAAACACGTAAGTCTGAATACAAAAGCGTTGATAGAATTACCCCGGGTTCCATAAAGTTAATGTTGCCAGCATTGTAAGATTCCCGGGGTAAATGTTCAAAGCGATTTCAATGATGTGAAGCTTTAGGTCGGGCCCAAATGAGTTTATTTTTTAACATGAAGGAGATTCCCGGGGTAATTTCATGGCGTTTTAATTTGTGCTAGATTATCCCGGGTCCTGTCGAGGATGTGTTTAAATCATAGAATATATTCCCGGGGTAAGTGTGTAAGCGTTTTGAACAGTTTTGCTAGAAATACAACAGATCCCGGTCATCAATTTAGTATTTCAATCATTGTGGTGATATTCCAAGGTTAAGTTATCAGCAGTTTCAGTGATGATAGAATTATTCCAGGTCCCATAAAGTTGGTGATACCATTTTAGAAAATCTTCCCGGGGTAGGTTCATAGTGATTTCATTGATGCAATGATGCCTTATATTTGGTGTTTACATAATTGAAATGATTCCCGGGGTATTGTTAATTGAGATAAGATACTGTTAATATAAACTTTGGCAAAACAAGTTCATTGTTAAAGACGTAGAAATTCTCCCGGTGTTAAAATTTAAACGATTCTAATATTGATAGAATTACCCCGGGTCCCACTTAAAATGTTGTAAAACCAGGAGAAAACGTCATGCGTTCTTCGTAAATAAGTGGCAATACATGAGTATATTGAAATCTTTTTCAATCAAAAGAGATATTTTCATTAATCACTCGTTCAAAGTGCATTTTATAGGACAAACATATCCTTTGTATACTAATATTGGGTTTCCCGGGGTAATTCCGAGTTCCCGGGGTTTCCCGGGGTTCCCGGGGTAAATAGTAAGACCCCCCTATTTAATAGTCATTCTGCTTTAGATTTATTCAAACCTTTTCTTGCCTTAGCAAGATATATAGAATACCTTTGCTGGCCTTAGCAAGAGCTGCATTCCCCCACTCGTCTTTAGTGTTCGCTGACAGATGGAGTCTCAACATTTTATTCACTGTTGAAATGTCCCCTGCTTCACAGGCATTCAGGAACCGATTTTGAATGTCTTTTGAAATAAATACTTTCGGGAGTGTATGCTCCATTTTCAAACAGTGGTCAATTGGTTGTCATGCGATCTAATCAACCAAAGTTATGTTGTAAAACTGTGATAAAGGGTCATTTTTTTCATCAACTGAACAAATTTGTTGTCAAGAATTTGTTTACTTATCTTGTACTAAATGTGACTCTTTCGAAAGAATATTCAGGGGCAGTAACTTTGATAAACTTTTTTTCAAATTTCGAAAACAATGATAACAATTGTAAATGATAAAATTCATTG
Source organism: Fragum whitleyi (assembly GCA_948146395.1). Lineage (NCBI taxonomy): Eukaryota > Metazoa > Mollusca > Bivalvia > Cardiida > Cardiidae > Fragum > Fragum whitleyi. Next base: position 87,237,216 of record OX411543.1, on the reverse strand, counting down.
TAATTAAAATGACAAATCGAATAAAAGTTATAAATGTTTTTTTCAATCTTGAAAGAATTTGAAATGATACTTATCATCGGTAAAAACAATCGGGAACCCTCGGCGATTCTACGGAATAGACCTCGGGAATAATACGGGCGCAGCCATGAAAGCGCGTCATTTCGCACGTGGGTTTATATGACGTCACAAACGTAACTGAGGATGACGTTGCGAAAAATAAAGTAAACGTAAGGTTAAAATTGGACATGTTATGATTTGAAAACAAAACGCAGTGGCTTACTGCGTTTTGATTTCAAATTATAACATGCTAAAGTGATCTTCACAGACGCTTGGAAAACTTAAAAGAAATATACTATTCTTCAAGCGTATTTATAAACCGAATTACCACCAGGAACCGAATTACCGAAAAATGACCAAAAATTACTACACTTACGTCCGAGGTACTTTCCAGTTTACGGAAAAGTCCGAGCGATGTTCCGAATGCGGTAAAAACCGTGATGAGGCCGGAATCACCCGAAGTTTTCCGATTAAAATCCGAATTTTGGACGCCATTATGGATTTGTAATCAATGAACTTCGGAAGCTGAAACGTTAAAACTGTTGATTTATAATGTGATCTCGTCAATTTTGCACCTGTCTGAACAAACAAGCAATTATGAGCTGGGGAATAGATTTATGGGTAAGTCTTCATGTGGTCCGATCCATCCAAACACCAATGTAAAAGCCATTATTTACAAAGTTGACCGTCGAACCGGAAACAGGAAGGGGTCGTTTTAGACTTTCTCTGACTCACTGAGTCAATTTAATTAGCCACTATTTGAATCAAAGTATAAGATTTGTAAAAGCACAGTTTGTAAAAGACCATTAGACATTGCCCTTATATACAGAATATTTATTCACTTTAATTTCCTTTAAAATGTTGCATTGTCTACCTGTCAAAATTTGGCTAGAGGGTTATTCAACAAGGTGTAATTTTTCGGTCATACTAAACTATGCCCCACGGGAAAGTATGCCCCACCAAGCCCCACGGTACAAAATGACGCCCCACGGGTTTGAGCAATGTGTCTATGGGTCATTTTATGTTTTTTATATAAGAAAACACATTTTTAATCATGAGTACAAGTTTTATTTGTCTATCTTAAAAAACTAAGCGAGATATTAGTGAATTTTTTTATGACTAAGCTAGTTCAGTTACGACCCCACGCCCTACCATTTCAATGGATGATAAGCAATTTGTTAGTACCAATTCTAACAAAATACGACTATATCCGTGTATAATACAGCTTTATATACCCCTAGACACCTTGCTCAAACCCATGGGGTGCATTTTGTACCGTGGGGCTTGGTGGGGCATACTTTCCTGTGGGGCATAGTTTAGTATGACCCGTAATTTTTGATGTGAAAACTAAAGTACAGCATTATTGATAAAGTGATTAGATGCTTAGGTTACCAGTCAACTAGGCCCATCTAATAACTCCAACAGACATCATTCCTTCTGATACCTGAACAAGTCAATATACAGGGTGTCCTGTCAACTCGGCCTGTTAAAAACTCGGCCCGCGTAAAACTCGGCCTGTGTAAAACTCGGCCCGTCAACACGGCCTGTATTTAACTTACATAGTGTTTAGCCTAGTAAACGGATATATAAGCACAATTCACAATTGAAGAATTAAATCTTCGATCTTCATATTTAATACGCATACAACTTGTCATCTTCCTTATTGCTTAGAAAAGGGAAATTTGAAAAATAAATTTGAATAAAAGGTGAATTAAGTATTTAATTATATCTATTTTATCCAATATTTACACAAGTGCCATATAATAATAAATTAGATTATAATTATTAAAAACGTTTTAACGAGTGATTATTAATTAATTGATATTTATTTAGTATTAGAAAAGCACATAAGGTCCCCAAAATATTTACATTGCATTGTCATACATGTGCCTATATAATATATAAACTGGCCGAGTTGACGGGCCGAGTTAACGGGCCGAGTTGACGGGCCGAGTTATTCACAGGCCGAGTTGACTGTGAACCATATACAGTTGTTCAGGCAGTAGCGGATAGTTAACGAAATTATCGAAGTGTATGTTTCTATTACAAAACAAAATCTATATTGTGTGGTACCAATTTGTAGGAAAATTTGTATTCTTTTAATTGAAACCAATTTCGGCATAGTAATGTTGTTTATACGTCAGATAAACGCTCTCTGCACACAACACTAATTAGGTCAATAGCGGATAGGTTCAGGTAATAACGGATAGATAGGTAGTTGAGGGAATGTCTCAAACGTGACAAAGACACTATTTCACCGTTTTGAGGTGCTGGAAGAGCTGTATTTAAGCGATTTTGATCCACAAAAGCTCGCAGATCGAACTCAGACAGAACTTAAGCAAATTTATATTATTGGAAAAAATGGGCAGATTAACAGACTTTGAAAACATTTTGGTAATGCAGAAAAATAATCATTTGTAATTTTTATTTAGCTCTAAAATTTTAGAATTAGAACGACAACATACTGCTTTAACGATCGTACTTTTGATGCATTTCTCACACGAAAAAGGATTACCAGAAATTCCAAAAAACAAATACATAAATGTATATATGTTCACCAGCCTATAACTTCTTAAAGAAAACAACAAGATGCATTCGTACAGTTTATCCTAGACGAGGCACTCAAAGCAGTGTTTTGCTCCCAGACCCTAGCCGATCGCGGGCCACTGCAGGCCTAGCGACGGCCACTGAGCCGTCCAAAATCGCCGCTCAAGGGCTGGTAACCTGCTTAGCGATCGATAGATGCGGGGCGAATTCAGGGGGCTGGGTGTAAAACACTCCTTCGAGAGCCGAGCTGCATTCGCTGCGCCACTAAAATCGCGGCTCGATCGCGTCGAGACGCGACTCCAGCGCGAATCGCGCTTGCTCAACCGCTATCAACCACAGTCTCACCAAACTCGCCACGATTGTAGGGCTTGAACAGAGCAACACGAGGGTACCTACAACATAGGGATCGGTCCATTGGTTCGAGTCCTGCATCGAGTGTTCAACTCGCGTGAATATTTCGCCTCGGCGCGATCAGCCCACTGCCGACCTATCGACGGCTAATGAGCTATCCAAAATCGCCGCTCGAGGGCTGGTTACCTGCTTAGCGATCAATAGAGATTCGGGGCGTATTCCAGGGTCCGGGGGGGGGGGGGGGGGGGCTTCGAGACACTGAGCTGCATTCGCACTGGAGTCAGTCGCTCCTCCACGTGGTCGAGCCGCATTTTAAGCGGCGTAGCGACTCCAGTGCGAATCGCTCTTGCTCCGCTGCTATCCACCGCAGCCCCACCAAACTTGCCACGATTGTAGGGCTTGAATAGGACAACACCAGGGTTACTACAACACAGGTATTGGTCTATTGGTTCGAACCCTGCATCGAGTGTCTCAATCGCATGAACAATTCGCCTCCGAGCGATCGGCCCACTGCCGCCGCCTATCGACGGCCAATGAGCCGTCCAAAACCGCCGCTCGAGGTCCGGTAATCTGCCTAGCGATCGATAGAATTGCGGGGCAAATTCTATGGTCTGGGAGCGAGATCTCCGTCCAAAATAACGGCTCGACGGACCCATTCACAGCCTAGCGACCGATAGAGATGCGTTGCAAATTAGTGGGTCTGGGAGCAAAACACTGCTTCGAGAGCCGATCGGATTGCCTTCTTTTCATGTTCGTTTTCATAAATCATGCAATCAATGGGCAACTCTTTACTTCAGCTAATTAAGTTTCCCTATCAGTTATGAATATACTTAAATATGATTGACTAGCACTATAAATATCCATCTTTCTGTTTCTTAATTCGACTAGTCAAAATAAGTTATACATTGATGTCACAAGAATGAAATTTTTCATAACTGTAATAAATCGGGAATATTTAAGATTTTATGGGGTTTAGACAAAGATTAGCCAGAGCATTCATTTAAGATTGTCTTAGTCTTAAACAGCTATAATATTTAAAGAGAAGAAGTCGTTTGTGAGTTCCATTGTCATAAAAAATAATTGATCACAGTAAATGATTTAGTGCTCACAATAATTTGTTTAATTTTAGTGACTTAAAAAATCAGCATACCCCAAGCCGTGTATTGATGAATAACTTTATTGTGGTAAAAGTTAAAATAACTCTTTTAACATGAACTGACTGTTTCATGCTTTATATTTGTCTTTTTCAATGCATTGAGAAAATCTGAATCATGATTTTTAGTTTTTTGGCAGTTGATGTTCACTTTGAGACAGCCCCCGTAAAACAATTTTCACTCGCAAGAACTATCCGTTACTACCCGAATCTGGAGATGTATTAATCAGGCGATATTTTAGTTAATTTTGGACAATTTTCTTTCCAGATGTGTTGATATAATGGGAAATAGGGTAATCTACAAAATGATACCAAAATCTTGTTGATTGGTTCTGATTTACATGAACATTACACGTCCGAGCGCCTGCTATTGCATTTACTCTGGACCTGAAAAATGCAGCTTCCGGTTACCTCGTTTTGGTTTCAGCGAATTGAAAGTACAAAATCAAATGTAAACAAAAAAAAATTTGGCTAATAAATCCCTTGAATATTAAATTATGTCAAGGTAAAATTCATTTTATTGAAATAATCAGTTAAATAATATAGAGATCGATTCAGAAACAACCTATCCGCTACACCCCAAAATCTGCTACTGCCTAAACAACTGTACCCACCCATATTCCTTCAGACATATTCAAACCCATAAAAATTCATACAAATTTTCATTTTATCCCCGTACGATCATCCAATGGAATCTCTTGCTTCTGGTTGCTGTACAGTGCACCACGATTGAGGGCTTCAAAGAGCAGATTTCTCCATCGGTTCTTCACCTTGTATATCTAAAGCTTAACTAAGATGTACATAGTTTTACCCCAAAACATAGCATGTAAAAAAAAAAAAAGAAAGAAAAAAAAAAGATACTGTTTGTATATATGTTTATCTTTTAACTTTGGCTACAAATTTGTAATCATGCATGCATGGCATAAGTAACACTTTTGCCCTGCACGCAAACATAATGTCAGTGACTGGGAAAGGCTTGTGTCATGCACCATAGTCACATTAAAATCCAGAATGTCACATAAATTTATCCATAGAATGCGCCCATGTCGCATTCAAATTTTTTTATATAAAAAAAAGTACAAAAAGTCTGGGGATGAATCTATTTTAATCTCAAAATGATTAGACATGAATTGTAGTTATCAAATAATAATTCTAATCAATCTTGAATCTCACAAAATATTAAATCGCTTTTAGTTAAAAGATTGAGCAACCCCTAATTGGCAATTTGCTCATTCCAAATGAATGCAAGCCTCAATTTAGCCTAGCGTCTGCGATCGTATATTGACAGGCGGTATTTGTCTTTTTAATAAAAGGATTTTGACTATGAAAAGAAAATATTTCCATAGAAAATGAACTTCTTTTCGCGAATTTGGGAAGCAAAATTTAGCAAATACACAGACAATTAGTTTTAAGTCAAAAGAGAGCAAGAGGAAAAAAATCTTGTTGAACAGTCATGAGTTTTCGCTTCCAAAGTGTTGATATTATAATTTTGGGTAAGGATGCATGCTTAATGTAGGTTGCAAAATTATACCTTGAAATAGATTTTTTCAATTATTTAATCTACATTTTCAGAGAAAATTAATTACAAATTTTGAAATAGCTTAAAAGAAATAGTGAAACCTAAAAGGAATAGTGAAACCTGCTAGAGAGAAGTTTGAAATTTCATGTCATCAAAGTTTTGAATCATAAATGCCTCATTTTCATCAAAGATGCATATTAATTTGTGTGATTCAAAATAAAAGCAATTTTAATAATTGTCTTACGGAATAGAAGGGATAATTATTGATTCATACCAACATGAAAGAAATATATTTTAGTAATTGGCTTTGAGTTTTTGTAGCAAAGAAGAGAAAGCCTAAAGATTAATATGTTAAATGCGTATAAATGGCACATTGACATTGTTTCGAAAATATAAGTGTATATAAAACTAGAAGGCATTTCAAGAATTGAAATTGTCACATTGATTTTTAAATTGCCACATTGAGTTTGCAAACTGAAGGGACATTGTCCCACTGCAAATAATTCTTTCCCGATCACTGTAATGTAAATATTCAAATGAAAGTTGTTTTTTTTCAATTGATACAATTATATCTTACTGTGTCTATTCTTATTGTTTTAAACACTTTTTGTGTTTTTATTTAAACCATATCAAACCTTTGTTAGAATATGCTCAATTCTCAGATTTTCTTATCAGATGATAATTCACCAAAGTCACCATAAGTTTTATATTGTGAGGGCTGAGGGGAGTTGTTAATTCAAATTAAAGTTATCACAATTTCATTCTGCTCTTTTACTTCAACATGGCAGAAATTGGATTTTTCTGAATTATTTTTTTATAAGATCTGTTAGCTCTTTTGTCTAGTAGTAACTTTGTAAGCCTGCTAGACTCATAATTTGATGGTAGCATGAGTTCAAACCCTATCAAACCCAGAGAATGAGGGAATGGATTCTGGACTGGGTCTCATTTAATAATGACTGTTATCTTTTTCAATAAATAAAAAGAAATATGTTAAAAACTTTGAATATTGGGAACATTTTAGAGAGAAACAAGAGGCATAATTAAAAAGGAAAATCACTTACTTCAAATCTGTTCTAAGATCTATTGACAGGTGATATGTCATGATCTAAAATGATAAAATCTCAAACACGATTCACAACTTGTCCCAAAACTGATGTATTGGTCATGCCCTCAAGTCTTTATAGTTTGGATTTTCATAAATTCATTTTAACGTCTTTCCTTCTCCTGATCTAGTCATTACCTGTGTTCCTTTTCTTAATGCAGCCAACATTTTAAACAAAAAGTCATAACTCAGGGGTGCGGAATTACACATTTTCTCCACTGTCTCTTCTGTCACTGGACAAGTAAAAGTCAATTTGTCACTTGTCCAGGATCAAAATGAACTTGTCCGTAAAAAAAATGGACTGGTAAATGTTGAGAAAACTTGGTTTTTAATGAAGAAAATGCTGTACTCCAGCATTTTCTTCATTAAAGACAATGTTTTCTACCCTTTGATACAAACATTAGGATGACTTTTCTCCCAGATCTTTTTAGTACTGTTGAAAGATTTGCTTTGATATCAACTTTTCTATGGACAAGAAACCTAGAAAAATGTACTTGCTCATCCGTGGAAAAGCTCGTGTCGGACAAGTTGGGAATTCCACACCCCTGTAACTACAGAGAAAAAAGGAGATATTTATTAACTTTTTATTTATTAACTTTTTCTTTTCTTATAATTATGTGTTTGGTTAAACAATTTGTTTTAAATATTTGTTACATGCATCAAATGAAATTGTCTTGTATCCCACAGCATTATGTTAGGCTGATGGAGAGAAATTATTTTTCCTTAAAATAGTTTGTATGGTCCTTACTGGTAAAAGTTAAAAACATTATAACTATAACTTATACTAAAGTATAAATATGATGCTTTTGAAGTAAGTTTAATGTTATTTAATAGCAATGACAGGATGTGATAACACCACCAATTCTCTTCATTTTGAAGTCTCCATGCGATTGGAAGACAGGTTACCGTTATATCATGACCATTATGTAGCAGCACACAAATTAAGTCTACACAGGTAATAAATTAAATGAAAAATTTAATTTCTTTCTATTAAAGTCCACATAATGTCATTTAAGTATAAATTTTAGGAATTTGTGTAAAATTCACTGTCAACAATTTTATTCCGCACAGAGACATCAAATTGTAAAATTCTACCAGTTTGATTTGGTTTCCTGTGATGTCTTCAGGGATTGTGTTAGCTTTTCAATTTCGGTAGTCATTGACCCCTTGACTGTGAATTTTTAGGGGTTTAAACTGCTGTTGAGGGGGTCAAACCAATAGAAAGAGTGGATCATTTGTAAATGTAACCCGCAAATAAATATTCGACTCCGTTGGGATTCGAACCCGGGACCTCTACATCCCAAAGCGAGTGTTCTACCACGTCGCTATAAAAGCTAGCTTGTACGGCAAGGCAGTACAAACACCCCTTTTAGTCAACCCGGCTACATACACCCCCTCGACAATTAAGATTCTTCCACGAATCTTCTCAAATCAACATCATCAACTACGTAATCACATAACCACCACTTCATGTGGGTTATTTACGGTGGGCGCCAAATGTAACCCTCTGATAAATATTCGACTCCGTCGGGATTCGAACCCGGGACCTCTGTGTCCCAAAGCAAGTGCTCTACCACGTCGCTATAAAAGCTAGCTTGTACGGCAAGGCAGTACAAACACCCCTTATAGTCAACCCTGCTACATAAATATTTCTTGGTTATCTGTATTGACTTCTTCTGCTCTTTCATATTTTGATAAAATATTCATATTTCATAAGAATCTCTTATAAAGATATAAAGGAGACAACTATTTTTAATAAATAATAAATTTATAATTTATGGTATCTAGATGCTACACTGACCCTCCTGACAGAAAATTTAAGGGGTCAAAATGGGAATTTTCAGCATTTTTATAAAAAAAATTTCGGGGCATGTGTGTGTGTGGGGGGGGGGGGGGGGGGGGGAGGGGGGAGGTTCAAAAGCCTAGTTTAAGGGTCAAACACAAAAACACAAGCCCTGCTTCAGTTTAGATCATTCTAAATGAGTTTTTAAGGTAATCATGGATTCAAAGACTCATCAAAATAGTACCATTGGAAATAAAGTTTCAAAACCTATAGCATGTTATTGATTTGCCTTTCAAAATATATATTTACATGTCCTGTTAATTCTGTAAAACTCTCGTACTTAAAATCAAAATAGTTTTACTATTTTTGAGTTTGAAGATTCTAGATACTCAATGCTTAAAAATTAAGGTTACTTACAATATCCCTGACACAAATGTGATCTGTCAGATTTCGACCAAAGTTTGAAGGTAAAGATTCAAAACTAGCCCAAGGGGCTGCTAATTGATATCAACATTTCCTTGTTTTTAACTTCCACATCACCGAAATAATCTTATGATTTTTTTATTTTGAGACAAAATGTGTGAATATTTTTTGTGTGAAGTGTTGTTTGAGTAAATTGTCTTGGTAAAGACATCAATGGAATAACTAAACTATTGTTTGTTTTTAAGTATTCTGCTGGATATTATTAGAACTTACTTCGGGTACCTGTGGATTTTCAACTTAGATTTGTTTATTTTGGCCATATGGCAAGTTTCAAACTTGAATGTAAAAGATTATATATTGAAAGAAATTAAATGTTTTTTGTTATAGCAATTCTATTAAATTGCACATTTTGATAATTTTTCAAGGTCACATGTATAAGGTCAATGTCAGATTTTACATTTCATTGATAATCTTAGTAATATTTTTTCATAAGTTTATTAACTAATTTACTAAACATTTTACCCATTTCTTTTTCGTTTGAAATTTGTTACGATTAATTTGCTTTCTTGGGTTATGATTAAATTGCTTTCTCGGGTTTGCTCTCAATGAGTCAAGGTCACATGCCTGGTGATAACTTATTTCTGAAAAGTTCTTACTCTAGCCCTTCGAAATTGATTTTCAATGAGTTAAAGTTTTCTTTGTTATTCACTGACAATATTTATTCCTTTTGTTGATAGTAAAGGTATTTTAATGACATTGGATTTAAAATTGGTGAATTGACCTCAATTTAAGAGGTTTAGTAAGATAATATAGACTTGACTTTTATTGATAGACCCTCGTCAATATGAGCAAATACAAGGTTAATGACAAATATAAGCTATCCACCCAGGATGATAGCAGTGAGCCAAAACTGACAAAAAAATATCGTCGAAAATCATCAACAAAAGGAGACTCTTTACGGAGTAGAAGTTTAAGTTTGGGTGGGGTATCATCCCCACAGTTGAGTGTTGTTGAATTTGAACAGCCGCTAACCTCTCCGAGTCCAAGCCCTTCACCAGACAAGAAAACAAATGTGGAATTTATACCACTACCTTACAGTTCTAAAGGGAATCCTTTCACAAATGATAACATGTATGGATATAAGGTAGGTAAAAATCAGACCCTAAGATTAGATCAGTCTTCACGAAATACCGCAGGTCCCACTGACATGTCTGGTAAAAAATATGCTGGTCCAATAAGTTCTGCTTGAATACAGAATCGACTGACCGCTAAAATCTAGCCACATACACAATGCCATCTAGTGCTCTGTTTGGTGTAAATAAGTTGGGTCTGGTAAAAAGTTTCAGTTAACCAGACCCACTGTCCGTTAAAGAATATGTGTATTTCGTGATGTCTATTAGAATTACATTTCTTTTCCCTGTCATTTAAAACAGGACTAACGGCAAAGCCAAAAAATGCTTGAAAAAAGACGTGTCCAGTATAGGTCATCAAAGGAACAGATTTCTTCATCAGGGTTTTAGTCTAACATTATCAAAAAGTGGTCCAAAAGACTCAATAACTGGGAATTGAGGGGTCCTGTCATAATGTTTAGGGATTTGGGAGTCCCTGCTTTAGATGTAGACCATTTCTTTTTAATAATAATAGTGTTTTTATGTGAACTACCTGCTTTTTCCTAAATAAATACAATGTATAAAGAAAGGGTATATCTAGGCTCAGCTTCAGGAAAGAATTAAAGCCTGTTTAAAACAGTCTTCAATTCTTTCCTGAAGTTGATCTCCAGAGGGTCTAGGGGACTAACATCAGAGAGTTTTGAGGGTCCTGGGTCCTTTGTGAGTCTCAGGCTTACAAAACCTGTGTCCCTTAAATCCTTTCCAATAAAACTTTTCAAACAATGTCCATGAGTACCCACAGTATAGGATTTGGATAACAGAAAAAATAAAAGATATGGCATTATGCCTTGCTAATAAAATTTTTACGTCAGATAAAGGATGTTGAATTTTCAAATCATTACAATAAATGAAAATGAATGTGCATGGATGAAGAATACATGAAGTTAGTTGATTCTATTGTTGTAACACTTTAATTGTATTTGCTGCAGCTGTCTTGATTAAGGAGGTCTGCATTGTACTTTTAGTGGAGAAACTTTCTCGCTAAAAAGTTAAAGAACTGGTTCTTGAACATTCTAGAACACTAAATGGCAGTTCAAGAACTAGTTCTTGAGTTTCCAGATTTAGTTCTTGAATCAGTTCTAGGACTAGTTCTTAACCAAGTCCCAGAACTAGTTCATGAGCTCAAGTTATAGAACCTTGAATATAAAGTCTAGAACTAAGTTCACAAAATACCATCTAAAGTCTTTAAAATTTTACTATTTTCTGCAAATGTAATACTGCGACTAATTTGTGTATAGAAAAAAAAAGCCATTATCTCCCTACGACTTTGTTATGAATTGCACCAACATCTTCAAAAAGAATTCAGTTTTTAAGAGCATGTTGGAAAATGTGAAAAAGAAACAGGATTAAATGTTTACTGGATTAAAAGATAGATTCACAGATTCCTAATCTGTTTAAGAATTCCTTTGAACCATTTCATTTTATCATAGAATCTGAAAAAATCCATGTTATCATAGCATCTGTAAACTTCTTTTTGTTCTCCCTTATCCTGCTGAATTTAAATTTTGTTTCAATTAACCCTTGTCATGCTGAATAAATTTTGGCTAAAAATTTGCGTCAAAATCAAAGGGCAAAAAGTACTGAAATCCCAACTGTAGGTCATTTTTTATTTGGAAAACTAAATTCATTGTCAATTCTGGTGTGAAAATGAGAAACAGGTGATGAAGACGAACATCAGAATGCACATATGTGCAGGCTGATCTGGGCCTTCTCTGGGGGTCGCCATTGTCGCCAAATGCGAAAATGAAATGAATTTGGCAATAAAAAAATGAAATTGGCGAAATGACTGGCTACAAAAAATCTGAACTTTGAACCATCAGCAATTATTGATTTGACATAGGCTGAGAGGATATTGTGAAGACAAGAGACTGGCAATTAATTGAGGCAAAAGGCATGTGTGTCAACTAGTAACCTCTTGACTACTCATAATACTTCTGTGATTGTTGACAAAATTTCACTGTCAATTAAATGTTAATTGACATTTAAATACGACCCCCCTCCACGATGAGCTATATAAAAAGAACATAAGATTTTATCAAGCAAAATTTTTAGAAGAAAAGTGGCTCTAAATTTGGCTCCTAAAATCAAAATTTGGCTCCATTTTTTTCGATTTGGCAATAGTGTTTGTGAAAAGAAATTTCAGTCCAGAGAAGGCCCTGCTGATGTTTATCTATAGCTCCTGCCAAAGCAGGAATATTCCGGGTCCAGCATGACAAGGGTAATTGTCAATTTCAAGACATTTTAACTACTCAAGCTGAAGTTCAAATATTAACCCTTTACATGCTGAATATAAAATCTTGGCAAAATTACAACCAAATCAAGGTGCTCAAAGCACTGGATGCACTAAATGTGAGTCAGTCCTCATTTTGGAAATAATTTTTTTAAGCTTGCCTGGTTGCAAAAAAAGGAAAACAGGAGGTATGGATAAAGATCAGACTGCACATTATGTGCAGGCTGATGTTTGTCTATAGCTCCAGTCCTGCCAAGGCAGGAATATTCCAGGTTAAGCATGACAAGGGTTAGCTAAATAACAGGCAGTAATAATGATTATCATAATAATAGTAGTAATGATTATAATAATTAAGCCTTTATTTAAAGAGGCAACACAGTTGGGTTAACCTAGTCTTCCCTGTTAGCCTCTTGGAAGGCAGGGTTAAAGTCTGACATCAACAAACTAGGGTCCAAAGGACTCAATCATTGGGATCTTAGTAGTCTTTCCTTAAATTTTGGGTGTCCCTGCTTTAGGTAAAGCTTATTTCTTTTAGGCTATAGTCTTGTATTTTGTAGATTTAGAGCTATTTTCTGGATTAATGAAAAGAGATTGTTGGAATTTTATTATCCCTGGCCGTTCGACAAAGGGGATATAGTAATGGTCTTGGTCCATCTCCCGTCACTTAGCTTGTCAAGAGCATATCTCCTAAAGTATAAAAGCTATCAACTTGAAACTTTATGGGTGGATAGGTCTCATGGAGGAGAAGTACAGTGTGCAAGAACTATAACTCTTGCTTGGATAATTTTAGAGTTATTGCCCTTTGTTATATTAGGCTTCAGTTTACTATCAAGCTTTCATGACGGGGGATGGCCATGTCCGACATAGCTCTTGTTAACATTTGGGGCTCAACTTCAGAAAAGAATTGAAGACTGTTTCAAGCAGTCTTCAATTCTCTGCTTAAGTTGAGCTAGAGAGAGTCTATGGGACTCGCACAAGTGACATATAGATTAAAGGGTCTTGGCTGCTTATTTTTGTGTCTCAGATGCACTTAACCTGCATCCCTTAACATCCTGATTAGAATGAACATCTGCAGGCTTATCTTAGTAAAATTATCTACAAAAGCTTTGTGTACGAGAGGAAAATGCTGTGAATACAGACAGGGCTCGTGTTTGACCCTTAAACTAAGGTTTTGACCCCGAATACTTCCATTTTAACCCTAAAAAATTTCCTGTAGGAGGTCATTTTAATGAGTCAACATAGCCAATAAAGTGTCTCAGGACACTTTATTGATTATGTTGAATCATTTATGTAGATCATTTTATGCTGCTAAACTGATAAGTATAAGTTTGCACGTTTTTTGACCTTGTAAAAATAGTTTTGACCCTCTAAATTTTAATGGTCAAGGGTCGATGACTCATGAAATTGAAAAGTTCTGGTGAATAGCAGGATAAGGGTTTAGATAATGGACCTGTAATAGTTTTGTAATATTTTGTAGCTCATGAGCTTTCACAAAATTGGTTAAGGTTTCCAAATTAAATCTTAGGAAACATCATTTAACGCTATTTAAGTTCATGGCTTTTGAAAGTTCAGAAACATTATCGAAGTTTTACGGGTTTACTACCTGAAGACAGAATGGGTTTCATTGAAATGAAATGATGTTGTGTTCTTAAATAAACTTGGCAGGCATTTAAAGTTTGCTGTTGGGATTAACTTGATCCAATTGTTATTAAACCTTATCTATGACTTAATTTATTGGTATTGTGTAATCTTGCTAATCTCTAAGTCAAAGCTGAGAGATGATGGATTTTCTTGCCCCTCTGTTTTCAGTGAAAATGCAAGGTTTTAATATCACCTTGTTGTCATTTGCTTTTGTTTGTATGTTTGAATAGGGTTTTATGCTGCTTTCAACATTTTTTCAGTTATATCATGGCAACTTGAGTACCTAACAATTGATTCCTGGTATTTCTCACAGTATAACCATAACATTCTTGGCGTTGAATGGTTAGAGCAACAAATATTAACCTTGGTCATATCTCTTTTTTTAATGTCTCAGGTTTTACAAATTAATTGCTTACTTCATATCATAACTAGAAACAGGTAAAATGACTCTTAAATATGTAAAATTCTGTTAATGGTTTGCTTTTGTTGTCATTTTGATCCCTTTAAAAAAATCAGTTTTGACCCCCAGAGTTTCTTACCTGTGATGAGTAAATGACACCTCAATATCAAATTTAAGCATGAGCCCTGCTTTGAGAAGTTCCAAAGGCAAGCCTAATATGTCTCCTGACAAAAAAGCTTGAGTTGAACTAATTGGGCATTTCAGTTCCACATACCTTGCTTTTCTTTAATCAGTGCTCATATTTGACCTTTAAACCAAGGTTTTGACCCCTTAAAATCTCATTTTGACCTACCAAAATATCACGCAGGGGTCATATTGGCCCTGTGTTTTTTTATTGGTGCAAAAATTCCAAAATAAATGATTATATAGAAAAAATGTTTCCATCATACTGCTGTAAGGGATTTACATAACAGAATGAACATGAACAAGAAAGTGTCTTGACACTTTATTGTTCAAGTTGATGCATTAATATTAATTACTTTAAATAAGTCTTGACCCCCAAAATTTGTGGTCAATGGTGTCAATGACCACTGAAATTAAAAGCTAGGACAAGTCCTGATTTATTTAAGTATTGTGCCATATGGTAGCTTTCAAATTGTGCAAATCTTAATGCTGAACAACTTCAGGAAACAATATTATTGTGAACCACATTATGTTGTTGATAGTTTTTCCTAGATGTGAAATTTGGTTGACACAACATTTTTGAAATAGAAAGTGTTCTAACAGGAAATTTGCTTATTACTTCATAAGAAAGGATGTTATCCTCTACCAAAGTTTTGGGAATACAGTAAGTGTAATTTACTGTAACAAGCAGTTTATTCTTTTCCCACAATGACGTCTGTCTGATAGAATGGTTTTATTTCAAATTGCATCTGCTTGTCATTCTCATCTGTATCTCTTTTAATTTGAATCAGTCTAAAATTTTTAAGAAATTGGGAATGGGTAAAATTACTTCCCTTTATCTGAAGCTCTGACAATGTACTCCCATCACTAAGAAATTTATCACTTTCAGGATATCTAAATTTTGATTGATGAAATTGTGATTGTTTACTCTGCAACAGGGATATGTCAAAATCATTGTGATTTGTAATTTTTTTGTGAAATTGTGTTAAAAATATAGAATGGAGAATTAAATTGTGAAATTTTCTGTAGATTGAATCATTTCAGTTAGTTAAGTTGAAGCTGATTAATTAAATTAAAAAATTAAAAAAAAAAAAGAATGTAAATCACTTTTGAATAAAAATGGATTTTCAAATGAAGAATTGCAATGTTTAACTTCATCTAAATTATTTTTATTGCTTTGAGTTGAAACAATAAAAATGTGTTCAAATTAGTTTCAGTGTTCAAAAAAATGTTTAAATGCAAATTTTAAATTCATTTTCTGCGTTATGAATTAGAGTTGTATAACCTAACAGGGCTCGTGTTTGACCCTTAAACCAGGGTTTTGACCCCAAAAAATCTGGAAATATGTTAATTTGACCCCTAGAAATTTCTCCCAAGGGGGTCATTTTGACCCCCTTGAGAGGAATTACTAAGGGTAAAACCATGGTTTTTAAACTAAGATTTTCACAAATTACTTTCTAAAATTCTAGAAATTAATTACATGTTTCTATATCATTACAAGAAACAGTTTAAGCGACCCCTCATTATGCAAAATTCTTATTATGATTTGCTTTTTCTGTTGTTTTGACCCCTTTAAATTCAGATTTGACCCCCAGAATTTCTTAGATGAGGAGTCAATGACTCCCCAAAATCAAACACTAACACAAGCCCTGCCTAACATTAATTCTACTACTTTAAGAACAGGTTAAAAACAGCAATCACCCATCTTATCTAAGAACAATAGAATTGAAATTCTGATGTTGACACTCAAGAATGGATGTCTTATTTAGCAGGGTTGGATATCGTAACCTCCGAAATTCCTTGGATAGGGTTGCTCATCAAACATTAGATGTATGTATATATTGCTTGATAAGTGAAATGATATGACAATGAGGAATAGGCAGGGAATTGGACTCCACGGATTTAAATTAGCGTAAAGATCAAACTCAAGAATAAATTAAATCAGGATAACTAATTCACTAAGTCAAAACCGAAATAAAATTCAATCAATTATATTTATTCAGCTCCTTTCACAGGATGGCAATTATAAATAACAAAATTAGACTTTAAAATTCCTAACAAATTCCGGTTAAAATTAAATGAATTCAGCGGAATAACGTGGCAAAGAGAGAAATTATACGACGTTACTATAAATAGATTAACCCTAATACACCTAAACAATAATCGCGAGTGGCAGTGATCTCGGATAAAGTTTAAATCAGATTACAATTTCTAAATCTATGAGCGACAGAAATAATCAGAGTTTTAAATACAATAAAACTCGTAAAAATGCCAAAATTGTCAGAATGAGCGGTCTAAATGCACTTGAATAATTTCTACTTAATTCTATTAAATCAAAATAAGCTTCTAAATAAGTTTCCGAACTCAAATAAAACGTTTTCCAAAGATTTAAAATGAAATTAAAAGAAGAACTGAACGTAAGTTCTACCAAAAGAAAATTTCGAGTGGAGTCCTAGAACTGATGGAAACATGAGTTTTTATACGCAACGGCTACCCACAACAAAAACCCCGTTGGAAATTCCTACATCCGCTAAGACGTCGGAATCCAACAAGATTGTTTATGTTGGAAGTCGTCGCACGAGCTCTGGCTAAGATTCGAGACGGTGTAAAAATGCATAAATCGGTGCTAAGTCCGCAATTAATACTCCGATGAATAAAAGAATAATTAAATATGGCCATTATTACCTAAGATTTATTAAAGTAGGATTGTTTGTTTTGATTTTTCGAAACTGGCGCTCGATAAAGATCCAAGGCCAAAAGGTCGACATTGGATGACGTCATCGAGACGACTACGTCATGCAGTGCAGTCCAAACAAATATGGCGACCCTTATCGAGTGACAGCTGAACAAAAATACTGTTAAATCGAAATAAATACACGTTACAGAGTGCGATAAACATAATGAGGTGAGTGGGTAACGAGTACACGATTGATCAATGATAGTGCAAGTTGATGACAAACGAAATTAGACTGTTACGCATCGGTTCGAACGGAATGCTGAGCGAGTCAAAATTAGTAAACAACACTCGAAGGACCGGCTCGTTACATCACCCCCTCCTAAAAATGCCAAAGTTCCATCTGGCATAAAAATAGCTCTCTGTATCGCTACAAAGTTTGATGAGATCACTGACTGCAAAAGTAATAATAAAACAATGCTGAAAGACTAAAGTCAATTATGGTAATGAATCTAAAAATGAAAAACTGAAGTCAATTATGAATCTGAAAATGAAAGACTTAAATATGTCAAGCTGAATTCCCGAGATCAATTTATAAAATAAGTGTCCAAGCTCAATACAGTATGAATTATGATGAGATGAATTTCAAAAGAAAAATGAAAACAACATGAATTGAGGCTATGCTTGGCACTTAATGAAAGTTCTATAATCATGTATGTCATCGTCTTCTTCGTCTGTCTTCCCTGCTTCTTCGTCTTGAATGATGTATATCTCCTCCACTCCTAGCTCTCTGTCCACCTCTGTCATGTCCTTTTGAATGGTCATCCCTCCTGCGTACATTCCTTGGCCGCTTGTCCTCCTTTCTTCTTCTATCTTCACCGTCCTCTCGGCTCCTGCTTTCTTGTCGTCTCTGCTGTTTGTCTTCCCGTTTGTCTCCTCTCTTTCGTTCAGCTCCTCTGCTCTCGCTTTCTTTTGTGTCTCTCTGACTTCTCTCTGTCTTGTCGTTGGTGCCTTTGTCATTCTCAGTGTTTGCGTTCTGGCCTGTCTCTGGTGTTGCCTCCGCTCCCTTGTTTTCTGTCTTCTCCTCTGAAGGCTGGTCACTCTCATCCTTCTTCTTCATCTGCTTGGCCAGAGCTGTTACTGCTTCGGCCAAGGTCAGCAGTGACTCCTCCATTGAGCGCAGCGCGGCTGTGTTTCTTCGCAGCTCCTCTTTCACACCTTGACTTCTTCGTCTTCTCTTCTCATCTTCATCATCGGAGCTGGACTCTGAAGTGGTTGATTCAGACCCTGAGTCTTCTGTATCTGGCATGGTCTTCATCCTCTTCGTAGGTGCATACTCCCCACCTGTCCTTCTTTTTGGTGTCCTTCTTGGCGACAGTGTTTGATCTTCCCTGGGAAGGAGTTGAGGGAGTATCCTTTCTTCAGCCTCCCCTTCGGACCCTGCAGCTGACTCTTCCTCAGCACTGTTAACTCTGATCTCAGCAGCTGGGGTATCTTGGACAACATCATCCACCTTTGGCTCTTGGCTTACCCACTCCACCTTACTACTCTCCTCCTTGCCTTGTCCCTGGACCGCTCTCTCTGAAAGCTTTCCTTGACTGCCATCTGCTTCTTCACCTCTTTCCAACTCACAAGTCACCGTTGCTGTCAGAGTTGTTGAAGGCAAGGCCCCAGTCTCCTGTAGCAGCTCCTTCAATTGATCTGGTCTTATCAAGGACTTCAACTGAGCCAGGATTGGAGTGACAGCTGCTTTCATCTGCTCCTGGCTGAGCGTTACCAAGGTTGTCTCTCCCTCTTGAAGGTCACTCGGTCCTGGCTGTGGCTCCAATGCTTCTACTTCCATGGCCAGGAACTCTTCTACCTCGGCATCACCACCCGGGAAGGTCTGTCTGAAGGCTTTACTGACAGGGTCCTCCTTAGCCTGCTCGCTCCGCCTAATTACCATCTTCCAATGTTCCACGGACTCCTCCTTTCAAAAGATAAGAAAGTCCTTCTCTCCAATTCTGTGAGGATTAGGATTTGAACGAAGAAGGCTCTCATCAGTTGGGTCAACCCGGTTCTGTTGGGCAATCAGTGCATGCCTTCTATACACATGGACATGCTCCTTCAGCTCCTCTTCCTCGTTACAGGTGAACAGACAAAGGGAGCAGTAGAACGGCACCTCGTCCTTACTGAGATGGTCTCTCATGAAGTGGGCCTCTGCTCTCTTCTTCATGTCAATGTAGGTCCTCCCCAACCTATGGAAACACCGCAAGCACTGGTAGGCGCGGCCCCTACCTCTGGCCATCCGGTCTATCTCTTCCTCTGACTTCATCACAAGCTCCAGAATCCTGACAAGTAGAAAATATTGCGAAGGTAAGGGAAAGGACTTAGACTTAGAAAATAGACCACTGCCAACCTAGAATTGACCTTGAAATGACGTTTGACCTTCTGACAAAGACTTTCACTTTAACAACGGAGACTTTAATTCGCCTACATGACTTTGATCGTACGACAAGTAAAACGGTTATATCCCATTTGTTCGCGAACAAGCTTCGACCAACTTTATATCTGTGGATATCATGATGCTTTAGGTATACTGTAACGCAGAAAATTTGGTCCCATCCCAATTCCAACGAACGGATCTTTTCTGCTTTAAACCTAAGCGCTCAGCTCCTACCACCCTAAGCTGGCAGTCTTAAGCCTTTCACCTCTTGTGAAATCAAGCTGCCCCGGCCTAGAGCTCTAACTGAGCCCCACTTCACTTCTCTGTTTAAACTGTAAAAGCATCCTGAACTCCTGCTCAGCACATCTAAAGGCAATCCACCTCCAATTTCCTTGGTGTCTGCTGTTCACCATTTCTTCACAGATGATTCTTAATCTGACCTAAAAGATACAAACAATTTAACAAGTAACAAAAACATTGAGGAAAAGGATATGTTTGCACAGCTTCATCACTTAGTTCTGTAGTTTATCTCTAGCTTTCTTTATCCAGCCTGGATAATTCTGGCTTTGGCATAGCTTGAGCTTGTCATGGTGTGCTACCCGCTCATCCCCAGATTTATTCAGCTGTAGAAGAAAGTTTATATCTGTTATTTTCTTCTTTACCAAGAATGGGCCTTCATACAAATCTTCTAGCTTGTGCGAGACTCCAACTTTTCTGGTTTCGTGTAAGTACCAGACAACATCTCCAGCTTTGTATCCATGATGTGCCACTTTAACATCATAAACCTGCTTCCTACGTTCTGCCTTAGCCTTCAGATACTTTCTCGCGAGATCATGTGCACACTGCATCCTGGACCGCAACTTATTTACATAGTCGCCATAGTTGGGTACTCCTGTCTCAGACTTAAATGCCTTAGAGGATCCAAAGATCAGGTCGTATGGCATTCGAATCTCCCTGCTGAGTGTCATCATGTTTGGAGTCAATGTTGTAGACTCATTCGGTGTCGCTCGGTATGCGCCAGCAATGCATCCAAGGTACAAATCCCAGTCCGTTTGCTCTCCACATAGGTATGCCCTTATCATGCTAAGTAGTGTTCGATTGAACCGCTCGCATTGTCCATTACATCTTGGGTTCCGAGCCGACGTCCTCGACTTTCGCACTTCCAGCAGTCTGCAAAGTTGTCGAAACACTTCGCTTTCGAATGTTCGTCCTTGGTCACTGTGAATGGTTATCGGACATCCCCAGCGAGCGATGAAATTGTTGACAATCTGCCTAGCGCACTCTTCAGCAGTTTGATCCTTAACTGGGAGGACTTCAACATACTTACTGAAGAGGTCTGTGAGAACAAGGATGTATCGATGACCTCGTGGCGTTAAGGGTAATGGACCCAGGTAGTCCACAGCTAATACGTCCCATGGTGCACCTGTACATATGTTCCCAAGTGGAGCTTTTGGAGCCTTTGCTGGTTTCTTGTTCACCTCACAGACAGAGCATCCCCGGATGAAGGTTTGTATGTCTTCCTTCATTGCGTACCAATAGAAGCTTCTCATCACTTTAGCTTTGGTTTTCTTCACACCCATGTGCCCCCCTAAAATGCTACTATGTGCTTGGCTGATAACCTTTTCTTGCAATTTTCAAGGAAGTAAGAATTGACAGAACTGGTCTGTTTCATTCTTCTTTACAAAGTTCTTAAAGAGCAGTCCATCTTCAAGTTCTAGTGAGTCCCATAGTAGCCAGTAGTGTCTAGCAGCTGGGCTGTGGGTCTGCATTGCCTTCCAATCGGGCCTGGTTCGGTTGGAAACGTTCAGGTAGATATATGCAATATCAGGGTCATTCTGTTGCTCCTTCTTCAGGTCTTCACGACTCAGTCTACCCTCCCACATCCAGTTATCTGTTGATCTTTTCTCCTTTCTTCTTGGTGGAGGATCCGGTCGGCTTGAACCAGAGGGCCCTTGCTCCGTCATTGCTTCATTTGCCGTTGCTGTCGCCCGAACCTTATCTGTGGCTTTACTATTGGTTTTGTTAAATGAACCCTGTTCAGCTTGGGCTGGGTCTCGGTCTCTCTTGTTCACTAGTTGGTTGATTGGGGGTGGTTGGCACAAGTCTCTATAACCCTGTGTTGTAGGTAGTCCAAAGATGTCTGTGTCCTCTGGTTTTGTTGAACTGTTTGGCAGATCTCTTGTCAGTATCAATTGTGGTTGGTTACTTTTCTCTTCGGAGCGACAGTTTGATTTTGGTAATTGGGAGTCGCTTGTTTGTTGCTGTACTGCTTGCTTGGCCTGGGCTGTAGTTACTTCATTTTGGATCGGACAGCCTGGAAATAGCTCGCGACTGAATCTTCCTCCAAGAACCATATTTTCCGCACGTCTCTTGCACTTCTTGCATGGTCCGCATTTGAGTGGCTCCGACATATCTTCGTCTGGACAGGCGCAGTCTTTCGGGTTGTCACAGCGGGACAAGGCGTCACAGTGACCATGCTTTTGACCTTGCCGGTATTGGATGGAGAAGTTATATTGAGCTAGAATTTCAATCCATCTAGCTATCTTGCTACTGGGCTCCTTCAAGCTGAACAACCACACCAAGGCTTGATGGTCGGTTCGCACTAGAAATTTGCGGCCTAGTAGGTACTGTCTGAAGTATTCTATAAAGTATCTCACTGCTAGTAGCTCTTTTTCTGTTATGCAGTAGTTTCTTTCTGCTTTATTCATGGCTCTGCTTGCGTATGCTATCACTTTTTCCTCGCCGTCTTGAATCTGAAGTAGAACTGCCCCTATCGCAAAGTCAGATGAATCGGTATCAAGAATGAATTCACCTCCTTCGTTTAGCGGATAACTCATGACATCAGGACTTGTAAGCGAGGTCTTCAGGCTGTCAAAAGCACTGTCACAGTCTACGGTCCATTCAAATTTCTTTCCTTTCTTGGTAAGCTCCACCATTGGCTTCGCGACTTTTGCAAAATTCTTTACAAATCTCCGAAAGTATGAACAAAGAGCGACAAACTGCTTCACTTCTTTGGCTGACTTCGGTTTTGGCCATCCTACAATCTTGGCTATGTTGACGGGGCTTGGTCTGACCCCTTCGGCTGAAACGACATGACCCAAAAATGTGACTTCCGTTTGCATCATCTCACACTTTTCTGGCTTAAGCTTGAGACCGGCTTCCCGAAGACGTTCAAGTACTTGCTGGACTCGCAGTAAATGCTCTTCTACGTTCTTTGCAAAGACTATGATGTCATCAATGTAGATTATGCATGTTTCCCATTGGAGGCCTTGAAGTGCTAACTCCATGGTACGCTGGAATGTGCTTGCTGAATTATTTAGACCAAAGGCATTCTGGTCATCTCAAATTGACCAAATTTACATGCAAAAGCTGTTTTGGGTATATCTTCTTCTTTGATAGGGATCTGGAAGTAGCCGCTTGTAAGATCAAAGGTACTAAAGAGAGTTGATCCAGAAACAGCATCAAGACAGTCTTGTATTCTAGGCAATGGGAAGGCGTCTGGAGTGACCAAGTTGTTTATCCTTCTATAGTCAATGCAGGGTCTAATACTGCCCGATTTCTTTTTAACTAACACAATTGGTGATGACCAAGGGGAAGTACTTTTCCTTGCTACTTTCTGTTCTAACAACTTGTCAACTGCTTTTCTCTCTTCATCTGCATACGCTAGTGGTACGCGTCTAGGTCTCTGCTTTATTGGAGCCGCATCTCCTGTATCGATCGAGTGTTCAGTCAGATGGGTACATCCGAGGTCCCATTCGTCTCTTGAAAATGTGTCCTGGTATCTGGTGAGGAGACCTGCAATGGCTTCCTTGTGCGGCTCATCTAGGTTCTTACAGGCTCTCTGTAGTAGGTCCCGTAGGTGTTGTGGAACTTCGTCTTGGCTGCATTTATCTGTTTTATTTAAGATTGGTAAGTCAGTACTTTCATTGCTTTGAATTTGAATTCTTCTGACACTTGTATTTTCTTTGGTCTCATCCCGTGCTTCGCTCTGGGCTAATATTATTGGTTGTTCCTGAACAGGCTCTGCTTGAGCAACCACCGCATCCTGTTTGATGGACACTGGCTGGGTGAATGGATTGAGCAGTCTGATCTTGCAGGTTGCATTGTCTCTGTTATCGACCAGTGATGCAGCCATGTAGAGGGGGTATACTGCCTTAAAATTGTCTGTTGGTTCAATAAGGAACTCATTCGTCATCAATGATTCATCTTCTTCTTTACGTTCTACAAAGACATCTATAATGGCCTCACTCTTACCTGGTACTATAAAATCATCAGCGGCGGTAACTTTTCTGCTCGCTTCCAAGGAACTCGTACTAATGCATGGAACTTCTTCTCCCCTGAGGCGAATCACTCCCTTACTCATGATAATATCAGCTGGGCCTGACTTGTCATTTTGTAGGATGTCCATGCCTAGCAGTCCATCATCTTCTATTTCAGCAACAATAATCTGTTTGTTTAGTGTTATTGGACCCAGTCTGATTTCAAAGTTCCCCTTTCCCATCTCTTCTATTCTTGTCCCATTTGCACTGACCAGGTTTTCTGAGGTATGGTCTATCACTTTTTAGCTCACCTGAGCACAAAGTGCTCAAGGTGAGCTATTGGGATCGTAGAATGTCCGGCGTCCGTCGTCAGTCGTGCGTCGTGCGTCGTGCGTCGTCCGTCGTCCACAATTTCTTTAAACATCTTCTCCTCCTAAACCAGTGGGCCAATCTTGATGAAACTTGGCAGGGATGTTCCTTGGGTCAAGCTCTACCAAAGTTGTTCAAATAAATGAAATCCACCCTTAACTTTCCCTTTACCCTTAACAAAAAGGGTAAAAATATGAAAATCTTTAAAAATCTTCTTCTCTGAAACCAGAAGGCAGACAGCTTTCATATTTGGTATGTAGCATCATCTAGTGAACCTGTACCAAGTTTGTTCATATCAAGACCCTGGGGTCATATTTGGGCTTTGCCTGGGCCCAACCCTTTTTACAAAGAATCAAAGAGCGAAAAATCTTTAAAAATCTTCTTCCCTGTAACCAGATGGCAGACAGCTTAAATATTTGGTGTGTAGCATCACCTAGTGGACCTCTACCAAGTTTGTTCATAACAAGACCCTTGGGTCATATTTTGGCTTTGCACTGGTGCATCCCTTTATCTCTTATGAGCACAAAGGGTAAAAAAATGAAAATCTTCAAAAATCTTCTTCTATGAAACCAGAATGCAGACAGCTTTCATATTTGGTATGTAGCATCATCTAGTGAACCTCTACCAAGTTTGTTCATATCAAGACCCTTAGGTCATGTTTGGGCTTTGCCCGGGCCCAACCCTTTTTACATAGAATCTAAGAGCGAAAATCTTTAAAAACTTCTTCTCTGTAACCGGATGGCAGACAGGTTTAAAATTTGATGTGCAGCATCACCTAGTGGGCCTCTACCAAGTTTGTTCATATCAAGACCCTTGGGTCATATTTGGGCTTTGCACAGGTGCATCCCTTTATCTCTTATGAGCACGAAGGGTAAAAAAAATGAAAATCTTCAAAAATCTTCTTCTATGAAACCAGAAGGCAGACAGCTTTCATATTTGGTATGTAGCATCATCTAGTGGACCTCTATCAAGTTTGTTCATATCAAGACCCTAGGATCATATTTGGGCTCCACCCGGGCGCAACCCTTTTTACATAGAATCAAAGAGCAAAAATCTTTTAAAATCTTCTTTAATCGAAACCAGAGGGTACACTGCTTTCATTTTTGGTATGTAGCATCATCTTGTGGGCCCCTACCAAGTTTGTTCATATCAAGACCCTTGGGTCATATTTGGGCTCCACCCGGGCACATCCCTTTCAGCTCATTTGAGCATGATGGGTGAAAATGGAAAAACCTTCAAAAATCTTCTTCTCTGAAACCAGAAGGCAGACAGCTTTCATATCTAGAATGTAGCATCATCTAGTGGACCTCTACCAAGTTTGTTCATATCCAGACCCTGGGGTCACTTTTGGGGTCCAGCTGGGTGCATCCCTTTTTATATAGAATCAAAGAGCAAAAAGGCATATTTGTCTTGCTCTTCGCTGAAAACGTTCCATGGTATTGATATTAGGTAATTATCTTCTTTTTGACATCTGCCTATCTAATTACTGTGATGTCCCAGGGGTCATAGAGACTCAGGTGAGCGATCTAGGACCATCTTGGTCCTCTTGTTCTGATTTTCTCATATATTCTCTTGGATATAACAGTTTTAGTTGCCCCAGTGTCTGTTGTGAAAAGCAGTGGTATCCCTTCTATTCGGCCTTTTACATACAAACTGTTGTTTACTGGTCTCTTGGGCCGAACTGTGTCCACTTCGTCTGGTTTGTTTTGGTCTTTTGATTCCTTGTGGGCCTCACCTCGACCTACAGGCTTGGCCTCATGTAGTTTAAAGGATTCTCTTTCTCCTTATTGCTGTCATCTTTTTTGTTGATATCGCTGCTTCTTTTTGGACAGTCTCGGATGAAGTGTCCTTCACTGCCACAGTTGAAACATTTTCTAGCGTTGTCCCTCTTTGTCTTATCTCCAGAGTCAACGAGTTGGTTCAGCTTTGCCAGAACTTCTAATAGTACTGCATTTGTCTGGTCCTGAGGTTTGTTTGGGGTACTTGAATTTGTATCAGCTCTCTGTCGCGTTTGTGGCTTAGGGTTGTCTCTGAGTGCCCTTGCTTCCATGACATCTTTATATTCACCTTCTTCGCTCTCAGAAGCTTCATCAAATGAGTCGATTTCACAAGTCTGCCTGGTAAACTTCTGCATCTTTCTTTCATTGTATGGATCTTTGTTTCTACTATTGCGCATTTGAAAGAAACGAACGACATGGAATACGGCTTCGTCGATTGTTGCTGGGTCTTTATGGAACTCAACCTCGAATCGCGCCTCGCTGTCTCTCAGTCCATCCAGGAATCTGCGTACCAGGTCTTCTTGTCTGACTTCATTGTTGCGATTACGGTAAGCTCTGGCATACAGTCTCTTTAATTCTGCTGCATAATCTTCTACTGATTCTTCGCTCTTTTGGTTTCTTCTGCTGAATCGAGCTGCAAAAGATTGCTGGGTCTCTATCTTGCGAAACTGGGTTTTGAGTTCGTACGTTAGCTCATGGTAGTCGAACAGTTTCCATCTAGGTAACTGGGTAAATGCGAAGTCACCAGCATGTCCCTGGAGCTTAGGTAGTAGATTGTCTATCATTTCGTCTTCTCCCCATTGACACCTCTCAGCGACAACTTCAAATCTGTTGATCCATACACTCCAGTCTTCTTTGCCAGTGTATGGAGGTAGCTTCACCTCGAATGGACGCCCTGGTTCATACCGACTGTAGGGGGGTCTCTGTCTGCCATAGAAGTGTGAAGGGTCATGAACTGTATGCGCTGTCTGGGCCTGGGGTAGACTTTGTCTAATTTCTCTATGCTGCTGTTGGGGGGTGGCACCCGATCTTGACATTTGTGCTTGTGTACTAAAATTTTGCTGCCAGTGTTCTGTTGTCGAGGCTGATCTCGGTATATCGTTATTTTGCATGTTTACTGGTGGCTGGTGCTGTGAGTTGAGTTGTTGGTTGTCATATAGCTGTGATTGTATGCCACTCTGTAGTCTTTGTTCAACTGGTCGGGGTCTATCATGTTCTGTTTGGTAACTGTAATTGCTTGCAGCTGGGTCTCGAACCGGTTTTGGGTATACTCTGGACTGTGAGTTGCCGAGCAGTTGCAAATGGCTGTACAGGTGGTCAGGTAGTTTGGTCATGTCAGGCTGTCCCACTACATTGCTAGGTGCTGATAAGCCAAAGGGAATTTCCTTGTTGAATGTTGTTGGACTCTTGATGCATTGGCTAGTTGGCCTGTCTCCAGCTGCCTGGTCTGCTTCTAATCGTGTGTCATTGTCTAGGATGGCTGGCCTGTGCTGTTCTGTATAGTCTTGCTCTCTGTGTTCATGGCTACTCTGTAACTCTGTATCTTGTTGTTCTGTTCTATCAAGGCTGGTCTGTGATTCTGTTACATTTCTTTTCTTTCCCATTGTAGACGCAGGGTCGTATCACTGGATTCACTGTACAAATTTGTTGGCGAATCCCACTTCTGACACCATAGAAGGTAGGCTGTAGCGCGCTAGTGGTCGAGTTACCCAGTGTGTTCAGCTCAGAGTAGCAATTTAGGGATAGCGGGAGACGACACCAAGGCTATGACAATGAGGAATAGGCAGGGAATTGGACTCCACGGATTTAAATTAGCGTAAAGATCAAACTCAAGAATAAATTAAATCAGGATAACTAATTCACTAAGTCAAAACCGAAATAAAATTCAATCAATTATATTTATTCAGCTCCTTTCACAGGATGGCAATTATAAATAACAAAATTAGACTTTAAAATTCCTAACAAATTCCGGTTAAAATTAAATGAATTCAGCGGAATAACGTGGCAAAGAGAGAAATTATACGACGTTACTATAAATAGATTAACCCTAATACACCTAAACAATAATCGCGAGTGGCAGTGATCTCGGATAAAGTTTAAATCAGATTACAATTTCTAAATCTATGAGCGACAGAAATAATCAGAGTTTTAAATACAATAAAACTCGTAAAAATGCCAAAATTGTCAGAATGAGCGGTCTAAATGCACTTGAATAATTTCTACTTAATTCTATAAATTTTGACATGAATCAAAAATCAATCATAAATCAAAATAAGCTTCTAAATAAGTTTCCGAACTCAAATAAAACGTTTTCCAAAGATTTAAAATGAAATTAAAAGAAGAACTGAACGTAAGTTCTACCAAAAGAAAATTTCGAGTGGAGTCCCAGAACTGATGGAAACATGAGTTTTTATACGCAACGGCTACCCACAACAAAAACCCCATTGGAAATTCCTACATCCGCTAAGACGTCGGAATCCAACAAGATTGTTTATGTTGGAAGTCGTCGCACGAGCTCTGGCTAAGATTCGAGACGGTGTAAAAATGCATAAATCGGTGCTAAGTCCGCAATTAATACTCCGATGAATAAAAGAATAATTAAATATGGCCATTATTACCTAAGATTTATTAAAGTAGGATTGTTTGTTTTGATTTTTCGAAACTGGCGCTCGATAAAGATCCAAGGCCAAAAGGTCGACATTGGATGACGTCATCGAGACGACTACGTCATGCAGTGCAGTCCAAACAAATATGGCGACCCTTATCGAGTGACAGCTGAACAAAAATACTGTTAAATCGAAATAAATACACGTTACAGAGTGCGATAAACATAATGAGGTGAGTGGGTAACGAGTACACGATTGATCAATGATAGTGCAAGTTGATGACAAACGAAATTAGACTGTTACGCATCGGTTCGAACGGAATGCTGAGCGAGTCAAAATTAGTAAACAACACTCGAAGGACCGGCTCGTTACATCATCTTTAAACTATGATCTCTGTAGAGAAATTGAATCAAAGAGGCAGTCAGTTACAGTGTTACCATACCAAAAAATACCAAAACAACATCAAGTGCATAAATGCCCTGAATTTAATAAGGTTTCCAAAAACTGTTTGTTATGTTGCATCTGGCGCAGATCTGTGTCAATTTCAACCTTATTTACTGTGTTTATAGCTGATTTGAATTGGTCAAAATCTTGGTGCACTTGCTTTGTGCATGCTCAAAATAAACAGTCACAGTGTAATTTGGAGATGGGTTATAAGCAGTTCTAAGGTATCTGACCAATGTTTAGGATGTGCAAATGGGTGCAAAGCATGATATGACAAGCAATCAGTTAGCCATATTTTGTCAATTTGAAGACACAGATGGTTTCTGGAATTGGAAAAAAAGGATAGAGTGACCAACCACCTGTGATAAATATGTTTTTGATATGATTATCAAGCTTTTTTGTAGTATCCCTTTTAAGTTGAAATGGTTTATAACATTCAGTCAATAGTCATATTCTTGATTCACATTATGCTTTTGTCTGATGGAGGAAAAGGTGGGTAATTTGGTGAAAGAAGGAAGTTTAAATGGCATTGTGTGAAGTAAATTGTCAACTTTGATTTATCAACTGATACAGGATATTTACATTAGTTTTCTGCCAACCATTGATTGTAAATATTGTCTGTTTGACTTGACCTGGCAGGATGTACATCTGATATAAAATTTTGGCCACTTTACCATTCACTTTAAATTGATTCATTTAAATTTCGCAGAAATCATCGCTAACAATTATAGGCAGTTATAAGTATTCTCACTAAGCCATCTAATTGTCTATCAAAACAGTAAATTGATAGGTTACTTAAGCTATCATGCTTAAGAAAGGTTGCTCATGCCATCATGGACTTTTAACTTTTAAATGAAGAATTAGATTATGTTGAATTTCTTTCCTACACAACTTGGTGAGAAAATTTCTTTATATCTGAAAGAGCTGCTTAAACCTCAAGCTTGAATGCAATGACCAATTACTTAGACTGTGTCCTGTCATGTCAAAATTTATAGATAATACTAAGGGTTTAATTATCAGAATGACATTTTGTTTCTACTCTAATTTACCAGAACAAACCAATAAATTTCTGTCTGCTTCATGTTATTCTGTACAGTCACGTCCTAATCTGATAATTTCTGTTACTGTTTATGAATCATGGCTGAGAATATCATTTGTTTGGCAGGGGGTATAGACAAAGATCAGACTGCATATATGTGCAGTCTGATCTTAGTCAACACCACCTGTTTGCCCTATTTGAACCATGCTTTGTCTTTAGAATAATTCTTGATATAAAAAAAAATCAACTTAAGTTACCGCCAGACTATCTGGAGTTAACTGAAGTTTGGAATATTGTGAAAAACGGTGAAATTGAATGTTATATGTAACACAGGGATTTGTAGCATTTAAACATGAACCTTGCTTCTGCTTAACAAGATGCCAGAGAGTCCAAGATGTGGTTAGAAATACCTTTGATTACATTTTACCGAAAATGCACTTCCACACAAGTAACAAAAGAATGTTTCAAATTCATGGCATAATTAGTGAGTATGCCTTTGGCCTTCAAGATTGATGTTGTATAAATTTCTTGCTTTCAAGTCTTTAAGAATTTATAAGTGTCTGAAGTTGATTCAAGCCTGAAGTAGATCAACATTATAAATGTTTCATAAAATGTTTATTGCGGTTTTGACTCCTGAAATCCACCAGATGTGTGTCTGTTACACTCTGGTTAGATGTCTAGATGCACCCTTACTATACAGTAGCTTTCTGACTGTTGGCTAAAGGGTTCAATTTAGTCAATGAGTTACCATGTTTCTATGAATGAGATCTTCCATTCTGCTTTCCATAATGTCATACTGTCCAGTTGGTAGCACAACCAATTATCAGTGGCTGTGTGCATCCTTTCTTACATTTGTCACCCACCAATGGACGGAAAATTGTAAACTTATGTGGGAAGAGCAGCCGAAGGCTAGGAAGAAAAGTAATTGTTATAACTTGTAAGAGAGATACCAGTAATCCTTGGTTAGATGCTCCAGCTCCTGCATTTTGACCGAGAAATGGGTACAAGTAGGATAAACATGATACAAAACCTTTCTACATAATAGAAGTTGGCTCTCTGGTGAATAAATCATTTGAGAAGGCAATGATCTGAAATAGTGTCTCTCAATCTTTGGTCTGCTTAACCTTTTGCATGCTGAACTTAGAACTTTGGCAGAAGGTATAGACAAAAATCAGGCTGCATAAATGTGCAGTCTGATCTTAGTCTGTGCCACCTAATTTTCTTATTTTCCTCAAAATAAATACTGGCTCATAATTCATGCATCAAGCACTTGCTGCACTTTTATTTTAATCAATTTGCCAAAGTTTTTATTTGCCATAAAGGATTAGTGGTCAAAAAGGAGTATGACTAGACTAAAAGCTGTATAGGAAAATAAAAGCAAAAATTAGACAGAATTCTCAATTCAAGCAATCAAATTTTTAACTTCTGTTAGAAGTCAAGTGATTTCATCATGCCAAAGTGCAGATGACATGACAGGTGAAATAACTAGATTTTTACCTAATATGTAAAATAAAGTTTGTGTAATGTGATAGATGGGTCAGTAATATGTAATTTTTTACCTCAAAATTTACTTATCCTTGTTATAAATACCTTACATACCAAATTACCTTTCTATAGTACTTAACTTAATAAGGAAGTTTTACTCAATTTTTATGCCCCCATATCAATAAGATGGAGGGGAGGGGGGGAAGGTGAATTGTCTGTCTGTTTGTCAGTCTCTGTTTTAAAAAACTTGAAATTGCCAATTACTTTTTTAAGATGCAATCTTAATGTCCATATTTGACATGATGGTAGTACATCTTAATACCCATCTGCTTGTACCAAGGTCAAGGTCATGTGACAAGGTCAAACCCATGAAAAAATTTCTGTCTTGTGGGCATTCATGTTTCACAATGCCCCCCCCCCCATCCGGAGAGCATCAAAATCCATTCATTTTAGCATAAAATCTGAGATGAATAGCTTTCATTTCCTTTACTTCAACTATTCTACATGCGGCCTTTGCTAGCTGATTTTGGCTATATGATTTATAAAGTATTAAGTGTGGTAATTATCAGATTTGGGGAACCTGGCTGAATTTCAAAATAATGTGGGTACATCTGTGTACTCGCGTAAAGGCAGCTTAGGATGTGCCTGTACTCTGAGACAAAATCTTGAATTCATAGTCTAGTAATATCATAAATCGAACGAGCTTGTACCAATCCCAGTACAGTACCATCATTGGTTGACTCATTCAAGATAATAACCTTCATCAGACACAAAAGATCAGTGGATGAGCAAAATATCATAACTACAGCTGTAATCTGACATATTGTTTTCCTGCTGTTAAATATGAATTATAAGAAAATGGATCCACATATGTATGATTATGCAATTTCAAGAATGGATCCAACTGGTATTAATCCCAGTGCTATTATTAGTTGACTCATTCAAGATAATAACCTTCTTCAAACACATTTAGATGGCTCAAAGCGTAACAGTTGTAACTGCCTATATGTTTATAGGCAGTTACATCTGCATCACGCTGAGCCATCGATTTAGTCAGTAGATGAGTAAATTGTCATTTAACAGTATTAACTACAGCTTTAGTCTGACATTTTTTGTGCCTACTTGGGAATATAGATTTAAAGAAAATTGAAATTTTAATTGAAATATCTCCCCCCTGCTCAATGAAAAAAACAGCATGCATGATATTGTAATGTCATGAACGGATTCTGCTATCACCAATCCCAGTACTATCATTGACTGACTCATTCTAGATAATAGCCTGCTGCAGACACAATTGTTTCAAGTAGGACTTATTGTTGTTTGAATGGTGTTCAAGTGCTGGTAGGCTGGAAATGGTTGGGTTCATGAAAGGGAAACTATAACAATAATTATTTGGCTACCAATATGTCATGAGCATGTGGTTTTAACCCATTTCCTGATAAGAAAATTTTAGCCTTACCCTTATTGTTTCTATGGTAATTTTATATTGCAAGAAATGAAATTTTGGTGTCTTTTTAGGCACATTGCATGCTTTTAGTTATGGAGAAAAAGAAACTGCATTAATTAGAGTTTGCATGTATAACAAATGCTCAAAGCATGAAATTTTGAATATGATACTTGAACAAATTTGAGTTTCCAACTTGGCATACTTATTAATCATCTTGTTAACAATTAGTGAACAATTATGCCAAAAAGCTTGCTCAATTGATAATTTGATGGCTCTGTGCAAAACAATTGTAACTGCCTAAAAACATTGGCAGTTACAACTGTTTCACATATAGCCATCAAATTGTTCCCAGTCAAAAGATTGAGTGCCTTCCAAAAGTCCATCTTCTGCAACTTCAGAATTGTATTTCAGAAAAATTTGGTAAAGTTAAGAATTTAGGATAAAAGCCTTTATTGTTTGGTAAAGATATATTACATAAGATGATTATGTTTTTAGCATGTTGTACATGAAGTCTTCAGACTGACAGGTGTACATTACCTTTATAACAATCTGTGAGGGTTTTTCTTCAAAACCTAAGAATCTCTTTTGGTAAAAATGCCAAATTTAGATAGATTTGAAGTTTTGAAATATTTAAAATGGCTATTAGAAAAACACCAGCTCTGCATTCAGGATGAAAAACGTTGCAAACTGGTTTTGCAAATTATAGCCAACTTTGCAAGTGCATGTGCAAAAGGTGGATTAATTTGCAAAAAGTTCACACAGTTATGATGTTCTGTAACTGTTTCCAAGGATTTTGACATTTGAAAGTAATGCTTTAGATATATACCCTTTTTCAGCACAAATGTTGGACTGTGGAAATGAGTAAAACACAATATATTAAAAATGACATATTAAGACATTATTGCATCAAGAACATATGAAGAGATTTCTTGTTACCATATCTGATTGTTTTAGTTATCTATATATAATTTCTTATGAAGTAAAAGAAGAAAGACATTACATAACTTGTAAGTAATAAAATGACATGCTTTTTGTTGCAGTAATTTGATTACTTTAACTGATGTTGTTAACAGAGAAAATGAACATTTTTCCATCTGTTTATTAGAATATCTATGTACAATATCTATGTACCTGTATTCATGTAAAATCTGTATGAGTTACAACCAGTATTAAAATACAAGTTTCAATAGAATATGGGGGCTATTCCGGTCACCTGTGTGTTGGCGTTGGCATCAGCGTAATGCTTTGGTTAAGTTTTTATGTGCAAGTGTTAAAAATCTCTGTACCAAAGCTATTGCTTTGAAACTTTGCACATACTTCTGCGAACATAATATCAGCCTCTAGACAAAGATTTTTTTTCTCCCGACTTTCGTTTAATTGAATTTTCAAATGTAGATATTGATTTGCTGTTACTATCCAGCGCTAGGAATAGTCAAGCTTCGCTGTCCTCCGACAGCTCTTGTTCTCCTTCTTGTAGAATTCTAAGGGTAAAAGATCATTTCTAGCTCTTAGAATAAGATCTACTTTCTTGATAGAAATTATTGTTGAAAATGTAGAAATAAATTGGTACAATATTATTTTTGTCGTCTTTGAATTCATCTTTTAAATGACTGTTTGGATAAGATGTTTATGGAAATGCAACTTTATCCCTTATGGTTCATTTCCTTGATTTTAAGTCCCTGTGATTTCTTCTTTTTATACAAAATTTTTGAACATAGAGGATGGTTTCTTTTCATGTTGTGTCGAACAATTGAAAATGGTAACAGTTTATTAAACGTCTATAGCTACAATTTATTTGCCTGTTTATTGTCAAAAATAACACAAACTACAGCCTTTTTCAGTATAACAATGTTTCTTGCAACATCTCCACATCATAGTAAAGGAATTTCAGAGAACATGAAATATTTATCATGCATTTATATTTTGGGGGACTTTGGTTATTAGGAAATTCCATGGGGACTGATCTTAGAGTGGTACATTAGTGGAGATAATTTGAATATGGGTGTGTGAGTCAGTCTCTTTATTGTGATTTATGAGTGGAAATTTTGCATAAGCATGGTTTTAAAGGATGCAGGTTTTATGAGTTTGAGACTAGCAAAAATGCAGCCTGGTCTCTCAAAACAATCAATGTGTGTCCTATTAGTCCTCTATAGCTCAACTTCAGATTTTTAACCCTTGTCATGCTGAACCCGGAATATTCCTGCTTTGGCAGGAGCTATAGCCAAACATCAGCCTTCACCTATGTGCAGTCTGATGTTAGTCTACACCACCTGTTTCTCACTTTCAAACTGGAATTGTCAGTAGATTAAGTTTTTTTAATAAAAATTTACCTGCAGTTGGTACTTTCAGTGCTTTTTGCCCTTTGATTTTGATGAAAATCTTTAGCCAAAATTTATTCAGCATGACAAGGGTTAATACATGTATTTAAAGTCTGTTATAAACAGTGGTTATTTTCCTGTTATTGTCCCAAAATGGTTATATAGGTTTGCTCGATTCCGTCCGTCCGTCCGTCTGTCCGTCTGTCTGTCCGTCTGTCCGTCTGTCCGTCTGTCCGTCACGCTTTTGTCCGGGCTATATCTCTTAAACCATATGTGCTAGCAACTTCAAACTTGGTACACTTATAGATCTCATTGAGAAGAAGTGTCATGTTCAAGAACCGTTACTCTGCCACGCCCACTTTTTGAGTTATTGCCCTTTGTTGTTTTTACCCTTACATTCTTGTCCGGAACATATCTCCTAAACTATGTGTGCTAGCAACTTTAAACTTTGTACACTTATAGATCTCATTGAGGAGAAGTGTCATGTTCAAGAACCGTTACTCTGCCACTCCCATTTTTTGAGTTATTGCCCTTTGTTGTTTTTACCCTTACATTCTTGTCCGGAACATATCTCCTAAACTATGTGTGCTAGCAACTTCAAACTTTGTACACTGATAGATCTCATTGAGGAGAAGTGTCATGTTCAAGATTCATAACTCTGCCACACCCACTTTTTGAGTTATTGCCCTTTGTTGTTTTTACCCTTACATTTTTGTCGCGATCATATCTCCTAAACTATAAGTGCTAGCAACTTCAAACTTTGTACACTTATAGATCTCATTGAGGCGAAGTGTCATGTTCAAGATCCATAACTCTGTCCCACCCACTTTTTGAGTTATTGCCCTTTGTTGTTTTTACCCTTACATTCTTGTCCGGATCATATCTCCTAAACTATAAGTGCTAGCAACTTCAAACTATGTACACTAATAGATCTTATTGAGGACAAGTGTCATGTTCAAGAACTGTTATTTTGCCATGCCCACTTTTTGAGTTATTGCCCTTTGTTGTTATTACCCTTACATTTTTGTCTGGATCATATCTCCTAAACCATAAGTGCTAGCAACTTCAAACTTTATACACTGATAGATCTTATCAAGGACAAGTGTCATGTACAAGAACTGCTACTCTGCCATGTCCACTTTTTGAGTTATTCCCCTTTTTTGTTTTTAGTCTTACATTCTTGTCCGGATCATATCTCCTAAACTATAAGTGCTAGCAACTTTAAACTTTTACAGTTATAGATCTAGTAAGTAAGAGATATATTATAAGAGAGGATTTTTTGTTATCCGGTGGGGGACTCCTGTATTGCATCGCAATACGACATGCACTTGTTTCTGATGGGTGTAGATTTAACCCTTGTCATGCTGAATAAAATTTTAGACAAAATTGCGTTGAAATCTAAATGCTGAAAGCACTGGATGCACTTATTGTGAGTTAGTTTTTATGGTGGAAATAATGTTTCATAACTTTTTAAGTTTTAAAATGAAAATCAAGTGATTTAGAAAAAGATCAGACTGCACCTATGTGCAGCCTGATCTTTGTCTATACCTCCTGTCAAAGCAGGAATATTCTGGGTTCAGCATGGCAAGGGTTATTATTACTTGTTTTGTACTTTGAACATGGATTTAGAAAATCATGAACATTGGAAAAAAAGTTTATTATTAAATAAGGGACCCAGGCACCTCTTATCCTTGGCCTGTACTGTAGTGAGGACCCTTAAGACCCTAACAATTGAGTTATTGGCTTACTGGGTCCAAATTTTATATGCCACTTTGTTATACCCCCCCACCTATAAAGTAGAGGGGGTATATTGGTTTCACCATGTCTGTCCATCTGTCTGTCCGTCCATAGACCTTTTCATTTCCGGACTCTTACTCAAGAACCAAGTGACCTACAATCATGAAACTTTATACAATTGTTCCTTATGACCCAAGGAAGTGCCCTATTGTTTTTGAGTCACATAGGTCAAAGGTCAAGGTCAATTTTTGTTGAATGCTGCATAATTACCTCAATATTTGTTACAAACACATCCTACACTAATAGCACTTGCATTCTGACAAAGTGCTTGTGTGGGGTACAAGTCGGCTCTGTGACAGTTCTAGTTGATATTCTAATGTGCTTCTATGAATATTATATTTTTTTTGTCTTTTCAGGATCAATATGATTCAGTGGGAAAACACACAGAAAAGGGGATAGAGTTTTTAGAAAGATATGCAACATTTCTCAAGAAAAGATGTGACATTGAAATTAGTTATGCCAATGATTTAAAGTAAGTGCTCTTTTTATTGTCAATCACCTCTATCTTGCTGGTCCTTGGATTTCCAGGCTCAGGGGGAAACAGTTGTATCTGTAATGTTTATATACAGTTACAAATATTTCGCGCTGAGCCATCAATTTGCATTTTGATGGCTCGAAATCCATCAAAATTTGTTCTATTGAATAGCAAATTTTGTGAAAATGACATCATTTAAGATCCATTGCACAAAATAATTCCATATAGTAGCTTAATAAAATGGATCTTTTTAAAAAGGGGTTGCAAGTTGAAAAGAAAAAGTTCAGGCATTTGGAATTGTCATCTTAAATCCAGAAAAAAATGCCAAAAGCAAAATTTTGGACTTGTACAGCCTGCAAAGTCTGACCAGGTTCTTTACCCTTGTCATGCTGATCTCGGAATATTTCTGCTTTGGCAGGAGGTATGGACAAAGATCAGTCTGCATATATGTGTAGTCTGATCTAAGTCTATACAACCTGATTTTCCTTCTTAAACCAGAAAAGTTTCAGAAATTATATTTTCAAAATCAAATGCTGACTCACAATTAGGAAGTACAGAGCTTTCAGCACTTTGTTCATATATAATTTTTCCAAGTTTTTTTTATTCAGCATGACAAGGGTTAAGTTGCAGTCTTTCAAGATGTTCCCTTTTAGTGTGAACAGTGTCTTTGAAACTCAGTGAGCAATTTGTTGTAACATAAAAGAAATGATATTGTTGTTCTTAATGATAAGCTTTGATATTTCTCAAGTGAATGAAATTCAAGAATTTTTCCCTTTACTAACCTAAGTTTCGGACTCTTTCAAATGTATAGAGAACATTTGATTGGCAAAAAGTGTTATACAATTTTGTAATTAAGATTTAATTTGACGAGTAAATAAGTTATGTTAGGCAGTGTTTCACTGAGCCATAGATTTACCCCTTTTCATAAGTGAAAAACTCCCTATGTGACATGAGCTGAATTTTTTGATTGAATATGTGTAAGAAATACAAATAAACTGTGGGAAGGTGTTCTCACTTCCGAAATATAACTGAAATACTATTGGAGGCTGTTTAAGTACAAACTCACAAACAAATGAAAGATATGTAATCATGTGTAGTACCAGTGTAATAAGAAATACATGTAACTTTTTGTTTTTCTTTTACAGAAGATTAGTGAAAAGTTTTCAACCACGGCGGAAAGAAGAGGAAGAAAATCAGTAAGTGATTTAATCCTTTTCATGCTGAAAGAAAACCTTGAGAAAATATTTTACAAAAAAGGACTGAAAACACCGGATTCACTTATTGGGAGTCAGTATTTATTTTGAATATTTATTTTTCAATAGAATAAGATCAGATTGCACATATGTGCAGGGTGATCTTTGTCTATACCTTGTGCATAAGCAAGAATATTCCAGGTTCAGCATGATTTAATACTGTAGATCATCATAAGGTAAAATATTTAGACATGTTCAAATAGAAAAAGAAACATAGTCTTAGGTCCTGGGTAGTCAGGGAGTATTGGCAGGGCTCGTGCTAGTGTTTGAAATTAGGGAGTCATTGACCCCTTTTCCATTAAAATCTGGGGGTCAAAACAGATTTCAAAGGGTCAAAAGAACAGGAGCAAATCATGGTTAGAATTTTGTAGGTTTTAAGTGTCAGTTGACCTTTTCTTGTAAAAATAGGAAATAAGCAATTTATTTGGTGTATAGGATGCATCAAAAAGATTTGACCCTCTCAATCGGGTAATAATGACCCCATTCGGATAAATTTTTAAGGGTCTAAGTAGGATTTTATCAGATTTTTGAGGGTATAAACCCTGTTTTTAGGGTCAAACACAAGCCCTGATTGGCCTGATTGAAAATAATTTACATGCTGAAATTTTTATTCTTAGGAATTACATCCATTATTTATTACAAATCAACTGGTCAGTCAGATTTAAACAGTCAAGGAAACAAATTTAGTTACACATTACTCAACATAAAATGGTTATCATAGTCAGAAGGTTTAGGGTCAGTCTATAAGTTTTCAGGTTAGAATATAAATTTAACCTTTATCCTTCAAAATTTAAAACTTTGTTTTGATCAAACTGCCAATTTAGGACATTTCAACGAATTTTCCTCAAATTTTTCCCTCATTAATTTAGAAGAAAGCAGGCAGTGTTGACCAGGGCTCGTGTTTGACCCTTAAACCAGGGTTTTGACCCCCCCAAAATCTGAAAATATCTTAATTTTGACCCCCTTGAGAGAAATTACTAAGGGTCAACACATAGTTTTATACCTAAGATTTTCACAAATTACCATCTAAAGTTCTACAAATAAATTACTTGATACATATCATTACAAGAAACAGTTGAAGCGACTCTTAAATATGCAAAATTCTACTTAGATTTGCTTCTTCTGTTGTTTTGACCCCTTTAAATTCAGATTTGACCCCCAGGATTTCTTAGGCAAGGAGTCAATGACTCCCCAATATCAAACACTTACACGAGCCGTGTGTTGACCTAGATCAGCCTGCATGTCTGTCAGATGTATACAGCAGTATAATGCCTTGAACAGCTGGAGAAGGATTAACTAAAGATGTGACCCATCATATGAAAATTGACTATCCAAGAATCAATATATTAGAGATAAAAAAAATTGGTCTATAGCCATCCAATGTCAATTAGTTAGATTTACCAAAATGAATATTTATTAAGGCAGATTGACCATTCTCTATTTAGAAAATGTTTGTAGAAGACATTCTAAATTTGGAAAAGTTGAAAGGAGCAAAGAGTATAGTACTATTTTCGAAATCCTATTCTTTCAGGTTTTCATGGACAAAAGGATTCTGGGATATGTTGAAAGAGTTACATGACTTGGCGGGTCAACACGAGGTCATCGCAGAAAATACACAAACACAACTCATGCCAGACATACATAAATGTGTGACAGAGTTAAAAAATGATAGGAAAAAAGTAAGTACACTGCAACTCCATTATAACGAAATCTGTTAGAGCGCTAAATCCATTATAACGCGGGGTCCGCTTGGCTCCCGAAATTTGGGGGGGGGGGCGACCATTTTGGGATGCTGCGGCGATGTTACCCGATCCGCCGTTAACGCTGTTTTGATCGCGATTTTAGATCGAAGGGTGAAAACACTGAGATAATAATCGATACTGAGCGAAGCCAGGTAAATCAATACAATTGTTTTTCACACCTCCCGCGGGGCAGTGGTGGCGATAAATGCCCCAGGTCAGAGAGAAATGGCTAATTTGATGGCTGACAAACGTATAGTTATATCACTACCGCTGGAGTACCAAACTCACGAGTACAACAATCACATCCTTTCCTAACCCCAAACTGCTATCTCACTTAGGTCTACGATTTTTAACCCTGGTTGGGTGACTTATAGTCAGAAAGAATGAGTGCCGCCGTCAGACATAGCCTACACGGAATCCCAATATTGACAGTCCGCCGCGCTACCCGAACTGCTCGTTGTCGACGGCAGGGACGCAATTGAACACCTAAAAGTCTAGCTCGCATGCGATTAAATCCAAGTTAATAAATTTCCGAAGAAGCCGTGTTTTCGCAAAATGAGCTAATCTCGATTTATATTC
The DNA here is from genome assembly GCA_948146395.1 of Fragum whitleyi. Taxonomy (NCBI): domain Eukaryota; kingdom Metazoa; phylum Mollusca; class Bivalvia; order Cardiida; family Cardiidae; genus Fragum; species Fragum whitleyi. The sequence goes on along the minus strand of OX411543.1, from coordinate 87,195,968 downwards.
TCAAATCTTGAACATTTTCCGCTGTTGACAAACGACTCAAAAAGCGACTCGCTCCTTACCCAATTTATCCCGTTGAATTTTCTTATGAATATTACTTTTTTTGTAAATATATGATAAAATTTTGTTTCTTTTTCATTAAACGTATTCATATCATAGTCATGTTTTACAGGGTTTGAAAATTCAAAGCCTGATTGAATTATTATCGTTGATTCTTATCTCTCACTAAATAGACATTAATTGAGTTTTAAACAGGAAGCTATATATAAACCTACATTTCCCACTTAGTTTTGTCAAACAAAAAAACTAAAAATGGCGCGAAACTGATGGTGACCGCGCCGCTTCGCAACTGTCTGGACTTTCTTTCCTGACGATCTACTATGTCATAATCAAATCCGTGAATTAACATCTTGTCAAGACCAGAGTTACGAACTTTTTATCTATACGATTTTCGAGAAGAAGCTTTCGATACCCCTTGCCTCGTGAAGATGATCTTTGCAAATCGGCGATTCAAATGTCGTAACAACAGATTCATTTAATAGAATTTATGGCATTTTTTCTCGCTCACTGAAAAATGCGGTCCTGCACTCCGAGAGATTCGATTACTTTGTTATAGTTTCGATCAGACGTAGGGTATTATTTATTTTGATTGCGGAGATAATTATTTTCTCCTATTTTTCCAGAAGACAACATTTAAAATATGAAATTCGTTGATCTTATGAAACTTTATGGATTTTATTAACTTTACCCTTTTGAGATCGTCGTTATCGGTGTTTCTCAGCTGCCAGGCGAGTAGGCCCGAGAAATCAGGATTCAGAGAATTGAGAGGAGTCTGCGATCGTTTAACCAAACAAACTAGATTACCTTATCAAAGTTAGTTTTGTTTAGCTTGGGGACAACAACATGATCTTAAAATGAAAAATATCAAACAAAAAAACTAAAAATGGCGCGAAACTGATGGTGACCGCGCCGCTTCGCAACTGTCTGGACTTTCTTTCCTGACGATCTACTATGTCATAATCAAATCCGTGAATTAACATCTTGTCAAGACCAGAGTTACGAACTTTTTATCTATACGATTTTCGAGTAGAAGCTTTCGATACCCCTTGCCTCGTGAAGATGATCTTTGCAAATCGGCGATTCAAATGTCGTAACAACAGATTCATTTAATAGAATTTATGGCATTTTTTCTCGCTCACTGAAAAATGCGGTCCTGCACTCCGAGAGATTCGATTACTTTGTTATAGTTTCGATCAGACGTAGGGTATTATTTATTTTGATTGCGGAGATAATTATTTTCTCCTATTTTTCCAGAAGACAACATTTAAAATATGAAATTCGTTGATCTTATGAAACTTTATGGATTTTATTAACTTTACCCTTTTGAGATCGTCGTTATCGGTGTTTCTCAGCTGCCAGGCGAGTAGGCCCGAGAAATCAGGATTCAGAGAATTGAGAGGAGTCTGCGATCGTTTAACCAAACAAACTAGATTACCTTATCAAAGTTAGTTTTGTTTAGCTTGGGGACAACAACATGATCTTAAAATGAAAAATATCAAAGTAATAAACCGCGTTTGTTCTTCAAATCATTGCCGAGTTTTAAAAATATAAAATGCGATGGCCTAAATATGCACATGTATAGGCCTATTTAGATATCTGATATCATTATCAATATTGACCCTGTGTCTGTTACGTTTCGGCAGTACGTTATTGTTCATCGCGGGAGGGGGGTGGGGTATCGGCGGCGGCAGGGGGGGTACAGCGTTATAGCAAATACATCCACTTCTTCCGCGGTTTCATTTCTTGGACCCCGACCACAGCATTTTAATGGAGTTGCAGTGTATTAGGTATCCATTATCGATTCGATGATTAAATGATTTGTCAAGTATTTGTTACCTTCCTTGAAATGGTAGGAAAGAAGTAAATATTTAATACCAGTTATTGGCATAGCCTGAAAGCAAGACAAGGCCAACACAAGGTCTTCTTAGAAAATATATAATCATAAGGTAGTGGATCCGTAACAGTTCCACAATGTTTCATAAGAAATGAACTTTAACAGTGTTAACCGAGGTTTCCTAATGACTTTCATTAGGAAACCTCAGTCAACATTGTGAAAGATCATGTGGTCCGAAATGTTGCGAAACTATTACGGTTCCACTTCCTTAACTCAAGCATCTTATTCATAAATGTGTGACAGATTTGAAAAGTGATAGAAAAAGTGAATATAAATACTTTTTTTATTTCAAACATCTGCAGGCAGGGTCAACAATGAATCTGTAAGGAACTTTTTGTTGGTATTGTCAGTTGTTTATTATGCCCCCATACAAAGAAGAGAGGGTATATTGCTTTGTGGACCATTCTTGTCAGGAGCATATCTCAAAAAGTATAGAAGCTAGTATCATGAAACTTCACAGGTGAATAGATCTCATTTAGGAGAAGTGCAGTGCAAGAGGACCATAAATCTACTCTTCATACTTTTTAAATTATTGCCCTTTGTTAATTGACAAAGAGTATGCCACCAACCAGCTCTTATAGGGGGCATAAATGTTAAACATTCATTGTTTCTTTGCTACATTTCAGTTCCTACAAGAAGGTACCAAGTTACAAGGCCAAATGAAAGATTCTTTAAAATCATTAGATAATGTAAGTATATCCTTGAAATTCTATTATACTCCCTTAAGAAAAACTGTCAATATTGCTTAAGCGCCAATCTCTATTTAACTCAGCAACCATCATAAAAACATCCCCTCACTTTTAGCAAATCGCTAAAAGAGTGGACATACTTAAAGAAAAAAAAAAATTATTTTTGAATCTTATTGTGTTGGAACCCATTAGAATTGTCTCAATGATCATAGATTCAGTAAGAAATATCGGACATATCTATATATGCTGTCAAAATAACCTGTCTTATTTGTCATAAAATATTGTATTAAGCCACCATTCCCACAAGCAACACGTTAGTGGTTGTTTATTGCAAGTTTTATTGTACATTTTACCCATATAATTGTTTTGGGAAGCACAGTCTCTCAATATGTTTTCTAATATTGATTGGCCTAGCACAGGAAGCACTTGAATGGCATCAGTGGTGTGTCTTTTAGATTATGATTTCTCAGATATCTTAAGATTTAAAATCGAATTATCTCGCTCAATTCAGTTGACATTCTACGACGCAGCCCGAGATGTCCCGACTAAAAATCTTAAGAAATCTTAAAATTCTTCATCTTAAAAAACACACCTCAGGCTCATAACTCTTGGATCATCTGTTCAAAATTTGGCTGTGAAATATTTCATCAGACACTTGAAAAAAACAGAGCCACAGATTGATTTGGTATTTTGGATTTATGGTAGGTAAAACAATTAAAATAATGATATAAATCCTATGTTATTGGTACTCATTAGAATGGTCTAGTTGAGACTATTCAAATAAGTACCAACAACATAGATTTCATGGAGAAATAAAGATTTTAGACTGGCTGTACCCCCTCTAACCTGTTCCTCTGAAAAAAAGACATTTTGAAACATGTGATTTATCTCCCACTGATGGGTGGAATATACTGTGCAAAAGTGGGATGAGCAGCTGTTAACTTGGATGTAATGTGGTTGTATTAGTGTGAAAAATGACAAGGAACCACTATTTAGAGATCTAGCTGCATTAAAAAGCTTCAAGCTTTCAACAAACGACTTTTGATGTGAACACTCAATCTGCAAGAACTTTACTAGAGCAATTTCTTCAGTTTCCCCAATATTTTCTCAACCCTTTGTAGGGCCTTTTAAAGTTAAGATTATTTTGGAATAGGTAAAATACAGGTAAAAAAAAAGAATTAAAACTGATAATTCAAAGCTTGCTCATGCAAAGAGTAACCCAATATGGCTTATACTTATTTAAAATTCCTTAAGATAAGCATTTAACTACAGAAAATATTATGGAAAAATAAGAAAATGCTTATTATAAGCAATTCCTTCTTTTTTCATAATATTTTCTACATAAACAAAGCTCTTTCATCTTTTTCACCTTGAAATTGTGTTTTGTTTCAATTTGGATATAGTAATGGGTTTAAATGATTAAGATAATAAGGTAGAATTACTTGTGGAACAGCGTGAAATGCTTAATGTAGAGATAAATTGATTTCCTATAATTAAAAGAGGCAGACAGATTTAAATGCCCATTTTGTAGGAAGATTATTGCTAACAGAGTTGTAAAAGAGGAATTATTAGATGGTTTGTAATCCACCATATGAAAAGGGAGCATTTTTGAATTCTGGAAAGCTAAATTGAGATCCATTAACAAAAATGGACAAATTGTGAAATGTATGTAATGTGTCTTGACCTCACTGGTTGACCAGAGATGAAGTCACTTTCAACACATTTTCATAATCAAGAATGATCATTGGGCTAAGTCATTTTTGATATGTCACCTTTGTTGGAACAATTATTGTTTGAAATATATATTTTTCTGCAGTTCTCATATGGTCCCTTCTTGTTTGATAGGTCAAATTAATTTAGAGAGATCAGATACATCTGAAAAATTTAATTAGGCTGGAAGACAGGAGTTTAAATATCAACCTTCATTCATAAAGTAAGAATCTGATTTGTTAAAATGGATCAGAAAACAAGTTCTTGGAAAAAGATGAAGCCATTTGAAGTCTGCTACAAATGGAGAAAGTTTGAGACGATTTTATGTTTCCTATTTTCAGGCCAAAAAGAATTATGAAAAGAAATTTTCAGAAGCAGAGCGGGCGCTAGATAGTTACAGACGGGCTGACGCTGATATAAACTTGTCCAGAGCTGAAGTGGAAAAGGTTTGTATAAATAAATGGTAATCTCTGTGATCATGTAAATAGAGGATATTGAGTGAAAGGTCATTGAATACCACATTTATTAAACGAGTCATCTATAAACAGATAAAATGAGGCTGTTCTGAGTTTGTAGCTCACCTGAGCAAGAGGTGCTCAAGGTGAGCTTTTGTGATCCATAATGTCTGGTATCTGGTACCCGTTGTGGGTCGTCCACAATTTCTTTAAACATCTTCTCCTCCAAAACCAGTGGGCCAATTTTGATGAAACTTGGCAGGGATGTTCCTTGGGTCAAGCTCTACCAAAGTTGTTCAAATAAATGTAATCCACCCTTAACTTACCTTAACAAAAAGGATGAAAATAGGAAAATCTTCAATAATCTTCTTCTCTGAAACCAGAAGGCAGACAGCTTTCATATTTGTATGAAGCATCATCTATTGAACCTCTACCAAGTTTGTTCATATCAAGACCCTTGGGTCATATTTGGGCTTTGCCAGGGCGCAACCCTTTTTACATAGTATCAAAGAGCAAAAATCTTTAAAAATCTCCTTCTCTGAAACCAGATGGCAGACAGCTTTCATATTTGGTATGTAGTATCATCTAGTGGACATCTACCAAGTTTGTTCATATCAAGACCCTGGAGTCACATTTGGGCTCCACCTGGGTGTATCCCTTTTTATATAGAATCAAAGAGTGAAAAGGCATATTTTTCTTGCTTTTGGCTGAAAACATATATTTATCTTATGTAGAATTCATCTCCTTGTTGACATCTGCCTAGTTAATTAATGTGATGTCCCAGGGGTCAAAGAGACTCAGGTGAGCGATCTAGGACCATCATGGTCCTCTTGTTATCTGTTTTAGATTACTCGTTTAATAAATGAGGCATTTTATGAGCACAAATTTGATATTCTATTTATAATATGACCCGAACCTTTGTCAAAATTCTGGTTATTCGACGTTTGAATTTTCCTCGAAACATTATGACATAATTTTTCGAGGTTGCCATTCGCTCTTAGCTCATTTGCATAGTTATTCCACTAGTGAAATGACACCAGTGTACTATCAAAAATATCCAACGCGTTTATTTCACTCCTGCGACTTCGACCTAGAAAAATGACCTTGACCCTGACTGATGATCTTGAAGTTCATTTCATTGGAAAGTTAGTGTCACAAGCAATACAAATATGAAATATGAAGACTGTACCACTGACCAATCAAAAGTTATGGCTAAATGTAAATGATTTTGATGTAAACAGATAAACAGACGGGACAAATACCATGTGGCCCCAATCTATCAACGAGGGGGCTCAGAAGTGGGCCAAATATAGCCTTTATATTGAAACTTTGCTTATCAGAATACCCCTTTATAGCATTAAAGGGCTTTAAACAAAAATGGATTGATAGTCCTTGTAGAATAATTTCATAAGAAACTTTTTCAGTACATGTATTGATGATATTCAGATGGAAGAATATTTTTTCTGTGGTTCCTAGATTATCATTGTATCATTACTTAACTGTTGATTGAGGGGTCAGTACAACACTATTGTAAGTGCCTATAAATATACCGTATTTCTCCTATTAAACGCGCCCGGGCGCGATGCAAAACGTCGTGGGGGCGCTATTATTTCAGACCCTTTTACTTAATAAAAAAAAAATACGTATTTTGGTACCCAAGAGAAGCAAACTATTAACATGTTCGTAATTATCGATTGAAATACGAGCGCTACCCAAGACGCTTTCCTATTTATCTATTAAGGCTATGAATTTAAAAAATGAAATAAAAATGTTAGCTAATGAATTGTAATTCTGTCATTTAAAGTCATCTATCGAAATACGGTCACTTTCGACCATTAATTGCAGCATTCAAAAGCAAGTGATTGTGTTAGCTGAAGCCGAGATTATTATTATTGTTATTATTTGTACAAGATGGGAAGTTCCAGACGATGCAATATTCAATGTTCCGTTACCGATCGACAAAGCGGTCTAATAAATCATTACCTATTCACGTATGAAATAAATAATCCTGTATTAAATCCTAAAATTTTGTGATGTGTAAATGCACCCGGTTCATGAAATGAAAGTATTTCGCAGTAAAAACACAACACGTCTGGAGCTAGCTGGGTCACCACGTGTCGGCACCCTTTGAAGTCCCCAGATTCTTGCATGCGGCGATGATGCTTTTGAAATAAGTCACACACGAGATTTTACGGGGTTTTCCTATTTTAACAGTATGAATTGTGACTAGGATTTCATCATTTGACTCGGATATTTTGTGTATTTACAGAAGGTAAAATGATTTCAGAAATATTTTCGTAACAACGTGAAGAAAGGGGATTTTGTTCGCATGTGACTTATGAAGAATGACGAGAAATAGTTTTAATTTTGTGTTAAATTTTAACCTTTCTCGCTTCCGGAAAATTGCGCGATTTAGGATGCGCTAGTTTTTCAGATGTTGAACGATCTTATCCTGATAGGAATTTAACAGGGCCTTCTCTGGACAAAATTTTCTTTTCGCCAACACTTTCGCCAAATTGAAAAAATTGGAGCCAAATTTGGCTTTTAGGAGCCAAATTTGGAGCCAATTTTTATCCTCTAAGTATTGCTTTATTTGGACTTACGGGGACCGACCAATACATAACGAAGACATATATATATCCAATTTAACCTTTTTTAATAACACATAATAGTATCATTTATGGTACAACAATATAATACAAGTTATATTAAAAGTTATGTCTTTAGCACATTTAGTTCATATATTTATATAGCACATATCAGTTGAGCACATAAATTCACATGTCAAACTTGAGCACCCTTGTACAGTCAATACCTTATTATCTAAGCAAGAATTCTGCGAGACTTAGCCCCTGCCCACACCTTAAAAGCCTCCCCAAAGTCAAATTTATCCAAATCAGGGCCATCAATAGATATTCTTAACAGAGATTCTAAAAGTTTTACTGAAAGGGAATTCCTAAGACATGTCTTTATCAAATTCTGCTTACTAAAACCCCTCTCACAATCCACAGTTGAAACTGGTGCAATAATGAATCTGATTGCAGCCTCAGCTGAAGCAGGATAAACCTCTTTGTACTTTAAAGCTAAATTGGCCATATCTCTAGTAGAAGTGATGGACTGATTGCCCCCTGACTTGCATTGAAAAGCAAACCTAGCAAAGTTTGAAAGTTCATCTCTGTAACCAGGCATACCAAGAGAAGTGAGATAATCAGAGATGGACTCAATTTCAGATTTTTTATTAGAAACTTCAAGTGCAGGGTTGAAAAAGTTACTAAGAGAGGTCAAAACTAGAGTGTCTGAATTCTCACAAAACCTATCCTTCAGACTCTCAACCATTCCAAATACAAACTGGTCACAAATTGAAACCGCCTCTGAACGCTGTTTACTACTATCTCTAATAGTATGGCCCTCAAACTCAAAGGTAAACAATCCATCAACATCAAGTGTTGGTTCAGAAGGGACCCTGTCTAAGAAGGAAGTAAGACCTTGACCATTTTTTTCCTTCTGAAGTGCCAAAAGGGTGGAAATGGTGCTTTCTAACATGGGCATAACCTCTGAGAAGTCAATATTACTTTTCTGATATACCTTTGACAGAATAGCTATGGGCTTTAAAACATCAGACAGAAAATTAACTACATACAAAAACTTGTAGCAAGAGATTGACTTGTGCATACTCAGTGCTTTGCCAGATTTCTCCTCCAGGAAAACAGATATCAGTCCAGAGTAGTTTTTGACCATGGCATCAACAGAGCCTTCGAAACTAAGCCAACGGGTGTGAAAAACCTGTTTAAATCTAGAAGATTGACCAGAGAACAAGGATTGCACAGATTCTAACAAAGCCATGTTCTTGGGGGATTGACTAAAATACTTATACACACTATTCAAAATCTCCTGAACCTTAACCAGATATGGAATGCTGTCAGCACCAGAACAGCAGCTAAGAGCCAACCGATGTGCAATGCAATGTGTAGCCAAAACACCAGGGACATCCCTTTTTAAACGAGTAACTACCCCAGACTTGCTACCGACCATAACTGCCGCACCATCTGTGCTTACACCACAAAGACCATCTAAAGCAATACCTTTCTCAGACAACATAGATTTGACCTTCTCATATATAGAGACAGAATCAGCCTTGACCAAACTATCTATTCCAAGGAAATATGTGTTAGGAGTGATGTACCCTAGAGGATCAGACTCGAGAATTCTTACGTAAACAATAAGGTTTTGATGTACTGAAATATCAGTGCTTTCGTCAAACATTAGCGTGAATTTACCCGAATCTGTTATCTTCTTCATTAGTTTCTCTTGAAGGACAGTTGAAATGGCTGTCTGGAAGTCATGGATTGATGATGGATGACTGTAGCTTGTATGGCTGTCAACTTGTAGATCAGCTAAGTGGGAGAGACCCTGAAAATACAAAAAAGTAATACATTTTATCAACAATTATGTCAATTTGAAATACAGAGATTAATTTTTTTTCAGTCTTGTAAACACAGCTTGAGACCCTATACTAGAAACGTTTTTGCTTTCATGCTATTCCATTTTCTGTAGTTTAGTTACTACAGTACACTCCTATAATGGATATTGGTTGATATAGCACACAGGAATAAAATAGCTTGTTTGGAACTTGAAACTAAAAAAAAAGATAAATATATTACCTGATGAAGCATCAGGTCGTTCAGTTTTGGCACCAGTGCGTTTGGTAAATTCTGTTTTGCAGCGAAGTATACATTGGTCATTGCAGTGGTAATGGCCTTTTCATTCTTGGAATGGGCTGTCTGTCTGGCTCTTTGCATATCTGTCCCCTGCTTCTGGAGGGAAGTGGCAAGTACATGATCTGAAATATAAATTAAGATTATTAATATATTTAATCTTCATATCTGGAGCCAACCTGTAAAATAATGAAGAATGAGAAAATAAATTTACATGGAGCATTTTAAATTGAAATACTGACCTTTACATTTGGCATGTTTGGTCACATTTTCTTTCTTTAGGATTGAACACCCAGTTGTGAAAACATTAGATCTCTGTGTTTTTATGCATAGTTTGCATGTCATAAGTTTAGATTTTGGATCAAATGATAACCAGTCGTTGCCAATTTTCCAAGAGTCTTTAAAGTTTCTAGCAGCAGATGAAATTTTTTGACATTTTGAAGGAGGCCCAGAAAAGTCTGATTCTAATTCACGTTTGGAAGCCATCGTGATTAATGACGACTATCCGGTCTGCATTGCACTTTAAATACGTTGGGACCATCACGCTAATTAATGTTTGTAGCAATGTCCGTTCGAAAATACAAACTTGTTCTTTAATTAAGTGCGGACTGCCTTCATTAACTTGACGAATAGTCACGACCAATTAAAATTGTAAAGGAATTTATCGATCTCATTTAATTGCTGTTAACAACGAACAAACTTCAATTACCATGCTATACCGCTGATTACTTGTTGGTAAGTGTCATTAAATGGCTGTAATCTAAGCTAATTGTACGTTAATCCCTTTGTATACAGCAAACTGTCAAAATTCACGCGACCTTCACCTATTTTGATCGGTTTCCCACGTCTGTATTCACTACGCGTGTCGGCGTTATTGGAAATCGGGACCAGTCTCGACGCTTAGCTCATGTACAAATCGATAATCGCCAGACGGTTAGTTTCGTATTTATTGTCGCCACCGTTTTCGCCAGATTGTTTTTTCTTTCGCCATTCTTAATGAATTTTCGCATTTGGCGATTTTTGCGATCGCCAGCGAAGCCCCAGATTTAAGATAGTTAACCCACAATCTATTGAACATTACGTCGTGGAGTAGCAGCTAATGAAATTAAATTCGAAACCGGATTTTTCACCACGGACCGTGGACGGTTGGATGTTGTTGATCGTATAGTCAAGGGCCTGGGAATCGTATTTATGGGGGAGCGCGTTTATTAGGGAGGGCGCGTCTAAAAGGTGAAATTCGGTATAAGCACTTACAATAGAACTGCACTGGCCCATTGAGGTGCCATTTACAAGTTTTATAACTTTTCAGACGCGGATGTTGTCCACAAAACGTTCACAAGAGGCTGAAGAAAGTAAAAGTGAATATGCCGCACAATTACAGAAAACCAATGGCTTCCAAAGGGATTATTTCACTAGTCAGATGCCACAAGTTTTTCAGGTAAAAAGTATTGGAAGTAGTGTTGGAAAAAAAGGAAAAGATTTCCTGTTGATATAATCACTTAAGAATTTGAACATATCTTTAAAACTCTGAAATTTGATGCTTGTGTTATAAAACCTGTAAAATTGTCAAAAAGCCGTTAAAAAACCTTAAAGCTACTTAAAGACTGTAATAAGCCTTAAAAATTATTCTTAATATATAACCTTTACATCTGTTTGTAATAAAACTACAGTTAGTTTGTTAAAAGCTAATAGTTTTGATAGCAGATATAGATAGTTCATCTAAAGAATATAGTGTTGCTCTAACCCCACTGTTTGTAGACAAAACTTCACCATTTTATCTTCTATTGGGAAATATTTTAACCCTTTCCTGTTTTACAAAATTTTGGACCTGTCCAAATTCAAAGGTTTTTCAGACGAAAATTAAAAGTGGATTTAATTTGAAAAATAACCATTCAGTAGGGTAGAAAATAGTGTGGAAAAAGAAGAAATTGCTTGTCAGAAGCAATTTCTTCTTTTTTCACAATGTTTTCTCAAATCATAAAATCACAGGCACATAAAAAGCAGGGATTAAACAGCAAAGGGTTAAATGACTGTCATCTTTTATTCAAATGTGATTTCTTTGATTTCAGCAATTGCAAGATCTAGATGAACAAAGAATAAACAAAGTTAAAACTGTGATACATGAAAGTGCTAAAATAGAACAAAATGTTCTTCCAATTATAAACACCTGTATAGAAGGGATGTTAAAAGCAGCAGACTCAATAAACCATCAAAAGGTAGGGATGTTTGACTTGAAAAAGTATTTGCCCAGCCTAGGTAGCTCAATCTGTAACTTGTTGGCCAATTGGCAGTCAATCCTGGGATTGGAGATTGAATTCCAGCCTGGCAAACTTTCATCCTACATTTCAGAGGAACAGGAAGAGGGGGTAAAGTCAGTCTAAAATCTTTATTTCTCAACGAAACCCTTTGTTGTGTGTACTCATTCAAATCGTCTCGATGAGACGATTTGAAGGAGTGCCGACAATAACGGGTTTATGCTTTTGTAAATGAAATACTTTGATTTAAATTCCAAAAATTTCCTTCTGTCTGTAGCTCTGCATTTAACAAAGTCATTGTGATAAGTGTCATTCGTCTCAACCAGTAGGAAATTAATAACTACTACGCCTAAGTGAGATTGGTAGCTGATGGCCCAGATGAAATGTTGTGGTTGTTCTGGTGTGAGAAAGAAGGGGTAGGTGCACTATAAAACTGCAAAATTGTTGAAAGTGGCGTTGCACTCCAAACAATCAATCAATTGAAAAAGTAGTTACAATCAGCAATTTTCTGGCCCTAGCCCTTGACCCCTTTCATGGCACATTGCCTAAAAAATTCAAACATTTAGATGAAGAAAGAATTTTGTTGTTTTCATTGAGGTACAAAACCAAAAGCCTAATCACACTGTATGAATAGCTAATGAAAATGCTTATTCAAGCTGTAGTTACAATTTTGAAGTTGCCCATTTGCCCAAAATGTTGAATAAAAAGTCTTTATTACATGTGAAGTTTGTTTCCCCAAAATAGGCATATGATAAGTATTTTTATTGTGCAACCGTTTTCGACCTCCTCTTCTTTAAATGAAAATATTTTAAAAAATAGATATTGTTGGTCTAAAAATCATTGTAAATGAATCATATGTTGATAAAACAGATTAGCACTGTCTCAATGAGGGTTTTAAAAACATATGATTAACGAGAAATTCATAGTAACATACATATTCAATCAAAATAATGCTTCTTATTAATAAACAAAATGTGTAATAAGCGAGCATTCTCTTAAATGACCGCTTTTTGGAGGTCCCATAAATTGTAGCTTTATACACTTTACAATACATTATATTTTCCACGCAGAAAATAGCATGTAAAGATTCACTTAGAAATACTGACAATTAAAACTTAAAAGCTATGATACAAAGTTATAATTTTGTCTATTTATTCATATGCAGGGCATTTTAATTTAAAGTATTCCATAATACATTTATAACCAGCCTTTTCATCAAATGAATCCTATGATTTATAATTTACAATGAATTTGTGTTCAATCATTATACTTTCAAGAAGAAGACCTTCATAACTTTTTCACAATGTTTATCTCTTTCAGGATTCTCAAGTTGTTATAGAACGCTACAAAACGGGTTTTTCGATCCCTGGTGATATCGCATTCGAAGATTTAGCAAACGGACCTCAGTTAAATAATGGAAAATCCAGTGTGATTCATTCAAACACAAATTTAGATACCCGGGGTAAATCTGGGACTATTGGTGGGGGGAAACAGAAAAAACGTGGTGGATTATTCAATATGTTCAAGTCTTCCAATGTAAGTAAAGTGAGGAATTTATTAGCCAAATACCTAGAATGTTGTAAATACTGTCTGTAAATTGGGTATTTTTTCGCGTTGGTTGGTTTTTGCATTTCTAGAGCAAACAAGCCTAATTCCTAGTTCATTTTTCAGGGAGAGTTATATTTTGATTGCTAAACAAAGCTCTGTTGTAAGTGCTTATATTAATATAGGGGCGTATAACAGTGCTACATTAAACCCACATTTTGTTCATTAATTCTATCCTTTACAAAAATTAAGAAACCTTTTTAATTTCTTGTTTTGGATCTTTGGTCAATGTTAGCTTAAAAAAGATATGTTAACAATAAAACCTGATTAACCATATACAAAGAACAAGTACTTTCAGCCTTCTTGCAATGAGAAAACCAGCTACTTTATATGAAATAGTTGAGCTCTTACTTATAAATATGATGTATATAATGTATTCCTATATAATTTATATGCCTATGCCAAAATGTTTAAGTTTAGAAGTGCATAGATTTTACTCTGCTGTGATGATCTCTACTCAACTGAGCTATACATTTTATATTTTGTCTTGGAACTGAACATTTTATGAAGGTAAAATCAAAATCTTATAACTGTGTATACTAATATTGGATTAATAGAAAAAATTGGTAACATGCTTAACCTAGATGAAAGTATAATGTAAGGGGAAAAATATGGTGATTGAAGAAATTTTAGATACATGAAAGTTTAGCACTATCACATATTTAAAAGACGATATCACAATGATCAAGTGGTTTACTTATTTGAATTCTCATGAAAATTTTGATACATTAATGCAGCTGACCCCAGTGTTGTATTTTTGCAAGGTATTTTATAACCCCCTCCCATAAAATATACAATCAATTATAGATAATAAGGAAGGGATAAGGTTTGATTTGATTTTGATAATTATAGCCCTAGATAAGAAAATTGGAATGGTTTTGGTGAAAACTATTGAAAATGTCTACAATCGTAAATATATTTTTTTTTTGCACTTTTATTTGTTTTTTGCTTACCCCTTGGTATGCCATTTTGAAAAGCATTGTATCAGTATACTAGAGGAAACAAATGTTACAAAATTTTGATATAGAAAATCATTAAAATATTGACAGAGGTACTGATAAGAGGGGGTAAAGCGAGTCTAAAATCTTTATTTCCAAATGAAACCCTATGTAAACCCTATGTTGTTGGTGCTCATTTGAATCGTCTTGCTAAGACGATTCCAATGAGTACCCACACCATGGGATTTGTACAGGTAAAGATGACATTATTTTATTTGAAACCCAAAAGACCCCCCTCTATCTGTAGCTCTGGATGATCGTATTAATGATTTGCTAACAGAAAATAGAATGAAGATCATTAATATAATGATTATCTGGATGTAGGATAGAATAGATTTAATACTGATGTTTTAGTGCATAACTGTTGTTAAGTTGGTGATAAATAGAGGATATTGAATTAGTGGTCATTGAATACCAAATTTATTAAATGAGTCATCTATAAACAGATAAAAACGAGGCTGTGCCGAGTTTTTTTATCTGTTTAAGATGATGAGTTTAATAAATTCGGTATTTTATGAGCACAAATTTGATATTCTATTTATAATATGACCTGTATATCCGCAAAAAATTGAGGGAATTACAGATATTTATTACTTCAAGTTATTCCGTGAAACATATAACGCCGCTTGCAAATTGATGTCATCAACACATTATGACGTCATTTTCACAATGAAAATATGACATTGCTAAAAGTTCTTAGCTCATTTGCATAGTTATTCCACTAGTGTAATAACACCTGTGTAATATCAAAAATATTTAACAGGGTTATTTCACTCCCGCAAATGTCGGTCATATTATAAAAAAATTTACGACTGTATTGCACTAAGCCATTTTTACATTGGTGCCTTTTCTTATCCAGAGCCGTATTTAAAGTCTCCCCAACTCAACGGAATATTGGTATTTTCTAAACAAAGTCTTTCAGTTTATTAAATTTTGAACATTACTGAAAATCAGAAAGATGAAAATCAGTGTACTTCTTTAGATATAGGTAAAGGCAGGGATTAGTTTAATTGTATTATGAATAATACTTAAACTAAGAAAATATGTTTTCATTTGCATTTTAATTTAAAGAAAAATATCAAAAAATTGTTTATAGCTGGAGAGAAGATGGGGAGATTTTTTTTTATTATGATTTATTCCTTATGTTTGTTCTTTGTATAACTTTCCCTACGAAAAAAGTCTAGGACTGGTTCATGAACTTTTTAGAACATTAAATGGCAGGTCAAGAACTCTTAATTCTAGAACTAATTTAAGTAGTAGTTCATAAACTTCTGGAACTAAATCCTTAACTTCTTTAACTAGTTCTTGACCAGGATTAGTTCTTTTAATCAATTTTAAGAACCTTGAATAGAAGTTCAAGAAAAGAACTAGTTCTAAGAGTTCAGGAGTTCTTGAACCATTTCTAGAACTAGGAGTTCTTGATCTGCCATTTAGCATTCTAGAATGTTAAATAAACAGTTCTTAATTGCAGAGGTATACAACTGATTAGTAAGGGGGTAGTGTGGATTTTACAACCCTGTGTTGTGTTTACTTATTGGAATCATCAAAACAAGATGAAATTTATCTTTTCTAGCCCTGCATTAATGGATAAGTCTGTTTGCCTCCCTGTTTGGTATATGGGTAACTTTTGTTGAAAGGCATTAATTGTATTATGACATGTTCATCTTATATAGTAAATTAAGGACACATCTTAATATAAGAAAAAATAATCGTTTGGAGAGAAGTAGTATTTAACAAATAGATCTTCTTGGATATATTGTTAAGGCAACTGTGTTCAAGCTGTCTTGATATGACTGAAAAAATGTTCAAAACAGTATTTTACCAATTCTAACAAATTCTTATTCCTGCACAGATCTTTTATATAAGCTATTTTACATAAGTAAAAGAAGTCCATACAGAAATTACTTAATCATGCTCGAAAATGAATCACCTTATGTCCATATAAAGTACAAGTCAAAGACCTATTTTTTGTGGACCATAATAATTTATGGGGCTATATTTCATTTGATTTCATCCAGTTTGTTATTGGACTTTTGGTATGTATGAATGAGTTCACTCGATAAACACCCAAAGGCTATGTTTTCAATGCATGTACAGTGAAACAGGTTTCTCTTTTCTATTTGATTTTTCCATAATCATAGCTCAGGGTAAGAAGGAAAAGAATGATTTAAATCTTGTATTTTTCATCCAAATTCTATATTAGTTGTGAGTATTCATGAAATCGTCAATGATTGCTAACAACATAGGATGAGTTACACTTATTGAAATTGCACAGAAAAGCCGATTCCATTGAGTCCATCAGTCCTTTCATCTAGAGTCCTATATTTTATGCCCTGCAGTACTGTTTTACTGTGGTCAATCTGTTCATCTGTCTGTCTGTAAAACTTAACCGAAAAATTTAACATTGTCAATATCTTGATCTTCAAGCCTATTCATGATACAAGCTTCACATTTGGCATGGCAATAGATCTCAATGATACACATCTGCTGATTTTAAAGTAAAGGTCATGTAGCAAGGTCAAAGCCATCTGTCAAGGTTACAAGTTAAAAAAAAAATGCTGTTTGGTGGGCATTGGTTGTTTCACAAACACTTCTTGTGTCATTAAAGGAAAAAATATAGGCTGGTTGTTTAAGATAGGTTTTCTCAATCAATGCTATCAAAGTCGAAAAGAAATGAATATCATAAGAAACTTCTGTTATTTTTGCCTGCAAAAGCTTTTTATGTCCACAAGTCTGACATTGCATTATTTATGAAGGGTTTAGAAACCTAGATCACTAGAGATTGCCGTATATTATCAGGAGCATAAATAACATGTCCAGTGTTCTTATTTAATACAATGAGCAGTGCTTTATGTAAAGACTTATCAGTTCCAAAGGATTTTGGATTCCATTCTTTCAAATGAAAGCATTTTTTGAAAGTTTGTCTCCATTATTTGGCCCTGCCTCTAAAATTATGACCAAAAGGAGTATGGGGTGTTTCTTAGTGTATGAGCCGTTGAAAAGCAAACCTTTAGATAGAGATTTTTTTCAAATCCAAATCCTATGTTGTGGGAACTCATTGTAATTGACAAAAATATTCCCATGAGTACCCAAAACACAGGGTTTTTAGCATTAATAGTTAAAATTCTCAACTGAGAATTTTCTGAAATTCAAAATTCAAATAAATGTATGAACATTTTTATCTTTTGTGTTAAAATATTTATATGATTATTACAACAGAATTATGTCTTTAATCTCAAGTTGAAAATTGAAAAAATTTTGAGTTGCAAATGAGAAAAGTTTTACAACCTTGGTCCCAGATGCATAGTTACAGCTCAGCTGATCCTTGTCTTTATTTTCATAGCTGCATAAGATTGGTTGTCTTATGGTTCATTTAGATTTTTCACCCTCTCATAATTATTATGAAAATTGATGATTACCTCCCTTACATAAAGCGCTGTATTTTGTTGGAGCTGTTTGAGTCCATTATATACTATTTGTTGTTAAAAATGTTCATGAAATGCTGTGGTTCAGCACAATCCCTTTTTAGCTCACCTGAGCAGGAAGTGCTCAAGGTGAGCTATTGGGATCGTAGAATGTCCGTTGTCAGTCGTGTGTCGTGTGACGTGCGTAGTCCGTCATCCACAATTTCTTTAAACATCTTCTCCTCCTAAACCAGTGGGCCAATCTTGATGAAACTTGGCAGGGATTTTCCTTGGGTCAAGCTTTACCAAAGTTGTTCATATAAATGAAATCCACCCTTAACTTTCCCTTTACCCTTAACAAAAAGGATGAAAATATGAAAATCTTTAAAAATCTTCTTCTCTGAAATCAGTAGGCAGACATTTTTCATATTTGGTATGTAGCATCATCTAGTGGACCTCTATCAAGTTTGGTCATATTAAGACCCTAGGATCATATTTGGGCTCCACCCGGGCGCTACCCTTTTTACATAGAATGGAAGAGCGAAAATCTTTTAAAATCTTCTTTAATCGAAACCAGAGGGCACACTGCTTTCATTTTTTGGTATGTAGCATCATCTAGTGGGCCCCTACCAAGTTTGTTCATATCAAAACCCTTGGGTCATATTTGGGCTCCACCCGGGCGCATCCATTTCAGCTCATCTGAGCATGATGGGTGAAAATAGGAAAACCGTCAAAAATCTTCTACTCCGAAACCAGAAGGCAGACAGCTTTCATATTTAGTATGTAGCATCATCTTATGGACTTCTTCCAAGTTTGTTCATATCAAGACCCTGGGGTCACATTTGGGGTCCACCCTGGTGCATCCCTTTTTACATAGAACCAAAAAGCAAAAAGGCATATGTCTTGCTCTTCGCTGAAAACATTCCATGGTATTGATCTTAGGCAATTATCTTCTTTTTGACATCTGCCTATCTAATTAATGTGTTGTCCCAGGGGTCAAAGAGACTCTGGTGAGCGATCTAGGACCATCTTGGTCCTCTTGTTTGAATGATTAATGATTGAATGATTTAAATGAATATTTTCCATGATTGAAGGCAAACTTCTATTGTAAGGAACACTCTGAATTTCTTAAAAGATGAAGAATGCACTGTTTTCTCAGCTTAAAACTCAATTTCCAAGGTCTGTAGTGAAATTTGAATTCTTGCTTTGAAAAAGGCATGGTTTGATAAAAGCTTTTTCAGTCTGTGTTTTGCTTTTCTTTCTTGACTTTAGACTTTTAAAACAATAGCTAAACTAGAATTGGACTGTGCATTTATTGGAAGAGGTTGGTACAACATGTACTGCCTAAGACAAGTGAAGAAAAATTATGTCTGTACCACTTTTCTAAGAGTCACAAACTTAGTACAACCAGCAAGTTTTTGCCTATACATGGTAGAATATTTCACCATACTATAGTATTTTGCAGACAATTTCTTAGACTTGATAAGAGTTGTATCACAAGTTATATCATTTAAATGACTGAGTTCTAGGAAATTACAAATTTTGGAACAAGCAGTTAGAAAAAGGTGTTAAAATTTGAAAAATTATCTGCTCTTTGTTCAGGCTAAGAAAGTTCTCTGAAGCATCCCAGAAATGATTCCTTGCATTATTAATTAAAATATATGTAATGTATGTTTAAAGATGGGGACTTTTCTAAGTACTTTCTTATCCATAATCAAGCCCTGCAATGAAGATGACAAAATGCTGTAAACTGTTTGTAAATTATACCAACTCAATAGCACTAATGCCTTGCAGAGCCGTTATAATTTGCAAACAGTTAGCTCTGTTTTGTCATCCTGAACACACAACAGAGCAGGTATTAATTATGTTCATTTACATAAAGGTCTTAATACCTATTTAGGGGTCAGAGCAAAACTTTTGTGAGTGCCTATAAATATATAGGCACTTACAATAGTTTTACACTTTACCCTTGCTATTTTCTATCATTTTCCCATCCTATTTGATGATTTTGTAAGTTTAGATATCACAGTTCATAAATTTCATTTTGCCATTATATTTTACATCACATAGCTTCACCACACTGGAAGTAAGGTATAGCCATTTAGTCACCTTTCATTTTTACTACAATAAGTTATCAGTTGTAGATCATAAATGAGCCAATGTGTGACATTTCCAACAATTTCAACTATGCGCAAATCAAAGAGTCTGACCAGCCTGTGCATCTGCACAGTCTGGCCAGAATCTTCACTTTGCACTTTGTGGATAGATAGGGTCCTAAAATGTCTTTAGACAATCAGACAATCTTGTGATTAGACTATGTGATAGTAGAGGCTGCTAAATGAGACGTTCACGTACATGTCAAATTGTTGGAAATGTCACGCACAGGCTCAAATAATTTTATTTTACCAATCAACCATCTGGGCTGTTACTGATCAGGATTTCCAAAAATAATCCCCCCCCCTCCACCATCTATGAAGTAGAGGGGGTTGTTTGGTTCACCATGTCTGTCTTTCTCTGTTCAGCCATCCATTCATCAATCAATCGATAGACCTTTTTCCAGACTCTAACTCAAGATAAAAAAGTTAACTAGAATCATGAAACTTTATACAATTGTTGCCAATGACCCAAGTAAATGCATTTTTTGGGGAGGGGGGGGGATTTTTCTCCAAAGTCAAGATTGAACTTTGCCCCAAAGCCATTTTTGAAACTAGGACAAAAGGCTGGTAGGGGGTATTAGTCTTCTTTGCTACAGATTTACTGGAAGTTAAGGGCGATGTAAATTTTTTTTTTTTGAAAAAGTTGCAGATTTCAAATAATTCAATATTAGCAATGATATTGCATTTGATGTCAAAAAGTTTGAATTTCAAATACCTTAACAAGCAAGCAATTGATTAGACTACATATTCAGGTTATGCCGATTTTCCAAACATATGACAAGCAATGAGAAAGAAAAATTAAAATATTTTCACTTTTCAAAATGCAGGGTAAGCAATTTGATTGGATAACACAATTGACTAGACCAATCTGATTGGTAGCCCGTATAATTCATTAATCCTTGTCTTTACCAGCCCTTTGGTTTATATTTTCACCCAGGTATTGAGACTTTAAGCATTAGTTCATTTTCTCCATGTAATAATTGGTTAAAATACTGTAGCTGAATATTTCTGAAATTGAAGCTGTTTCTTCTATCCCCAGATGATGACTTGCAAATTATAAATGCTTGCATTGCCATCTAGTACCTCCTTATGGTAATGGACTAGACCAAAATTTTGTTGAGCCGCCATCATAGCGCAGATGGAGTGTCAATCTAGAGGCCCCAGGTTCGATCCCCAATGACGGCATTCATTCTTTCCGACTATTTGTCTCTCACCAATGGGTTGATAATCGTAGACCTATGTGAGATAGTAGCTGGAGGCTAGGAAAGGATCTGGTGGTTTTTCTGGTGAGAGAAATACAAGGAAGCCAGTGTTAGGTGCTCCAGCCGCCACAATATAACCAAAATAATGTTGAAATCGGCGTAATACTCCATTCAATTCAATCCAAAATTTTGTTATCTGGTCAAAGTTGATGTAAGGTTCAGTATCAGCTTTAAATGTCAAGGTCTTATTTCAAGGTCATGTTCATTGGAAATAAGAATTTCACGATCACCAACAATTTTTTTATGGTACATATTTTGTAAAATAGAATTCAGAATGTTGTGTAGCTGATTCCTAAGATCTAATATACTATGGTAATTGTTGTTAATTAATTTTAGTATAGTATTGTATCTAACATGATGTAAAATTAGTGAGCGAGGTTATAATCTCTCACCTTTGCACATAGAAGACCAAAGGAGGTTTCATATTTATCAGGATTATGATTCTTGTGGTATTTTTCAAGCACAAAATTAAACCCTGTAAAATAATAGGACAAGGATAAAAACACCAAAATGAAACTTAGACTTAAGAGTTGTGGTTCTTGATGGCAACCCTTCCACTTGGTGAGGTTTAAGTTAATATCTGCAAACTAATATCATTCTCATGCGATTTCCCTGTTAAGATGAAAAAGTACATAAAATCCTACTGTTTGGATCTTTGTTTTGAGTTGAGGGGAAAAATCATTTAAGTTTGTTTCGACTGGCATGTTTGGTACAAATATTAAGGTATTGCCATTGCCTTTGTTCAGCTATTGTCTGCTTGATGAAGTGTACCCTTTCCACTACTGAGATTTTTTAAATAACATGGCTAGAATGTTCACTTTCAGAAAATTAAATAATGTCACTGATATTGAATGAAAAAAATAAAAATGCATTTTATTGCCTAGAACTACGAGACGTTTTACTTATCAAACACCTGTAGCTCAGTGGAGGGTATACATTTCATACTTATTGTTCATTTTGCTCAGATATTAAGAGTCCAAATATAGCTATTTGAATGATCGTCTTGATGGTTAAAGGTGTAGATATCTCTATTTAATAACACCTAATTATTCTCCTTACATATATATTATTTTTTATATGCCACCAAAGAGCATAGATTGGTTTAACTTCTTTGTCTGAACATCCATCCATAAGTACATCCATTTCTCATGAGAGCAGCTCCTGCATTTTTAGCTCACCTGAGCACGTAGTGCTCATGTGAGCTATTGTGATCACCTTTCGTCCGGCGTCCGTCCGTCGGTCGTCGGTCGTCGGTCGTCGTCCGTCGTCCAGCGTCCGTCAACAATTTCTTTAAACGACATCTCCTCCTAAACTACTGGGCCAATTAACTCCAAATTTTACAGAAATGTTCCTTAGGTGGTCCCCTTCAAAAATAGCTAAAAGAATTGAAATCCATGAAAAACTCTGGTTGCTATGGCAACAAAAGGTGAAATTTAAGAAAATCTTAAAAATTCTTCTTCTTCACAACCAGTAGTCCTACAGACTTAAAACTTGGCATGGATGATCAGTTCATAGACCTGAATAAAAATAGCTAAAATTATAACTTTTGGGCCACCAGGTGCGGAGCACCAGGGGGGAGGGGGTAGTACTTTGGGTAAATTTTGTTATCTTTAAGTTTCTTCTTCTTCGGAACCAGGAGCCCTACAGACTTGAAACTTGGCATGGAGGATCAGCATATGGAGCTTTATATAAATAGCTAAAATCATGACTGTAGATTCACCAGGTGCGGAGCATCAGGGGGGAGAGGGTAGTACTTTTGTGAAAATTTTGTAATCTTTAACCTTCTTCTTCTGATGAACCACAAGCCCTACAGACTTGAAACTTGGCATGAAGGATCAGCTCATAGACCTGAATAAAAATAGCTAAAATTATAACTTTTGGGCCACCAGGTGCGGAGCACCATGGGGGAGGGGGTAGTACTTTGGGTAAATTTTGTAATCTTTAAATTTCTTCTTCTTCGGAACCAGGAGCCCTACAGACTTGAAAATTGGCATGGATGATCAGCATATGGACCTTAATATAAATAGCTAAAATCGTGACTGTAGAATCACCAGGTGCGGAGCATCAGGGGGGAGAGGGTAGTACTTTTGTAAAAATTTTGTAATCTTTAACCTTCTTCTTCTTCTGAACCACAAGCCCTACAGACTTGAAACTTGGCATGGAGGACCAGCTCATAGACCTTAATAACAATAGCTAAAATAATGTCTGTTGGGTTGCCAGGTGCGGAGCACCAGGGGGGAGGGGGGGTACTTTTGTGAAAATTTTGTAATGTTTTACCTTCATCTTCTTCTGAACCAGGAGCCTGACAGATTTGAATATTGGCATGGATGATCAGCATATGGACCTTTATATAAATTGCTAAAATCATGACTGTAGATTCACCAGGTGCGGAGCATCAGGGGGGAGAGGGTAGTACTTTTGTGAAAATTTTGTAATCTTTAACCTTCTTCTTCTTCTGAACAACAGGCCCTACAGACTTGAAAATTTGCATGGAGGATTAGCTCATAGACCTTAATAAAAATAGCTAAAATCATGACTGTAATGCCACCAGGTGCAGGGCACATGGGGGGAGGGGGTAGTACTTTTGTGAAAATTTTGTAACATTAACCTTCATCTTCTAATGAACCAGGAGCCCTATAGACTTCAATATTGGCATGGATGATAAGCATATGGATCTAAAATAAAATAGCTAAAATCATGAATGTAGGGTCGCCAGATGCGGAGCATTAGGGGGGAGGGGGTAGTACTTTGGATCAATTTTGAAATCTTTAACCTTATTCTTCTTCTGGATCAGAAACCCTACAGACTTGAAAATTGTTATGGGTGATCAATATATGGACATTAATGAAAATAGCTACAATCAGAACTGTTGGGTCACCAGGTGCTGAGTGTCTTGGGGAGGGGGTAGTACTTTGGATCATTTTTGAAATCTTTAAACTTCTTCTAATGAACCAAGAGTCCTACAGACTTGAAAATTGGTATGGATGATCAGCATGTGGACATTAATTGAATTAGCTAAAATCATGACTGTAGATTCACCAAGTGCAGAGCATCTTGGGGGAGGGGGGGTGCTATATTTTGAGAATTTTGAATCCCTACAGCCTTTATATTTGACATGGATTATTCAACTCATTAAAGAAAACTGTAAAAGTCTCAGGCTCAGCCTGTATATCTGGCATAGATTTGCTGATCACAGACCTTCTATGAAAAAAGCTTAAATAAATAATGACCAGGGGAGGAGCAGGGGGGAGGATTATTTCAAATGTTATCTGATTGAATAAGTGAAAATCTCTTTTTCTGTGGTTGCATGGACATACCTAGGTAATGAAGCTTTTTTCTCAGGTGAGCGACCCAGGGCCAACGGCCCTCTTGTTTGATGATTTACATGAAAATTTAGACTATTAGCATATAGTTTGAGTTAGGCTGTAGCATGCTCCATCACTGAAAGGGACAGTGTAAATAATTTGTGGTGACATAATTATATAGTGACAATGTCAATGAAAGTGTAATCAGGAGAGATGACTGGCTTATCATGAACTGACATCAACAAGGGCATTGACAATTTAGCCTCTCACTTGAGAATATTACCTTCTACTGGACTGTGTCTTCAATGATGTAGAAAACTCATATCATTTGGTGATGTTGAAAACTGAAAAATGTTGAAAAAATAGTGTTAAACTTGAGAAAAACTTCAAATTTGTAGCTTACTATAAATTACAGCACAGATTAAGCTCTGCTGGCTTAAAGACGGTATGGCTATTGTCATTACATTGTGTTTGCTAATCCATGCATCCAAAACAGCCTAAGAAACTGTCTGAATTTTAACTGCAAAATCCTTAACATTTATATAAGAGTGGTGATTCTCCACATGGTTTTGATTTTTGTTCATGTATCTAATTCATCAAAACATAATTACTCTCTAAACATATTCAGGCCAGTGGGGCAATTAAGGTATTTCTGCGTAAGAATTCAAAACAATATTCAAATTCCTTTGGTTTCAGCTAATGAGATAGTCATACAAGCTTGACCTTATAATGATCAAATATTTATTTTAAATAATATTTAGTAGATAAAGTAAACTTAATTGTATTTTTTCCTTTTTTCTCATCTTTTATTCCATACCAACTTGTAAACATTTGGATGAAAATTACACACATGTAAGTGTCTTGAACAATTTAAGCACCTTCCTTATTTTATGTTTTGTATTATGTGCTTTAGGTTAGTTTTATTGAGCACTTTCTTATTTATTGAAATATCCTTCTTTGTTTTGTTATTTGACTTTTAATATGAAAATTGCATTAAGATACTAAAATAAGATCTCTTTTGTTGAGATGATTGCATTCCTTTTAACTATGTTGTAATGCTGAATATGAAAAAGATGATTGTTTCAATGTAACATTGATTTATCTATCATTTTGTGAAAGACAAAAGCTATACTCTCTCGAGTAGCAGCGCCATAAGAGAAAATATAGCTTTTATTGTTCATAAAATGAACAATTTGTTGATCTTACATGAAAATGAACAATTATTGTATTTATTTATGCAAAAATAAGTTTTAGGATATCATTTAGCATGTAATTACCAAGCAACCTGATAACACCATCCTAATCAATGCTACAGATAGAGGGAGTATTTTGGATTTCTAGATTCAACTATTTAAGTAATGTTTGCATAAACCCTATGTTGTGGGTATTCATTGGAATTGTCTTGCAGAGACAATTCAAATGAGTACACACAACATGGGGTTTCAATGAAGATTAAGATTTTAGACTGGCATTACCCATTCTTATCTGTAATTCTGCTTGTAATTGGCTCCACCCTGATGACATCATATAAGTTACAATGGACAAAAGTAGGTTATAACCTATTGGTAATTTCACTGTTTTGGCAGTGATATAACCAAATATTTTTCTTCCAAGAAATCAGAGGTACTGATAAGAAGGGGTTAAGCCAGTCTAAAATCTTTATTTCTTGTTGAAACCTGTTGTTGTGGGTACTCATTTGAATCGTCTTGACGAGACGATTCTAATGAGTACCCACAACATAGGATTTGTGCAAATATAGTTGAAATAAATGTACTTGAAATCCAAAATACCCCCTCTATCGGTAGTTCTGCAAGAAATGTTGATAATTTGCTGGAAATATTATTAAAAAGAATTTATCTAGCTTTTGAATGTCTTTGCTTTGCTTTAACTGGACCAAAAGTTCTAATGTTAAAAGAAAATAATGTATTTCACATAAACCTGTAAAAAGCTTGAAAAAAGTAAGCCTTAATTTGATCCCTTTTACCATGGTGCTACAGTACAGTTGACCCAATTGCTACATTTCTTTGTTGAATTTGATTCCTGCAAAACAAAGTATTATAGAAATGTAATCATTGTAAGATCAGGTGTATCAAACGTTGAAAAAAAAAAAGAAAGAAAAAAACACAGAAAACTGCACAAATTTTGTGAAGAGAAAAAAGGATGTCATTCATGCTAAACTTGATTAAGTACCTGTATGTGATATAACTCCTTTATTGCTAAAGAGCAAAGTATTTAAACAAAATTTTTAAGATAATCTTATCATAGCCTTAGAAAGCATGATAATTTTGTGTTGTACGGATTGAGCCTGTGCATTATATTTTCAACAATTTCTTAGCTATTTAAGCAAAGTAAAGTCTCAAATCAGCCTTTGCATGTGCTCTTATATTGTTTGGCTGTGTAGACTGCCAAAACACCCAAACATACAATATAATGCATGATGGAGAAATTTCAAAAGTCTGCATCATGCAATTATATCATGTTTGGGACAAAAGTGTTGGCACTAATAAAACTGTAGTTTAGACATTTTGTTTGCTGTACAAAGATATGAAATTGCTGGAAATATTGCATACACTCTTAATTCAATTCATGTTGTATTTCCCATCATGCTGTTGTGTTTGTTAGATTCGGAGCTTTTTCCTGTTGAAGTGTCGTTAATAATTGTTTTGTTTTGACTCTTTAAAAAGTATGGCATGAGAAGAAATTTATATCTTTATCCTTTCAAAAAAACATCTCTGCATTTTGTTTTGAAAATTTCTCTGTCTTATTGAAAGAGTTTTGAATCATCATTAAACAGTATCTTTTTCTGGCTGATATGTTTTTTTGTGGATCCAGATGTTTTACGCAGAGGGGTCAAACTGAAAAAATAACAAAAGACAGGGGTGTGGAAATACAGATTTTCTCTACTTGTCCCTGGACAAGTAAAATGTGATTTTCTACTTGTCCAGGATTAAAATGAACTTGTCCCCCCAAGATCGAATAGAAAGATTTTGAGAAAACATTGTTTTTAAAGAAGAAAATGCTGGAATCCAACATTTCCTTCATTAAAAACAGTGTTTTCTACTCTTTGATACAAACTATAAGTTATTAATCTATTTAATCTTTCAAGTGCAATTCCAATATTTGTCGTATTATTTACTTATCCACAGACAAGTTGCATTGCAAAATGTACTTGTTTTAAGGTAAAAAAGCCCATGTTTGACAAGTCAGCATAGGAATGCCACACCCCAGACAAAGACAAAAAGGGTCATCTAAGAGAATGGTCACTTAATACACTGTTTTGTTAGAAATCAAGGGAATTATTTTGATTCCATTTGAAAATTATTACAGGCTAAAGAAAATAGGTCTTTTTGAATTAACATGTCTATCAAATACTCGTAGTTAATAACTGAATATCTCTGATAGATTTTGTGATGTAAATATGCATGCAGCCTTTGTGAAAGTTGCTTTCTAAATGTCCTGCCTAGAGAGTTAAAAATCCAAATCTAATCCTTCAACCCATTACCAAATTTTAGATTGGTTTATGTTCAAAGAAGTCACAGAGGAGAATTAAAAGAAGTCACAGAGAGGAATTTTAGTTGATGAAAATTTAAAAAGAAAACATAATGCTTGTAACAAAAATTTGCTATTGTTTTTTTCAAATTGTTCAAGCAGGTTTTTTCAGGCATATGTCTTCTTGCCTCACAACATTTTATGTTGCTTTTTTGGGGGTATTATAAAATATGGGATTGTGAAAAATCAGGCTATATAAGAAAGAATTCTTTTCATAATTAAAATTTAAGTTGGGTGATTTTCATTCTTCATAATGAAATAGAAGTTCATATTTTATTTGAATTTTTAGGATAGTTTATAGGTGGTTGCAACTTTTTTGCATTAACTGTATATTCTTATGTATGTGTTTCATATGTTAGAAAAAATATCTTGCCTAATAGTGAATCTTAAGATGCATATTGTTGAAATCTTTAACGAAATTTTCTATTTGGATAAAGGAGTATTTAAAGAAAGTCATAGAATTTGGTTTTGCTTATGAAATAATTTCATTTTGGCGTTGATATGTCCTTGAAAAATGTCTGATAGAGGAGTAGTTATATGCAAAAGGTAAAATCCGAGGGTGGAGCCTGAGGATTTTGCTTTTTCAGATAACTCCTCCCCCCCCCCCTTCCCCCACCCCCATCCCATCATACTTAATTATTGGACACATCATCGCAAAATTAAAATTTTCATTTTATCACAATTATAAGTCTGAAATTAGTTTAATTCCCCTATTCTTGGTGAAAAATAGTAAAATTCATTTTTCTGGATGTAAAATAAATAAATAATTAATGCTATTGATGTAGGGAGAATTTCACAGAAAACAAAGCCCGTCATTTAACACATGCATTATATGATGTCAAAACTAGCATCATCATTCCCGCTTAAGATGAAGTGTGACATCATAAATGGGCGGAGCTATCTGTGTACACAGTAAAACACATGACATATGATTTTTATTGCGAAAAAAGAGTTACGTAATTCTTCTTATTTCATACATGCGTTTTATTCCATCTTGTTATAATGATACATAATTGACAATGATATTTTGTATATATTACAGACGGAAGAACAGAAAGAGGATTTTAGCAATGTACCACCTGCACAAAGAAAAGCAAAATTAACCAAACAAATAGATGAAATTAGGAAAAAAATAGCTCATGAAACTGCGGAAAGGTAGGTTGAAAATTGTACAAAATACCAGGATGAATAAATGCATTGTTTTACAGAGTGAATTTGTTAGTTAACCCATATCATGCTCAATTTAAATGGGCCTGTGTGTGACATTTCGAACAATTTGAAATGTTGGCATGGTTCAAACATTGAGGGGCATAGACAGTCTCAAACTCCAAAAATAAAATTACCTGATAGTCTATAGATATATATTGAATGGTCAGTCAAAGAGCCTTAATATTGCTCACGATCATTGCTTGGGACATGACCTTTCTGTAGATACTAAGTTCATATATTTGCTTTTGCCTAAGAAATTATCAACAGCCGAGCGTTTGGTACCCACTTGGCCTGCTCTTGTTAATCAACTGTTTTTAGCTTTACTGGCCGAAAGGCCAGCGGGCTATTGTCATGGCGTGGTGTCTGTTGTCCGTGCGTCCGTCAGTCCGTCCGCAACTTTTACTTAAAAAATCTTCTCCTCAGAAACTACTGGATGGATTTCACAGGAATGTTCCTTTGGTGACCCTCTATCAGATTCCTTCAAAGAATTATAAGCGGTTGAAATCATGGCTGTAGTGGGCGTGGCTAATTTTCATATATGGAAATAGGTGAGTTTTCTCAGATTCTAATTGATGGATACCAATTAAATTTTACATGAATGATCCTTGAGTGACCCTTTATCAGTCTACCAAAAATTATTGTGATCAGATGGAAAATATGTATTTTATGGGCGGAGGTCATTTCTCTATATGTTATATAGTGGAAACTTTGAAAATCATTTTCTCAGAACCACCAAATGGATAACAACCAAATTTCATTTGAATGATTCTATAGTGATCCTTTATCAGTCTGCAAAAAATTATTGTGATCAGATGAAAAATAAGTGGATTATGGGCAGAGGTCATTTCTCTAAATGTTATATAGTGAAAACTTTGAAAATCATTCTCTCAGAAACTAACAAATGGATAACAACCAAATTTCATTTGAATGATTCTTTAGTGATCCTTTATCAGTCTGCAAAAAATTATTGTGATCAGATGAAAAATAGTGGTTTATGGGCGGAGGTCATTTCTCTATATGTTATATAGTGAAAACTTTGAAAATCATTTTCTCAGAATCTAACTTATGGATATTGACTGAATTTCACTGGAATGATTCTTTAGTGATACTTTATCAGTCTGCAAAAAATTATTGTGATCAGATGCAAAACATGTATTTTATTGTCAGAGGTCATTTCTTTTGATATGTTGTATGGTGTAATACCCAATATGAGGTAAAACAAACTTTTTTCAAAGTTCAAACAGATGGATTTCAACCAAACATCATAGGAATTTTATTTCTATGAAGTTGTATCAGGTTGCAAAAAGTATTTGATTAGATGAACAGCATGCTCTACATTGGCAGAGGACATTTCAGCATATAAAGTGAATATTTGACCACCCTTTTGGTACCACCTAAATGATGAATTTTTTTAGACTCATTAAATTTAATAGGTGTAAAGATTGTAGGTTAGATGGAACATAAGCTTTGTTAGAATCCAAATGTGTAGAAACATTAGGTGAAATAGGGAGCCTGAGATACCCCCTTAGAATTGGTCAGTTTAGTTGAATGAATGGTGACTCTGCACAAAGAGGTCAGATTGGGGAAGAAAAAGCTCAGTTGACTGCACTCTAAGGCATTGGGCTGAATAAAAATATTGGATTTAATATTTTACTTCTTATTATCATTAGATAGAATTTTGTTTTGGTGACAAACAATTATTGTGAAGTAACACCCTTACAGTGGTGTTTAATGAAAAGAGGAAAGATCTACAATCAAATTTTTCTGGACAAAATACCAGTATATAGTGCAGTAACACTCTGTTAGTATTGAAATTTTTATTTTTCGGATTTCAAACAAATTTCACTGGAATGATCCTTATTTTTAACAGCCTTATCATCCTCTAATAATCATTATCAAGGTATTCAGGCCTGTGGAGCGAATCAGGCGCTCAAGCGCCTCTAGTTAAAATCCCCTTCTTTAATCAAAATATCATTAAAAGAAGATACTGTTTGTTTAAAATTATTGTAAATGAATCCTTTATTGCTAAAACTCAATAGAATAGTCTTCATGAAATAACCTCCCTTCTATCTGTAGCTCTTATTAGGATACAGAGAGAGAAAAAAGAGACGGTACAAATATTTCAATGACACTTTCATGAACCTTAATCCAAGGTTATTTAAACAAGTACCCACAACATATGTTTTTATAAAGAAAGTTAGATATAACCCTTGTCATGCTGAATAAATTTTGGCTAAAGATTTTCATCAAAATCAAAGGGCAAAAAGCGCTGAAAGTACCAACTGTAGGCCAATTTTTATTTGAAAAAATAAATCTATTGACAATTCTGGTTTGAAAGTGAGAAATAGGTGGTGTAGACCAACATCAGACTGCACATATGTGCAGGCTGATGTTTGTCTATAGCTCCTGCCAAAGCGGGAATATTCCAGGCTCAGCATGACAAGGGTTAAGACTGAAGTTACACCTCATAAATGTTTCTGTGTTGTTTCTGTATTTCAGAGAAGGAATGTTAAAAATGAAAGAAGTATACGAACAAAATCCTGCCCTTGGTGATCCCAACTCGCTCCATAAAAAGATAGAACAGAACTCAGAAAAGCTCAATTCATTACAGGCTGAACTAAGGAAATTTCAGGTGAGTAATATGGATAGAAGAAAGAAAACTTTGTCACTCTTTAGCCCATTTCCTGTTTTACTGAATATTAGACTCATACAAACAGTAAACAAACACTTCACTGATAATACCATTTCAGGGGTAGATCATATTTCAAAAAAAAAAAAAAATACGTACCAGTTCTCGCCACCCCTGACCATTTTTACAGTAAAGATGCAGTGCTCATTTACAACAAATTATTTTCTGAATAGAAGAAGTTGTTCTCAACATAACTTGTACTTTAGAAGGCTTTCCTTTCCGTCTTTACTGTGAATCAGAGTCGTTGGCAAGAACTGGAACTCAGCGAGAATTAGTCTGTAACCAGTATGCGTCTTGCATTATGTTAAAGGACATTAAAAAAAATCTTTGGACAATGAAAAAACTGTAGTGAATAAATTTTGAGACACAATTAATTTCATGTGTTGTAATGAAAATATTGATGAATATTATCTTAATTTAGGATTATTTATCTGATGCTGAAAATG
This sequence comes from Fragum whitleyi, assembly GCA_948146395.1. Classification (NCBI taxonomy): domain Eukaryota; kingdom Metazoa; phylum Mollusca; class Bivalvia; order Cardiida; family Cardiidae; genus Fragum; species Fragum whitleyi. The sequence goes on along the minus strand of OX411543.1, from coordinate 87,163,570 downwards.
ACATGAAAAGACGAGGGTCCAATGACTCGATGACACAGAGTATTACGTCCGAGGGTAGTACAAATGCACAGATCTCCGCGCCCGGTACACCTGTCCAACAACACAATCAAGATGAATATTACGAGTAAGTATAGAAGATGGTCAAGTTCTAAATATTCTATCTTCAGCATTAGATCTGGTATCCTTATATTTTTGTTACTTAGATCAAAGTATTGTACTCATTCTGTTTCCATTGGTGTTTTACCTCTGTTTTATTGAAATATTAAATTTGGTTTAACCCTTGATGGATCGTCATGCTGGATAAAAACCTTGGATAAATTGCATTAAAATCAAACTGCTGAGAGCGCTTAATGCCCTATTTGTGAGTCATATATTGAAAATGCAATTTTGAAAAGTTTCTTGTTTAAAAAGGGAAGTCAGGGGTATAGACTAAGATCAGACTGCACATATGTGCAGGCTGATCTTTCTCTATACCTCCTTCCAAAGCAGGAATATTCGGGGTTCAGCATGATGAGGGTTAAAAGAGATGAAAAAGATGTATTTGTTTATGTATTTGTACAAGAAAGTTATTCGGTGTAGGCTTGTTTGCACTATCAAGTCGGGAATTCACTGTCTCTTTTATATAATAACCTCCTCAACAAAGGATACTAATGTGATTGTTCAAATTTTCTAAAAAAAATGTCTTTTTTTTACTAACTAATACCAAGCAATACGCCTTTGAGGTGCACTTAGATTACTCTTTATTCAAATCTAGTTGAAGGAAGTTAGGACAAATGTAAATAGGTGGGAAATAGGATAGAAATATGTTGAAAAGGAAATAATTGCTTCTCATATCCCTTTGCATTCTCAAGCGTTTTGTGGGATATTAATATTATACCATGAATTCTAACAAAGAAATAGTATATTTACTCTGTTGTTCCAGTAGATTTTTGTAGATTTTGTGTTTATTTTGCTTTCACAAAATCATTTATCATTTAGGTTCTTAGTCATTTCATTGCTTCATTAAATTATATGACTTTTGACTAAATATTGCCCAAAATCACAAGTAGATCAATATATACTTACTTCAAATATGTAAGTGTGGGTTTTCTTGCCTTTGAAATTATTACAAAATTCTTGCAGTAGAGAGGTTAAATGATTGGATATTCTATTGATATTGGGTGTTTTAGTTAGAAATATTGTGACATTGACATTCATCTCAATCAAAACCATTCTAAATTGCTCACACAGAGCTCCATTCATTCATTTCAAACACTCACTCAAAACATTCAAAATGCCCCAAATCACTTGAAATGGTAAGATCAACTCATTCATTCAAAATGAAAACCACGATTTTACAGACTTATTTGAAATTTGTAAGCCATTGGTAGGTTCATAAAGACATATAAAGCTATTTAGAGAATGTATCATAATATTTTATTAAAGGGAGGTAATAATTATCGCTAATTTTGGTCATCTTGGCGATAATGGATTACCTGCCCTGAATTTCACTCACTCCTTGCACTCAGTCACTTTCATTCAAAATCATTCAAAAATCATTCACCTTGTCAATATCAAGATGTTTGATAACTGTAATTCATATTGTATCGTTTCACCCAGAAAAAATACTTTGAAAATCGAGATGTTTATATTGAAACCATTTATAAAGTGATCACCTATCTAGATCATCACACTAAAAGGGACATTAAAAAGGTACCAACCTGTACAAACTGCTATGATAAAAGACAATTTCAAACCATATTGGCATGATTCTATCATAGGTATTCTCCTTTCCGAAAAATCTTTAAAGAACTAAATACTTGATAAGACTTTTTTAAAGGATTGCTTAGATTAGCCCAACCCAAAGAGGTTTTATCTCAGAAGAGTGGCCATGGGCCAATCTCTCTGGTCTTATCAGAAATATTATTTGATATTCAAAATACAAAACTGCTAAAGCTTATTCCTTTTTCAAATGTTTTTGTTTTTCAAAAAGATTTCAAACAGTCCTTTTTGGTATGAAAAGTCATGCATATTTTCAACATATTTTCACTTATGAGCTTCATTATTGCTTTGATTCATTAAGCATGTATGAGTTTCAATGTTGTACATAGTGCTTATGTTTTGTTTTTACCCATTTTCAGCCATAACTATTATAGGTAATATTAGATAGAAAACAAACCTAGATGTGATTGTTTGGAGCTTATTGTATTAACAACATTGCCTTCTGTGCCCCGAGGTTATAAAACTTTTCTCATTCTCAATTCAAAATGTTCTCAAATTTCAATTTGAGATTAAAGCCATAATTTTGTTTTAATACTCATTTTGATGTCTTAACATAAAAAATAATTTGATAATAAATTGTTATGAATAACAACTTATTAATATTATCTCTTTTTTTCATACATTTATTTAAATTTGGGAAAATGCTCAGTTGAGCATGAGAAAAGTTCCATTACCTCAGGCCCTGATTTAGTTGTACATTGTACCTATTTGTCAGATGATAAGTTTGTGATCCTTCTCCTGCCAAGTTGCTTGCTTTTCCCAACTTGATAGGTCTTGGAAAATACCCTAGGGCCTTGTTTGAAATTCTTAAAAAGTTACTGAATAGTTTTATACAGTTTCCAGCTTAGACAGGGAAGTATTGAGCAACGTCTTCAAGTTTTTGATCCTTATGTTGAGATTCAGAATCTGATCAAAACCATAATACTTTATTTGGTTCAAATTGCAACTGAATCATAAAGATATACCTAGAATAAAATTTGCTAGATTTCATATCTGCTAAGAAAGTCCCTTTCTCTCATTAGTGTCTGCTTTTGACAAGGTAAAATTATTCAGTAGAGTTAATTTCAGCTATCAATGCAAATTTTGAAAATTGGCTGTTACAGGGACACTGTGTTTGAAAACCTTTTACAACGAAAAATAAAATCTTTGGAAACTATTGGATGGATATTATTCCCCTTGCTAGAAATTTGACCCAAGAAAAACCACAGATTTTGTCAACTGGGCCTAAGTAAATTAAAGTACCCCCAAATCAGTTAGTGAAATTCTATGGGTACAAAAAATGTTTGTGGTCTATAACTGAAAGTGTTGAAAAGACTTGGTGATGGGCTATGTTTAGTGTGTGCTGTTGATCTTCCTAACCCATGTTGTTTCTCTGTGACCTCAAAGACATGTATGTGTAGATACCTTAGTTTGTCCTACTCCTGATTTCTACTTTTAATCCATTACCACAATTTTGAAACCCTCCGAATTTCGAGAAGTTGTAGATTCAAATTGTTAGTTTATAGATTTTAAGATGTGTTTGTCTGTCTTTGAAAAATAAAGTGGAAAATTTTCTTCACTTGTCCCCGGTCAAGTAAACAATTTGATTTTCTACTTGCCCAAAATGAAAACGAACTTGTTCGCAAAAAAAAGGTGAATAGATAAATTTTGAGAAACATTGTTTTTGAAGAAGAAAATGCTGGAACCAAGAATTTTCTTCATTGAAAAAAATATTTTCTACCTATTGACACAAACGTTAGGCTAATGTCAGTCTTTTAAGTCTGTTTTGTACCAGTCTAAGAATTTTCCTGATATTTACTTGTCAATTGACAAATGACCTTGAAAAGTGTGCTTGTCAGTGGGTTGAAAAGCCCATAGCAGACAAGTCATACATTTGGAATTCCACACGCCTGAGAAAATGATGAATTGCTCATTCCCAGACTTGTCATTTGTAAGTTTTAAAATGAAGATATTGATCTGGTATGAGATATTATGTACTTCTTTTATAAAGAAGACATTGTTGCCATAATTTGTTTCCTTTGAAACATTTTATTCATTTTAATTTAAGATCACTTTTATGCCTGTTGGTATACACAATCTAAGAGAGAAATTTAACATTGGATGGATTGTACGCTGAATGCCATTAACATGTTTAAATATCAACATAATACCAACATGTTATCCAAGAATTTCATTTGAAAATGGTTAAAAGTTACTAAAAACTGATAGACCTTATCTAGATAAGGGGGTATCACCATTTTAGAATTGTGTCTTTCTCAACAAAAGCCTATGTTGTCGGTACACATTGGTATTGTCTCAATGAGATACATTCAATGCGGACCAAATCCACAGGGCTAATGGATGTATTGTATACATGAGATCCTTCGGGCAAAAAGGAATCATCTGCAAATTATAAGAAGTTTCTTCTCTTTTCAGTTTGCGCAGGTTGACTAGGGAAGAAACTTTTTGCAATTCCGTTTTCTGAATCTAGCTGGATAAATCTACCTTTCTGTGAAAGAATTTTTGAAATGTAACCTCTGGCTGACCTGACCTTTACATAAACTGACCTCAGTTTAAAATATACATTTTACGGAGTTCAAAGATAGTCCCTTTTGGAGTGACTGGTCGCAAGTGATCTGAAATCAAACTGATCTAGATCTCTGTATTTCAAAGTTTCATTTTTGTTTTTCAGGCCAGTAGAAGAACCTCCGTTAGACCCTGAGCCAGAGCCGGGTACCCCAGAACCCATCGATGATGACTTCGCATATCCCGTCATAGGAACATGTAGGGCCTTGTATCCATTTGAAGGTAGGCCTTGAAGAGTTTTCCCCTTCAAATTCCAAATTCAAAGAAATTTAAACTTCTTTTCTAATGCTACCGATGCATTAAGATTAATGCATTTTGTTTTACTGGTTGCATTCTTTTTATTTATTGTTCCAAATTCTCAGAGACTAATTCTCAGCTACTATCAAAGATAAAAAGTGTAATGTACTGATTTGATCCTTTTTGGTGTGCATCTACCATATTTAGCCTAGTAAATGCTCCATGGATCTAGACAAGACAAAGACAGGGAACTTTGAATTGGTACCCAATTTCTGAAGCAGTATGTCCCATCAAATTGGTGTTTCTTTATGGTGTCTTATTTGGGGTTAATCTCATCTACAAATTTTTTAAATGATTGTTTAGAGGAAATTAATCTTAAATTAGAGAAAAAAGGTTAACAGTTTCTTAAAATTAAAGCAGTTTTGAAATTGAGTTTTCTTAATTAATGGTGTAGGGGGTGGGGGCTTCTATTAAGGAGAGCCCTTTTGTTACAGGAAAGGCAATCTTATGACAAATTCAAGACCAATTAATATGTTCATCTAATTGAAAGAAATGCCTTAATTTCGGTAGTAGTGTTTAACTAATTACTTTGCATCTCTTTTAAAGGGATGACTTTGAGTCAAATTGAGTGCATTATATCATAAACCCATCCAAATGTATTTGTCAATAACCTGTTTTGAAATAATCACATTTTCTAATCCCCTAAAACACATATTCACCCATTTCTAACTCTAGTAGCACCATTGTCTTGTTATTCTAAAGCTTTACAAGTAATTCCATGTGGTGTTTTCTCTTGTGGTGTTCGCCTTTGAAAAGTAATGGTCATGTGTCATGGTCATGTGTAAGATTTCATGAAAGAAGATTTTTTTTTCACACTGAAAGTTTTAGTAACACTTTATATCTTGGTAGTAAATAAGAAATAAATATTTGAATGAATTCTATGCTTTGCACATTACAATTTCTAAATTGATGAGATAATCTAGGGATGCAACATGTATACTGTTCATTTGGTATTTTCATGTCATTGAAAAGATGAAGTACAATGTATGCTTGATTTATATTCTGCTTCAGTTTAATTTGTCAATCATAATTATGTGATTAAGCTAAATGGTTTTATAGTGTAGATCGAATTTCATTTTCTTAATTTTTGCCCCTTCAAAGAAGAGGGGGTATATTGCTTTGCACTTGTCGGTTGGCGATTGGTCCATCCGTCCATAGACGGTTATTTGTCCATAGCATATCTCAAAAAGTATGCAAGGTAGGATCATAAAACTTAACAGGTGGATAGATCTCATTGAGGAGAAGTACAGTGCATAAGAATCATAGCTCTACTCATCATATTTTGTGAGTTATTTCCCTTTGTTGATTGACAAAGAATAGGCTATTGACCTGCTTTTATAGGGGGAATAAATGTTTTACAAACATCTCTTGTTTTATTTGAATGATAAGTGCAGTTAAACAAATCTATTTGCTTATGTATGGAAAGTGTTGGTTAGTTTATTGATGTACTCCATCATCTTGTATCCATATGGGCTTTCTTTGTTTCTGTCTTGTTACAGAGCCGATTTCTAATTTGCTGTATGTTTGACATCAATATGTAAAACCTCTTAGGAAATTGAGACAATTCTAATAAGTGATATAATGTTGAATAACATGCACCCTATTTTGGCAGTTGATCAAATGACACTTTCTGGAATATGACAGTTTGAAAATATATAAAAAAAAAAAAAAAAGCTCGCCCGACATACATCTTATGAAATTATTTATAAAAGGTATCGTCATTCTTTAACCTTTATGATTTTCATTTACAGCGGTTCCAGGCGGAGGTATAAGAAACACACCATGTCATTTCTGTCATTATCATTGTTGTAACTGCATCATCAATTATCACTTTGCAATTATCATCTTTGAACAAATCTCAGTCTACAATCTCGGGATACACAATGTCCTTTTTGTCATCACATTGTTGTAACTGCAACATCAATTATCTATTTGTAATTATCATCTTTGAACATATCCCAGTCAACAATCTCAAGTTACACCATGTCATTTTTAGCTCCACTGGCTGAAAGCCACTGGGGCTATTGTCATGGCGTTGTGTCCGTCGTGCGTCCGTCTGTCCGTGTGTCCGTGCGTGCGGTCGTAAACTTTTTCTTTAAAAATCTTCTCCTCAGAAACTACTGGATGGATTTCAACCAAACTTCACAGGAATGATCCTTGGGTGACCCTCTTTCAAAGTTGTTCAAGAAATTTTGATCCAATGAAAATCATGAATTTAATGGGCGTGGCTAATTTCCAAATATGGTAAAAAGTGACTTTTCTCAGGTTCTAATTGATGGATACCAATAAAATTTTACATGACTGATCCTTGGGTGACCCTTTATCAGTCTACCAAAAATTATTTTGATCAGATGAAAAATATGCATTTTATGGGCGGAGGTCATTTCTCTCTATGTTATATAGTGGAAACTTTGAAAATCATTTTCTCAGAAACTAACTGATAGATATCAACCAAATTTTACATGATTGATCCTTGGGTGACCCTTTATCAGTCTAACAAAAATTGTTGTGATCAAATGAAAAATATGTATTTTATGGGCGGAGGTCATTTCTCTATAGTAATATAGTGGAAACTTTGAAAATCATTTTCTCAAAAACTAACCAATAGATATCGACCAAATTTTACATGAATGATCCTTGGGTGACCCTTTATCAGTCTACAAAAAATTATTGTGATCGAATGAAAAATGTGTATTTTATGGGCGGAGGTCATTTCTCTATTTGTTATATAGTGGAAACTTTGAAAATCATTTTCTCAGAATGAAAGTGATTGATATCAAACAAATTTCACAGGAATGATCCTTGAGTGATTCTTTATCAGTCTATGAAAAGTGTTTGTGCTCGGATGAAAAATATGTATTTTATTGGCGGAGGTCATTTCTCTCTATGTTATATAGTGGAAACTTTGAAAATCATTTTCTCAGAATGTAATCAATGGATATCAATCAAACTTCATTAGTATGATCCTTGGGTGATCCATTATCATGCAGCCAAAAATTATCGTGATCGGATGAAAATTATGTCTTTTATTGGCGGAGGTAATTTCTCTTTATGTTATAATAGTGGAAACTTTGAAAATCATTTCAACATAAATAGAACCCAAAATATCTAAAAAATCTAGTCAAAACTTTGATTACAAGAATTTCAAGCCTGTGGAGCGACTCAAGCCATTCATGGCTTTCTAGTTGTCATTATCATTGTTGTAACTGCATTATCAATTATCACTTTGCAAATATCATTTTAAACATAACTTAGACTACAATCTCAAGTTACACCATGCCATTTATGTCATTATCATTGTTGTAACAGTGTAATCTGTTATCATTTGGCAATTATCATCTTTGAACATAACTTAGACTACAATCTCAAGTTACAATCTATCTCTTTGTACTCTACCCAAATCATAATGCTCATGATTATCATTTTTTGCAACCAGCATTGCCATTACTTATATTATCAATTTGCATTTATCTTCACATAATCTCTGCGAGATATTTAAGAGTATCCCAAGATCATGTCATGACGCAGTTACTATCATTGTAATCACACATGAATAGATGCCATTTTATGGCAGTTATCATCATTACACATAATTGTTTGTGTGACATTTCAATCTATTTCACATGTGGGCAAGGCATAAACACTGATCAGCTTGGACAACAGCAAAATGACATTGAAATACTCTCTGATTGCCTGATGGTAGATAGAGATCTTATATACTGTTAGAGCACAAAGTGAAGACTCTGGTCAGGCTATGCAGATGCACAGGCTGACAAGAGCCTTTGCTTTAAACACATGAAATTGTTGGAAATGTCACCCACAAGCTCATCTGTAAGTATGAGATCACTCTGTCTTTGCTTTCATAATTATCCAGTCATGGTATACTTCATTCAGGACTTGAGCATCAGTATTAAGATTACATAAATATACATGATTTATCATATAATTATGATTCTCCTATATATACTCATTTTGCTTAACATAAAAGGTGTCATTTTGCTAGCTCAGCCTGTAAACAGTTGTAACTGCTTATAAACATAATTATAGGCAGTTTCAACTGTTCCATGCTGAGTCATCAATTATACAATTGTCTGATGCAATTAGACAGAATTTTTGCAAATATGAGATCTCACTTGCTCCATATAACCCCCCAAAACAGCCATATTACATTTGCCTAACAAATTTGCTTAAGTGTACATGGCGGTTGTAAACACTGATTTAAACACAATGCTGATAGAACATCCTTGTTGCCATTACATACATGTATCATTTTGCATTTATCAAGCAGTATTTATCACATGCAAAACGCATTTCAGAGATATACTGGAGTGCTATAACTGCTTTTCAATTACCATTACCAATGCAATAATTTTATACAGTCAATATATATTTGTACTTGCACAAAATTCTTAAAAGAACATTCATGGATTTGGTGCTTGAATATTAAACAATCAAATATTGATTTCCCTTATTTCTAAAAAATTGGAAAGCAAGGGATGAAGTAAAGTTGGAAAGCAACATAAAGAGTTAAATGTACATGTAATGATTTCTATGATATCTAAATAAGATTGTGCAAAACTGACTTTTTCCTTATATAGAACTTATTTTGAAATAAATCCAAAATAAACAGTGATGCAAGTAAACCATATTCATATGCAAAATAAACAGATGCTAGATTATCTTTTCTTTCAGTTTTCTCTCCTATTCTGGTAGCTTCCCATGTGTAATGTATTTGTTGTTCTTCTTCCCTTAGCATGAACTTTGCTTGAACTTTGAAATGTTTCCCGTGTTGTAAGCCCACACCTTTATCTATAAGTCATATTGGGTACTTTCTAATATTGAGTTGAAATTCACCCAGTCTTAACCTTTAAAGCATCTGTCTGTGTTCATGAACATTTCCGAAACGTAAGACAATGATCTTAAAAGACTATGTACACTCTTATTCTCAAAGACAAGCTTGAATTTCGGTTATGCAAATGATTATGATGCGATGATCTAAATGTAGGCCTAACTTGATGGGTATTTATGATCCACACCATTTCAGACATAACCACTCCTGGGCGTATTTCACATGACCAAAATCTAATTTACATATATTACTTTATACGGCAGATTATGCGTTTCCCGAAAAAGCCACCATTTGCCAATTGATTTGTATTTTTATGTATCTCATCTTTCATAAGACTAAATCAAGAATGATTATTCAAAGAATGTTCAGGAAATAGCAAGTCTGACCAGAGTCTTCACTTAGTAGATAGATAAAGTCTCAAAATACTTGTACACCATCAGGTAGCTTTATATATACAGTAGGTGGCTGTGTACGGTGTTTAATTTGAGCATCATGCACATTTCAAATTGTTGGAAATGTCACACAAAGACATCAAAGCTTTCCATAATAGATTATTGAACATCTCACTAAAAATATTACATTTGCTTTGCTTCATAGTAGATATGTAACCAGAAATTAACAGTTTGGGAACTTTGTTCTACGAAATTTCAAAGAATTAAACTGTTTCATATTCAAACACAGGACAGAAGAATTTAAACACAAATTATAAGAAAGTAAAATAGAATAACCTCAGTATTTTTAAAGTGAAATTAACCATAATATTAAACTTTATTTCATTTCAAGAGCGCAATTTTTCTTGTATATGTTGTATCTAAATGTCCAACCCTTTCATGATAGAAATCACTTATAAATCTTGATGTTTATCAGGAAGAAATTCTAATTTTCATACTTAGTTGGAAAACAAGGTATAGCCTTTTGTACAGGACATTGTTTTGATGAAATCAGGAACCCTTGGCAATCTTACTGAAAAGACCTCAATATCCAAATAAGGGCACAGCCATTAAAGCCCGTTGTGTGGACATTGTTTTTATGCAATCAGGCACCCTTGGCAGTTCTACAGAATATACCTCAGAAATTAAATAAGGGCACAGCCATTAAAGTGTGGCATTTGGCATATGGGTTTACATGAAGTTGCAAACAGATTAAAACTTGGCATATTGAATTTGCATAAAAAAAACCAGTGTTTTACTGGGTTTGTCATCAAATTATTATATGCCCCAAAAACCTGGAAAAACAATGAAATTCTTTTTATGCCCCTGTATTGAGAGATTGGGGGCATATTGTTTTACTCATGTCCGTCTGTCTGTCTGTCCGTCCGTCCGTCTGTCTGTGCCGACAACTTAATATCTTCAACCCTATTCAAGATACAAGGCTCATATTTGGCATGATGATAGATCTCAATGATCCGCATCTGCTGGTACCAAAGTCAAGGTCATGTGACAAGGTCAAGGTCATCTGTCAAGGTCAAACTTTGAAAAAAATGCTGTTACGGGGGCATTCGTGTTTCACAAACACATCTTGTTATGCCCCCGATAGGGAGGCATCATAAATTTGACTTGTCCGTCCGTCCGTCCGTCTGTCCGTCCGTCCGTCATTCCGTCCAAAAACTTTAACATTGGCCATAACTTCCTTATTACTTAACATATTCGCATCATACTTTACCACAACATTCCTTGGTACATTACCTTTCTGTAGGCACATACTTTGGTGACCTTGACCCCTGGATGACCTTGACCTTCAACATAGATTGGCCATAATTTAAAATCAAAGCGGTGTCGGGGGCATTGTCATCTTACAGTGACAGCTCTTGTTTTTTTTATTTTTTTAGCATATTGACCAAAGTACTTTTGAGGTACTTTCCAGTTAATGAAAAGTCATGGATTAAAACAACCAACAATTCATTGATGTTATATCTAAAGATTTCTTTGTCTATTTTCAGCTGTGAATGATGGTTCAGTAGGCATGTGTGAAAATGAGGAATTATGGGTATTGGAACAGGATCAAGGTGACGGTTGGACAAGAGTGCGTAAAAATGACAGTTCCGAGGGTTTTGTGCCCACTTCATACATTCAATGTCACTTTTATGATCAAGATGCTGTGTAGCCCTTAATGAAATACTTGTGTCATAGATGAAATTGGAAATTGTTTCATAAAAGTCCTTCACTGTTTTTAACTAGACCAAAACCACGAAATTTTGAAATGTGGTTAAAATCATGAAAACATTTTGAGGGGTCAGGGCAAAACTTTTGTAAGTGTCTATAAATATGTAGGCACTTACAATAAATTTGACACACTGATTTATCACTTTGGAATTAAAGTCTTTTTTTTTTTTTCCACATGAAAAACACATGAGCAAAACTTAATGTGAATATATTTTGTGACTGTGAAGATTTACAAATAACAGAGTTACAAGAAGGACTCTTATTGCAATTTTTCAATCCATATAAGTGGTGAGATTCCACACAGCTGGTTACACACAGTGGAAAGCCAGTGACACAGGTGACAGACCTGATTCAACACAGTGAAGCCGTTCTGAGGATACAGCTTTTGTGTGATACTGATACAAATACTAACCAAGAATACCGGGGTAAATCAGGAATAAGAATATCCTCTCAATAGACTGATCCAAATGAGAGGTAGCAGAGATGCAATGAAAAAGTGGGTCAAATTCTAAATGAAACCATCACATGTGATTGAAAATATAGTGGGTAAAGGGGAAATTCTTTATTTAAAGCAATTCCTTCTATATCTGCAACTTGTTGTCAAGTATTAAATCATACATACCAAGAAAATCAGACTGTTACAGAAAGGGTTAAGAAAGTAAAGAATATGTAAAGACTTTCTTAAAAAGTACTTTCAAAGTTCTTTCAAACTTTGATAGTTGTAATATGAACATAATAATTACAAAAAAGAAAACTACGATAATAGTAAATGAGGGATGCATTGCTTTGAAGATAGACAAATTTGGAGTATAAAATGATGTTAAAAACCTAATGATCACATGATGTAGTGTTGAGGCACTTACAACCTTAAGGCATCAGGACGTCGATATGTTGTCTTATATGCTATGATGGCAGTTGGTAAGCTTAAAAAATAGGAGAAAAAAAAAACAACGTTGAATATCAAATTACTCTATTACTTTAAATTTTCCAAACATGTATTTTTTGTTAAAATCTTATTTAAAGCTTTTAAAAAGGCCTTTCTATGAATATGTAGGATACAACTTTAAAGATTTATATGCTTTACAAAGGTGTACACATTTTGTCGCTAAGTTACCAAAACCTTGTATCTTCAGCTATTTCAAGCTGAAGCTACTAGGTTTGGGTTACCAGCAGATAATAAGACTTTTGACTGCATATATTTGGATTACCTCTTCATAATGAATGAATTTGCAATATATGAAACACCTGCTTACTCCAACCTGAAATTGAAATATTCATTATTTGACTCTTCCCTGCCATTTGAAAAAATATAAATAATAATACTATTATTATACTATTATTAGCTCCACTGGCCGAAGGCCAGAGAGCTATTGTCATGGCGAGGTGTCCGTCGTGCGTCCGTGCGTCCGTGCGTCCGTGCGTGCGTGCGTGCGTAAACTTTTCTTTAAACATCTTCTCCTCCTAAACCAATGGGTGGATTTTGACGAAACTTGGCCAGAATGTTCCTTGGGTGACCCTCTTTTAAAGTTGTTCAAGAAATTTGGATTGACCCCCAAATATGGGCGTGGCAGGGCGGGGCTTATTTTGACCCCGAAATCTTTGAACAACATCTCCTCCTAAACCATTGGGCCAATTTCAATGAAACTTTACCAGAATGTTCCTTGGGTGACCCTCTTTGAAAGTTGTTCAAGAAATTTGGATTGACCCCCAAATATGGGCGTGGCAGGGTGGGGCTTATTTTGACCCCGAAATCTTTGAACGACATCTCCTCCCAAACCATTGGGCCAATTTCAATGAAACTTTACCAGAATGTTCCTTGGGTGACCCTCTTCTAAAGTTGTTCAAGAAATTTGGATTGACCCCCAAATATGGGCGTGGCAGGGCGGGGCTTATTTTGACCCCAAAATCTTTGAACGACATCTCCTCCTTAACCATTGGGCCAATTTCAATGAAACTTTACCAGAATGTTCCTTGGGTGACCCTCTTCTAAAGTTGTTCAAGAAATTTGGATTGACCCCCAAATATGGGCGTGGCAGGGCGAGGCTTATTTTGACCCCGAAATCTTTGAATGACATCTCCTCCTAAACCATTGGGCCAATTTCAATGAAACTTTACCAGAATGTTCCTTGGGTGACCCTCTTCTAAAGTTGTTCAAGAAATTTGGATTGACCCCCAAATATGGGCGTGGCAGGGCGGGGCTTATTTTGACCCCGAAATCTTTGAATGACATCTCCTCCTAAACCATAGGGCCAATTTCAATGAAACTTTACCAGAATGTTCCTTGGGTGACCCTCTTCTAAAGTTGTTCAAAAAATTTGGATTGACCCCCAAATATGGGCATGGCAGGGCGGGGCTTATTTTGACCCCGAAATCTTTGAACGACATCTCCTCCCAAACCATTGGGCCAATTTCAATGAAACTTTACCAGAATGTTCCTTGGGTGACCCTCTTCTAGAGTTGTTCAAGAAATTTGGATTGATCCCCAAATATGGGTGTGGCAGGGCGGGGCTTATTTTGACCCCGAAATCTTTGAACGACATCTCCTCCTTAACCATTGGGCCAATTTCAATGAAACTTTACCAGAATGTTCCTTGGGTGACCCTCTTCTAAAGTTGTTCAAGAAATTTGGATTGACCCCCAAATTCAATCTACAGCTAAATAGTTTACTTTCTTATGAGTTAATTAAGTTCATTCCTTCATGGGTCAGTTTCAACCTAGAAAAAGTCTGAATTCCTTCTGAATGTTGTTCACTTTCATTACCTTCTATTTTCAATATCATTCTTTCAAATCTTGAGATTTTTAAGCCAGTGGAGCGATACAGGCCCTCTTGGGCCTCTTGTTGTATCTGTTACAGCCTTTAACTTCATGTCAACCTTGCATTCAGAATATGAAGACGTTTGTGAAACTTAAAAAAGGTACCCTGCTTTGCATTCAAGTACATGTGTAAAGTGGGGTACCATTTCTTAAAACATTTTGCAAGCAATTTATCTTGAATGCCGGGTAAATAAGGGTGTGTAATCTTGCCTTATTGTACATTTTATGATAAAAACACAATATGACGTATTAATTTATTACACAAATATTTAGCCGGTACTAGCCCTGGGTTCAGGTTAACAAAATGGAGCAAACCATTTGCAAATTATACCCTGCTTTGCATGCTAGTGCATGTGCAAAGCAGGGTATAATTTGCAAACAGTTGGCTTTGTTTTGCCATCCTGAATGCAGGGCTGATTATATATGATATACACAAGTATTATCTTAATTTTAAATGAAAAGGTAGCTAAGCCATAATTGTATATCCATTGTTTGGTTAGCAGATCCTTAGTTATCCGAGGGTATGATATTTTGATTATTGGAGGGTAAGATATTTTGATTGCCAATCGTTAATATACATGAACTTTAAAATTAAGGTTAATATCTAAAGCTTTATGCTTCTGGGGAAAAAGATGATCAACAAGAATTGTAAGCAAAGATCATATTGCATATCTAATGGGGCCGATCTTTGTCAAAGTTTTTATTGATGTACAAGAAAGAGTCTTGGACCAGTAGGAAATGGGTAGATATTTCAATGAATATATTGTCAAAGAAAAATAAATAAATGAATAAAACAAACTTCATGGACACAATTTTTTTCAGTCCATCTTTCAGATAATACAACTAAGCCTTTAGCTTGTTAAATACTTTTGCTACAAAATCTCACTATCTCTATGTTTGTTGTAAGGAACTGCCCTGGATAACTGTTACAATTATTGCAAACTGTTTGCAAATTATACTTCGCTTTGTATGCAAGTGATACAGGATAGAACTTGAAACACACTCACAAACTTGACTGACTAATAAATCTAATGGAAGGGTATCTCATTTAAATTTGAAAGACTCGCTTTTAAATGCCACTGCATTTGCTGAAAATGTGTCTTCTATTTAATTATTGTTATATAGCTGTCCTATAAATTCTGAAGTGCAATCTATTTGTGAATTTTCAATTTGTAAATACATGTAAATTCTGATTATTTTAGAATTATTTTCTTTTTATGAATTCTTAACAAGTGAAAATACACACAAGGAAAACTGTACAAAGATTGGCTTAATTACTGACCAGGCACCCTATTGGAACCTTAAGAACTATTATTTTGGTTGGGATCCTTTAAAAACCTTTTTTTTAATTGAAAAATCTTTAATGTTTTTCCAAGTAAACCTTTAAATTTTTTGTGACATTGAATTTATTCAGTAAGCATTGAACAAAGTTGTTCTTTAATATTCTGTATTTCCCACATTTTACTTTGAGTATGAAGTGGACTAGAGAAGCTAAAATTATCTTACAAACACAGTTATCAACCCTTGTCATGCTGAACCCAGAATATTCCTGATTTGGCTGGAGGTATATACAAAGATCAGCCTGCACGTACAGTCAAACCTGTCTTAAGCAAGCAGTCAAGGGACATTCAAAAAGTGCTTGCTTAAGACAGGTGCATGCTTAGTACAGGTCAATTTTAGAGCAATTGGTTCATTTGGAAACTCGGTGACCGCTTGCTTAAGACAGGTTGCTTGCTGAATACAGGTGGCCGCTAAGACAGGTTTGACTGTATATGCAGTCTGATCTTAGTCTATTCTACCTGTAAACTCGGCTGTTTTTGGAGAAAACCTGAGGTATTATGATCACATTTGCATTGTTTGTGTTGGTGTAAGCGTTGATGTGACAAACTTTAAACTTGGTCATATCTGTTGTTATTGAAGATATCTTCACCAAACTTGGCATGTGTGTTCACCATCACAAGAGTAACCCAGGCTTTCACGGAAGTTATTTCTGGAAGCATTTTTGTAAGAGTTACGCCCCTTTTTTGACATAGATTTTTTTGCATTATCCAGCACCTGCAGCCTAGCGTTACACCCGTAGGTGGTGCTCTTGTTTGTCATTCATGAACCAGAAAAGATTAAAATTGTTTTGAAATTAAATACTGGCAAACTTAAAGTGCATCCAGTGTTTTCAGAACTTTGATGTTAATGTTATTTTGCCAAGGTTTTGATTCAGCAAAACACATGATAAATTGTTAACGAAGGGTTAAGTGAAAACTGTTGTAAGTGCCTATCTGTATATAATACAATAGTTTTGGTCTAACCTTAGACTATTCACTTAAAATCGTGTCCTAACATCTTGCAAAGATTTTAAACTTAAAATTATGTTGTTTAAGTATTAACCCATTTCCAGCCAATTTTTGGACATGTTCATATTGAAAGAAACTGTAGACAGTATTTACAAATTGTATAAATTGTGACCATCACATGAAAAGGGGCCATCTAAGAACTTTTATTAAATAACCTTTTTAAAAAAAGATTGTTTCCAGTGAAGGCCAATCAGGGCCCGAGGTTATAAAACTTTTTGGTGCTCAATCAAGAATTTTCTCAAATGTAGAATTTTAATAAATGTATGAAAATAAAAGATAATATCAATAAGTTGTTATTTATAACAACTTATTATTATGATCTTTTATGTTCATACATTTATAATAGTATTACAACAGAATTATGGCTCTAAGTTCAAGTTGAAATTTGAGAAAAATCTGAGTTGCAAATGAGCAAAGTCCAGAGGTCACTACCGAAAATTCTTTCACATGAACCAAGAAGAATTATCCCAGATTCAGAAAATCAGCCAACTGTGAAAAGTTTGGACTGTAGTCAGACAGCACATTTGGCTTAGTCTGACTAGGGTTGAAACTACCCAGATGGTCCCTTTTTGCATGACAGGTCATAATTTTAAGAATCTTTGTCTTTCTGCGTAGAAAACTCTGTGGGAAATGAAGGAATTGCTTCTTATAAGCAATTACCTCATTTACTACAATGTTTTAAAATGCTTGTTTTTTCAAGGGTCATAAAAAAGTGTTACTACTTTTGAATGGGTCAAACTCATTTATAATTTCATTTTCACTCTCATGCAATAGGAATCACAATATTATAACTGGAAATTTCTTTTTACGTTCATCATTGTTTTATACTATTTGTGTAATATATATTGTTCATATATTATGGACATTAAGACTATGTAAATAATTTCAATCCATGTAAATAGACCTTTTGTCCTGTCCATATCTGGATGGGACAAAGATGCTTTTGTTACATGCTTTCGGTGTATGTGTGTTGAGACTTATATTTAACGTAAAAAAGAGTCTTCCCCCAGAAAAAAATCCACTAATCGACAACCTAGCACAAGAGTTATAACTGCCTATATATTTATAGGCAGTTACAACTGTGTTGGGCTTAGTCATTGTTATGATGTTTATAAATACTCTGAAATAACACTGAGTATAGCTTAAAAAATTGATGTTGGGGAGGGGTTAAACCCTCGCATAAAAGAATTGTTAGAATTATGGATTCAATTTCAAAATCCAATGCGCTAACCACTGAGCCAAGTAAGAACTTCCATGACACAGGTGTCATGCATTGTATTTTGAAGCTATGCAGGAAGGATAGAGAAGTAAATTGCAACACATTCCCCCTTGGAGGAGTTTTGATTCAGATAAGCCTTATGAAGCAGTTATTTTGATGGCACAGTGCAAAACAGTTGTAACTGCCTATAACCTATGTGAGATAGCAGTCAGAGGCTAGGAAAGGGTGTAATGGTAGTACAGGTGAAAGAAATACCAGGAATCCATTGTTAGGTGCTCCGGCCGCCGCGATATAACTGCGAAATTGTTGAAAGCGGCGTAAAACCCATTCAAAACAAATGTAACTGCCTATAAACATATAGGCAGTTACACACTGAGCTATTGATTTGCTAATTTCACTTAAAAGTTATTATATAACATAAATGGCTCCATGGCCAATCTTGGTAGAGCCGCCATCTTTTTTTAACTATTTCGAACTGAACCATAGCAATAAATGATCTGGCACAAGGTTGGACCAAACTCATGCAAAGAAGTATCGAGTGCTCTAAATTCCAAGGCTCGACCCACTGAACAACGGATGACCTTTCCCGAAGGTGCTCAGAGTTCCTCTATGGTTCAGTGGTTAGTGTGTTCTCCTTTGAATTATTCATTACAATGCCTGCAATCCCAGCCTTCAAAAAATAATTTTCAGCTATGCTCAGTTGAATTCTTTATGTTCTTATGATTTTTTGCGTAAATACTGGCTCGACATTTTTTAAATAAAGATATAGGCTAGGTTCTATAAATTATACATCAAAACCATCCAATGTTTGTCATATAACCAAGTTTGTGTACATGTAAGTTTTCATACTGCTGTGATGTGTGTTTGTCCATATTCATACAGAAGGTCTTTGAATGTCAGATTAAACCGATAAGATTGCTCATACCAAAACAGTTGTAACTGCCTATATGATTATAGGCAGTTACAACTGTTTCACACTGAGCCATTGATTCCCGCTTTTCAAAGATTTTACTCTGGTCCAAATTGAAAGATATATCTGATAATAATTAAAGAGGGTGCCGTTTGAAAAGAGATCATCCGCTGTGGTTGAAAATATTGTTGGAAAAAGAAAAATACATTCTTGTTTTTCCACAATCTTTTCTCAAGGTATATTGTCTCAGGAGTGTAAAATTCCTTGACTGCACAGGTTAATGTTTTTGACAATTGTCAATGTGCATACCCTAGGTGAGTGATCAACATCCTGTCACTACTGCTTAAAGGAATTTTAAAAGTGGTTATTATACTCCCCCAAACTATGTTTTTATACCCCCCCCCCTTCCAAACTATGTTTGGGCAGTATACAGGAGTCAGCTTGTCGGTCATTCCATCTGTCCATAGTTATTCTTGTCTGCTCAATTTCTCAGCAACTAATGGGCAGATTTCATTGAAACTATACAGATATTATCAGTATCAGGCAGGGATATGCGAGTGATATTTTGGTTAAAATCCTTTGATTTTTGAGAGACCTTTGATGGAAAAAGGCTTTTCATTATTGACAATCACTTGTAGGGGGGCTAATAGTCTGCTTTGCGACAGTCTAGTAATGTTAATAAGTCAAGTTTTCTGAAGTAGGTTAAAAGTATCTAAGATTAATAGCTCAAAGAGTGAAATAGATCTAGGATTTGTATCCTTTCCTTAGCAATCACAGGCTTTGAAGGCAATTATTGCATAAATGAATAAGGGGCACTAAGTTTTTAGCTCACCTGAGCACAAAGTGCTCAAGGTGAGCTTTTGTGGTCGAGTGATGTCAGTTGTGTGTTGTCAACATTTATCTTGTAGACACATTTTTTGCCCGATCAACCTGAAATTTGGTCAGAATGATTGTCTTGATGAAATCTCGGACAAGTTCGAAATCGGGTCAAGTGGGGTAAAAAATGAGGTCACCGTGTGAAATATTAGAAAAACCTTGTAGACACTCTAGAGGCCATATTTTTTGCCCAATCAACCTCAAAATTGGTCAGAATGATTGCCTGATGAAACAGGACAAGTTCGAAATCGGGTCAAGTGGGGTCAAAAATGAGGTCACCGGGTCAAATCTTAGAAAAACCTTGTAGACACTCTAGAAGCCATATTTTTTGCCCAATCAACCTAAAATTTGGTCAGAATTCTTCATCCTGTCTACATCTACTTTAAACAATTTTTGACAGTTCATTCAGGTGAGCGATTTAGGGCCTCTATGGCGCTCTTGTTTTAAGATGAGCCCACCAAAATTATGCCTTTTGTTTCAAGTCTATAATTCTATACTCTTCTGACAAAAATTACATTTTAGTATCTGACTTGGCTTTTGTGTAGTAGGTCAAAGGTCATTGAGAATAATAAGTAGCATATGGGGGAGAAAATAGTGGAGGATAAGGTTTTCCTAAGCACTTTCTCCTTTTCCCTCAATGTTTTCTTTTATCAATACACATAAATGTCTCATTGTGAAACAGTTGTAACTGCCTATAATCAAATAGGCAGTTACAACTGTTTTGCACTGAGCCATCAAAGTGTGTTGTCTAATAGTTATGAAAGCCAGTGATTGTTTGTTAAAGGGTTATAGTACTGTAGGAAAAAGGAAATTAGCAGAACAAGGCCATATATAGATGGTTTGGTTGATAAACTTGGTGTACATTTTGTATGAATGCATCTGTAATGCAATCTTTATATATAATTACTATGATAATAAAAACCCATAGGGGACTAATACGAATTTAGGTTTTGTGTCTTTATATAATACCAACATTTCTTCAAGTACAGTCAAACCTACCCTGTGTTCAGGATGTTTAAACGTTTTGCAAGCGCTTTGATATGATACCCCGTTTTGCACGTACACAAATGTGCAAAGCGGGGTATCATTTCAAAAGCGCTTCATTATTACTTTAAAGTTTTCATGGTAAATGCAGGGCTTTATAGACCTTCATTGGGAAGCAGCCAAAATAGTCACATATGACAAGTAGTCTCTTATGGCTTGTGAATTGTCTTGCTTTCATAAAATATTTTAATGCTTTTTTTTGTTTCAAAGTAATTACAAATTAAAATAAATCTTGATTAATCTTTTTTTTAACATTTAAATACAAAATTTTATAAGGAAGATCAATCTGAAGTTGTATAAATTCAAAGTTATAAGCAAGTTAAATTAGAGCATCATTTCCAAAAGATAATGCAGTCGCTCAATCTAATTTGGAAACAATCGTCTTCTTGTCTGTTTTCCTGCAAGGTTTCTCTGAAATTAGTATCAATATAAGTCATCTAAGGAAGGAATGAGTGCTAAATACTCCTGAGTAAATGCTCATTGTCATTTGTTGAGTAAGGCAATTATTGCTCATTTCAAGAATTAGATGAAAATCAAGGAAGTTGCTAAATTCAGATGGTTGCCAAGGCAGGTTTGACTATCTTCTTTAAATCCCCCATCCGAGGACATAGAGGAGGTACATTAGGAACATCACTCG
The DNA here is from genome assembly GCA_948146395.1 of Fragum whitleyi. Classification (NCBI taxonomy): domain Eukaryota; kingdom Metazoa; phylum Mollusca; class Bivalvia; order Cardiida; family Cardiidae; genus Fragum; species Fragum whitleyi. Next base: position 87,142,088 of record OX411543.1, on the reverse strand, counting down.
GCCATTTCCGTAAACTACAACATACCTCGGATGTATGTAGGGTGGATGGGTATGTAACAAAATCGTGCATTTTGTTAGCCGGAAACAGTGTAAGACAAGAGACCGAAGAGGGCCTGTATCGCTCCACTGGCTTTAAAATCTTAAGACTTTCATTAAATAAAGATTTTTACGTGAAAAAAATGCCCCAAACTGCCACGCCCATAATCAATCAAAATTTCTTGAACAATTTAACTAAAGGGTCACCCAAGGAACATTCTGTTAAAGTTTCAATGAAATTGGCCCAGTGGTTCAGGAGGAGATGTCATTCAAAGATTTCGGGCTCAAAATAAGCCCCACCCTGCCATACCCATATTTATGGACCAATCAAAATTTCTTGAACAATTAAAGTAAAGGGTCACCTAAGGAACATTCTGATAAAGTTTCATTGAAATCGGCATAGTAGTTCAGGAGGAGATGTCGTTCAAAGATTTCGGGCTCAAAATAAGCCCCGCCCTGCCACGCCCATAATCAATCAAAATTTCTTGAACAATTTAAGTAAAGGGTCACCCAATGAACATTCTGTGTATGTTTCATTGAAATTGGCCCAGTGGTTCAGGAGGAGATGTCATTCAAAGATTTCGGGCTCAAAATAAGCCCTGCCCTGCCGAGCCCATGTTTATGGACCAATCAAAATTTCTTGAACAATTTAAGTAAAGGGTCACAAAAGGAACATTCTGTTGAAGTTTCATTGAAATTGTCCCAGTGGTTCAGGAGGAGATGTCGTTCAAAGATTTCGGGCTCAAAAAAAGCCCCGCCCTGCCACGCCCATATTTATGGACCAATCAAAATTTCTTGAACAATTTAAGTAAAGGGTCACCCAAGGAACAATCTGTTAAAGTTTCATTGAAATTAGCCCAGTGGTTCAGGAGGAGATGTTGTTCAAAGATTTCGGGCTCAAAATAAGCCCCGCCCTGCCACGCCAATATTTATGGACCAATCAAAATTTCTTGAACAATTTAAGTAAAGGGTCACCCAATGAACATTCTGTTAAAGTTTCATTGAAATTGGCCCAGTGGTTCAGGAGGAGATGTCGTTCAAAGATTTCGGGCTCAAAATAAGCCCCGCCCTGCCACGCCCATATGTATGGGCTTATCAAAATTTCTTGAACAATTTAAGTAAAGGGTCACCCAAGGACCATCCATGCCAAGTTTCATTGAAATCAGCCCAATGGTTTGAAAGGAGAAGATTTTTAAAGATTTCAAAGTGAAAAAATGCCCCGCCCTGCCACGCCCATATTAGGGGGCCAATCAAAATTCTTTGAACAATTTAAAAAGGGGGCCACCCAAGGATCATTTCTACCAAGTTTCGTTCAAATCCGCCCATTGGTTTGGGAGGAGAAGATGTTAAAAGAAAAAGTTTACAGACGCACGACGGACACTCCGCCATGACAATAGCTTGCTGGCCTTCGGCCAGTGGAGCTAAAAACTAGCACTATAGATTTATATCTTTTACAGTAAACAACGGTTGAAAAATCTTAATTTTTGAGAAAGACGAATCATTCTCAAAAATAAAGATTTTTTCAGCTGTTATTTAAGAATCTAAATATATTTATATTAGGATTCGATGGTTTCACGTCAGTGATTTAAACGAGTAGCGTTGGCGACGTCAAATGTTTTCACTCACAGTTTCGAGGGCTAACGCCATTTTAACTGACGTCATCGAGTTTTTCAATGGTTTTCACGTACTTTTTAAAAATAGTCTATGTACATCCGAGGTTGATCATGAGATTGGCCGAGTGGTGTTCCAAATGAGAGGAGGTACTTTAGTTTCAATAGGTCTGTCTGTCCATATACCTTTTAATTTCCGGGCTATCCTCGCAAACAAAGAGAATCATGAAACTTTATACAGTTGTTGTCAAAGACCCAAGGATGTGACAGTCATGCTGATCAAAAGTCCAGCTACAGTGGTAAAAATGTCCCAAAGATTGGCAATTTGTTGGAATCAGGGCAAGGGTTAATCATTATTAGATTCAGGCCTGTGAGGCACATTTCTTTATACAGGTATCTTGCTAGTGTTTGAAATTAGGGAGTAATTGGCCCCTTACATGTTAAACTCTTGGGGTCAATTCAGATTTTAAAGGGGTCAAAAGAGCAGAAAGAGCAAATTTTGAGTAGAATTTTGTAGGCTTAAAGTCAATTGACCTTTTCTTGTAAAGATAGGAAGCAAGCAATTGGTTTAATAAATTTTAGAAAGTCGATAGGATGCATCAAAACTATTTGACTCTTTGGCAATTCTCTGAAGGGGGTCATAAAATAATGATCCCCTTGGGAGAAATTTCTTTGGGTCAAAATAAGATATCAGATTTTTGAAGGTCATAACCCTAGTTTAAGGGTCAAACACGAGCCCTGCTTTATAGACTGTCTATCCAACTGAGTTAACTGGACAGAGATATGACCAAGATTAAAATTTGTCATGCCAATTTTAAGGTTAAGGCACACCTTGATGTTTTGTTCCAAAACAGCTGAGTTGAAAAAACTTGTATCTTTTTTCACATCACTTTAACTCTTTGCTGTTTAATCCCTGCTTTTTACGAGCCTGTGATTTTATGATTGAGAAAACATTGTAAAAAAAGAAGAAATTGCTTCTGACAAGCAATTTCTCCCTTTTCCACACTATTTTCTACCCTACTGAATGTTTATTTCTCAAATTAAATCCACTGTTGATTTTCGTCTGCAAAACCTTTGAATTTGGACAGGTCCAAAATTTCATAAAACAGGAAAGGGTTAATATAATGAAATGTTAATTCTTTCCTGCAGTTTTCCTGCATACTGAATGGCTGAAAAATTGGTTTTATTCCTCAATTAAAATAATTTTGAGTGCACAGCTATTTTGTAAGCTTCCACAAAGGAGTCCCATAAGACATTAATTTCTTTATTGATAAATCTTTACATTTTTCGTCCACAATATTAAATTACAAGATATGAAGAGAATATTTGTAGATTTCATGGAAAAATGAAGCTAACAAGAGGGCTAGTAGCGCTCCACTGGCACTTTAGGCCTAGTGTATTTATGAGAATTCATCAATAAATTGCATTGAAAGTATTTAGCTAAGACATGAACTATTTGTTAGCAGATTATCATTATTTTAACAAGAAGGCCCCCATTTCCATGATCTGAAATAATATTTCATAGCAGTTTAAATGTGCCCATAGCCATGTGATAAGCATTAATTTATTTCACAAAAATCTGTCCATAAAAGTACAGGTTGTGATAACAAGAATTGTTGCATCCAAAAGGCCCCCTTTCCCATGAGGCAGCATTATATCACCAAATAAAGAAAGCTGAAAGAGCATGTCCTTAGGATCATTCTTGAGAAGTTTTTTTTGAATTCTGACCAGTAGTTTCAGAGAAGATTTCTTTTAATTCATCATATGGGACCATTATACGGGGATGCAACAGCCCGTAGAGCCAAAGCAACCAACCTGACAAAAATTAAACAAAGAAATTGGAAAGAGCATTCCCTAAGTATCATTCTTGTGAAGTTTTGTTGAGTACTGGCAAAGCAAGAAGACTATTTAATTATTGAATAATAATAATGGACAATTTTCCTGTGAAGCTGAACCCCCCCAAAGCCCTTCTTATCAATACGATAAGAATTTAACAAAGAAATCTTAAAGTGCATGTCCTAGGCACCATTCTCATGAAGTTCTGGTGAATTCTGACTAGCAGTTTCAGAGAAGAAGGTTTTTATATTACATCAAATGGGACCATTTTTTCAGAGACGCGGCAGCCAATAGAGCCTATGTCATCAACCCAGTCAGAATTTTATGAACAAATCTGAAAGAGCATATTCTATGCATCATTTCTGTGTGAAGTTTTGATTGAATTCTGAACAGTGGTTTCAGAGAACAAGATTTTTCTATTTTTCATCATATGGGACCATTTTCCAGTGATGCGGCAGCCCGTAGACCCCATGTCACCGGCCCAATCAGAAATTCACAAACAAATCTGAAAGAACATGTTCTAAGCATCATTCCTGTGAAGTTTGGTTGAAATCTGACGAGAAGTTTTTGAAGATGTTTAAAGAAAAGGTATACAGACGGACACACAAGCACTAAAACACTCAGGATGGTCACCAGGCTATGACAATAGAGCTAAAAAAAACTTACCACACTTTTGTATTCATACAGTGTGATAAGGTTTTTAGTTTCATTTCTCAATTAAATCAACAAATACTCACTTCATCTCTTAAACCAACAACCACAACACCTACGCTATAGCAATAACCTAGTTTACCTATAAACATGAGAGAGAAAAGAAATAACATTTTAAATTTCATCTTTTTTCATTTAATAAAGAGTGCCTTATATACAGAGCAAGTTGAAGTACAAAAATAAAGAAAATAGGAATTTCACAGACAACATAAAACTAAAAGAAAATGTGTTCGAAAAACACAGATGACCTCAAAATGACTTTTTTCAAGTTTGACCTTATTAATTGACCTTGATCTTGACATGAATGATGTGTATTGATAAGAGGAAACACCATGCCAAATGTGAGCATAGTCACTCAGTTGTGAAGTTTCAGCAAAATGTTTATTTTGCAGGCTTAGATTTAAAAGACTACACCGGTTAAACAATGTGCCCCCTGATCTTTCGTTGCAGGGGCTTGAATATTGCAAAATGAATGAATATTTCCATTTGCACCAATAAGTTAGTTGTCCCTGGAGTGTGGGATAATTAGCAATTCTTGCACGGCTGAAAAAATGGATTTTAACCCACTCTCCACTTCTTGACACTTTTGAGAAAGTTTCCAAAAACATTGTTGATGATAAAGAAATTGCTTTAAACAAGCAATTTCTCCTTTTCCAACAATATTGTTCTCGCCACAACAGCCTTTTGTTAATTTAAACAAGTCTAAAATTTTGTAAAATAGGAAAGGGTTATCGTTAAGAACATTCTCTCAATCACAAAGAATAACATAGAACATAAATTGCGTAAATCTGAAAATTAATTGCGCAATATTTAAGACTTATTTCACACATCTTAGTCATTTCATACACACTAAGAGCTTAACCCTTGTGATGCTGAACGCAGAATATTAACAGTATGATCTTAGCTTTTAAAACCTGATTTCCATTTATAAACCATAAAAGTATAAAAATCAAAGTTTTAAAATTAAATACCCACTCAAAATTAGTGCATCCTGAGCCTTCAGCACCTTGATTTAAATGGAGTTTTGCTAAGGTTTTTATTCACCATGACAAGGGTAAGCAGAGAGATAATGATTTAACCCTTTGCTGTTTAATCCCTGCGTTTTACGTGTCTGTGATTTTATGATTGAGAAAATATTGTGAAAAAAGAAGAAATTGCTTCTGACAAGCAATTTCTTCTTTTTCCACACTATTTTCCACCCTACTGAATTGTTATTTTTCAAGTTAAATCCACTTTAAATTTTCGTCTGCAAAACCTTTGAATTTGGACAGGTCCAAAATTTTGTAAAACAGGAAAGTGTTAAAAAATCTTATTCTATTATTTCTTTTATGAACTGTATGTTGAAGGAACTAATTGGAATTGTCTCATCAAACACTTACAATGTATCAAAGCTTTAATTCTAAAGCCTCACAACTACAGTTTTAACCAAACTGTAGTTATAAGGTTTTACAATTAAAACAATATGATATTTGCTACAATATTATTCAGGATTGCACCCCCTTTCATCTGCAGTATTTTACCAAAGATATAGAAAGCATCATTTTCCCAATACATGATCAATATATTACATGTAACAACACAATTGCTATGTTTTAAATTAACTCTTGTCATGCTGAACCCGGAATATTCCTGCTTTGGCAGGAGCTATAGACAAACATCAGTCTGCACATATGTGCAGTCTGATGTTAGTCTACACCACCTATTTCTCACTTTTAAACCAGAATTGTCAAAACATTAGTTTTTCAAAATAAAAAAAATGGACTACTGTTGGTACTTTCAGTGCTTTTTGCCCTTTGATTTTGATGAAAATTTTTATCCAAAACTTGTTCAGCATGACAAGAGTTAAAGTTGGTTCTAGTATACAGTTATTTCATGGTGTTCTGTGAAACAGTGAAAACTATTGTCCTGGGGTGGAAAGGGTGATTTTCTGAATTATTACCTTATCTCCTTTAAAAATAAATGTTTACCATTTCAAATTGTCTCATAGTTCATTAAAATATCTGTCAAAGTGGCCGGTCAACAGTATGTACACAGAAAGCACCAAACTGCTGCCCGCATGTAAGAATGACATTGTTTTGTTGCATGTGTAATAATAAACATGCTGAGTGACACACTCTTATAAATTTTATCTGAAAATTGACTTTTTCTATTCTGTATTTCTCTTTTTTAACATATATTGAATGAAAAACAAATTTATTTATATAATGATCAGGCAATAAAAAAGTTATTTGACAGTGATTTGTGTAAGTGAAAAACTATTGCCCTCAATGTCTGGATGACATTCTCAACTGTTGCCCTCTGCCTTTGGCATCAGGTAACGGTTCAAAACATCTCCTACACCTCAGGACAATAGTTTTCATTGTTACATGACACAACATGAAATAACTGTAAACGGTTACCTGTTGCCAAAGGGCAACAGTTCATAATATCATCCCTGACACCGAGGGCAATAGTTTGTCATTGTTGCACAAATATCCATGAAATAACTGTCTTATTACTAGATTAAAACTGTGTATTCATGCTTTTCGTTGAAAAATGTGTTTCAAAATGACATATAAAGAGAAGAAAGGTCGAATTTCAGAAAAAAATCACTAAAAGGGCATCACTTTGCATGTTTATTGCTTTGTGCACCAAAATGACGTCATTTTCTCAAGTGGGTAACAGTTCAATGCTCACTGTAGATGGATAAAGCAGTTCATACTGTTAACTGGTCACTAGACGAGTTGCGCAATAAACTTTGAAACATTTCCAAATAGTTTATTTACATTTATATAAAAGATCAGGTATTATCCATGATTAATGCCCTGGCAGGGCGGAGCCTAAGTAACGGGTCGTTGCACTTAAGGTCAAGGGAAATCAGCTTTTATCTGAAATAACCTACTTCTAAAGAGAGTCGACATAAATAACTTGAGATCTTAAATCGTAGATTGGTAACCAAATCCTCGTAACTTCAGCTTGATCAAGCTGAAGTTACGAGGCCTTGGTAACCAAACGATTAAATGTGTTCACTCTCTCAAAGCACATAAATCCTTAAGGTTTTAGGATACAGTTATTTGCACACATTAACGATGATTACCCACTAAAATTTGAAAGAACCCGAACTATTAAAAAGTAAACTCGCCAAATTACGTCACGATAAAGCCCTGCCCTGCCAGTTCATTAATTACGCAGAATAATAATAGTAAATGGATAGTGTAATTGATCAGTTAATTTCCACTTCATGTTCCAAAGTTTTGAAATTCAGGGTACTTCTGATATGTTTTCAAGCACATGATTTTATTACCAGCATCTGATAGATTTGACAATCTTTTGAAACATCGTAACAAAATGTATGTACATGATCATATATAGACTATATTACATAATCAATTATGATATAAACTTAATTCTATCACTTTAACATATAGCACTAACAATACATATAATATGAGATTGATAACATGGTTGAGGAAAAAAAAATATTGAGACATTAAAAGAATATTTAACCAAATTCCCAGTTTTGTTTAAGCTTCCCTCAATAATTTAATTCTGGTTGATTCCATACATTTTTGTGCATTCATATTGGCTTAAAAATTAATTTCATTCCCTATGAAAATAATTTTGAGTATGCAGGTTTATGGAAGCTTTCGCAAAAAAAGAAGTCTCGAGAGAAATCGGTCCCATTTGGACAAAATTCACACTTTAGCTTCATGATATTGAATTTTAAGATATGAAGAGATAATTTGTTAATTTCATGGAGGTATGAAGCTAAAAACCTAATCAAACTTATGTATGAATCTGCTTCCCATATTCAGAGTGTGATTAGGTTCTTAGTTTCATACCCCAATGAAATAAAAAAAATCTCTTCAAAAAGCTTTTCAGCTCATAGTCAAATAGATGTGTTTGTTAACAATCCCAACTACTCTATCAATGCGAGGGCTTAAAAAGTAGGAAATTGTTTATTTTGAGTAATTTCTTCAATTCCTCAATCAATTTAGCTGAGAAAGACAAAGAAATGTAAAATTTTATCAATTTGACTGTTTTCAGCAAATATTTAAAATGGGATTCATGTAAAATTTAGTTATCTGTTAATATCAAAAGAGAAAATACAAGTAAAAGATACATATTCAATTTCACTGACACTAATGAAAGCCAAGGCAAAATTAAAGACAATTTTTTTTTTTTTTTCAAGTGAATTTTCAGGAAAAAACTAAGACTTCCCCACATTGTGTATTTTTTAAAGACCCATATAATTCAAACTGCTTATTACCTAGACAATTATAGAATCGTAGAAGAGAATATAGCTGCATAACATTTTCTGTAATTAAGGCAGTGGACCCATAATAGTTCCACAACATTTTGGTAATAATGAACTTTAACAGTGTAAACCGAGACTTCCTAATGATTTTCATTAAAAACCTCAATCAACATTGTGAAGGATCATAAGTTCCAAAATATTGCAAAACTGTTATGGTTCCACTATTTTAAGGGGATATTACTTCACTAACTATAAACAACTACTTGATATTGGTGGCTTATATTTGTAAGTTCAGTTCAATCTTTCACCTAACCTTCTCGTTATGAAAACAGGCTTTATCATTTTTTATTTTCATGGAAATATGAAAAAATCAAGGGACATGATAATAACAAAAAAGTTTTCAAAAATGTCCCAGTTTCTAAGATGTAGACTATTTTTTCATAATTAAAACAATATTTTACTATATTTTCTGAAGGCAATCTATGGTTTACTATATTTTCTGAAGGCAATCTATGGTTAAGTAATTAAAATTTTAATTATCAAAGTCGGTGAACTCTATGGAATGCGTGCATCTGGGTTTATGTCCCTTTAAGCAATTTTCAAAAGTTAAGCACTAACAATTTCATAATAAATTGATGGGAAGCACAAAAGTATTGGACATGCCTTGGACACTACAGGCACTTACAATAGTTTTGCACTGACTCATCGATTCATAAAAATAACCTAAGACATTTTAACACCTAATTGTTGCCGAGTCTTCTCATACACAACATAACTTATGCTGACAGCTGGAGCAACTTTGAGAAAATTTGGAGCTATTCCACGATAAAGTCCTTTCACACCTTCCTCTTTCACTATCTTCGTAAACATGGTCTGCATTGTATTCTTTTTATCACCGGCTGTAATCAAAAAGGGACATAGAATTTTAATGAAAGTATCTTGAAGAAGAAAACTTATTAACCCTTGTCATGCTGAACACGGAATATTCCTGCTTTGGCAGGAGCTATAGACAAACATCAGCCTGCACATATGTGCAGTTTGATGTTAGTCTACACCACCTGTTTCTCACTTTCAAACCTGAATAGTCAATAGATTTAGTTTTTCAATAAAAAATTGACCTACAGTTGGAACTTTTAGTGCCTATTGCCCTTTGATTATGATGCAAATTTTTAGCCAAAATTTATTCAGCATGACAAGGGTTAACAAGTTTGTAAAACCAAGAGCAATCAATGCACTTTAAATCCTCTTCTTCAAAAGCTGGGTAGTGAAAAATTCTGGATGAAAAAGCGGCAATGTTTAAACATTGAGTTTGTAAATGCCTAATGCCACTGAATTGGCCATTCTTTTATAAATTTGACATTGATTATTGACATTGATTATTGACCTTGACATTCTAAGATTTATATCATTAAGAGGAACCTTCATACCAAATATGAGTCATGTCATTTCATTAGGGTGTAAATAATGGTAAAATGTTTAATAGTAGGTAGAGATGCAGATTATTTTTTTGAAGACAGACTTACAGACAGACAGATGTACTGACAGAAGGGTGGACGGTCAGACGGTCACAGTTATTCAATATGCCCTCAATCTATCTATGTGGGGCATAAATATGTTGGCTTGATGGTATGTTGTTGTTGTTGTTCAATTTGATAATTAACACATTAACTAGTTTTAAATACCTTCAGTTATACCAGAGATATCACAATTCTTAGAGTGAAGATATAACTATGGCTAGAGGATAGTTTGAAAACTGTTCTAATATAAAACTTGTTATATCACTTGATAACACTAACATAACCAGGGGTCCAGATAAGAGGGGGTATAGCGAGTCTAAAATCTTTACTTCTCAATGAAACCCTATGTTGTGGGTACTCATTTGAATCGTCTCAATGAGACGTTTCAAATGAGTATCAACAACATAGGGTGTAAGTTGGAACTAATAATATATTCACTTTAAAAACCAAAATACCCCCTCTATCTGTAGCTCAGATAACACTTACTTTCAGCTTGGAGTTTAGTTCTCACTAAAGCTAGAGGGTAACTGGCTAACTGTCCTAGTGTAGAACTAGTAGTACCACATGCTAACATCACAAGTACCCCAGGATCTTGATCTTTATACCTAGACATGTACATTCTCTTTAATGTCTAAAAGATAAAGAATATGAATACATATTATTGTAAAAAGATGAAAAACTTATGTCGCAGCTGTACGAAAGCACTCCTACGTGAGTTCATGATTTTCAAAAAACGAAAATCTGTGTTCAACTTTGCCAAGCCATCTCTACAACTCCTGATAATTTCAGGCTTTTTTTACTTTATTTTTCTGGCTTCTCTTGAAAATAATTTAATTTTAGATGGTCTCACCAATTTTCTTGTATTTCGATTGGCTAAAAAAATGGTTCTTGTTCTCAATGAAAATAATTTTGAATACACAGCTATCTTGAAGCTTCCACAAAAAGTAGTTTTGAAAGATATCTGTTTCTTAACTGACAAATCTTTACATTTTTGCTTCATTATATTGAATTATAACAAGAGGCCCAAGAGGGCCTGTATCGCTCCACTGGCTTTAACATCATTAGTCTTGCATTGAATCTTTCTTTGAATGAAAACAACACTTTGAAATCTCTTAAGACCTATTTTATATTAATAAACTGGGTATGGCTCACATTGCACCAAAATTCTCAAGTTTCATTGAAATTGGCCCAACCTTCATCAGGAGATGTAGTTCAAAGAATTCGGGCTCAAAATAAGCCACACCCTGACATGCCAATATTTAAGGGCTAATTAATATTTCGCATACAATTTTTGAAAAGGGTCACAGAAGGAACATTCTGGTAAAATTTCATTGAAATCAGCCCAGTGATTCAGGAGAAGATGTCCTTCAAAGAATTCGGGCTCAAAATAAGCCCCACCCTGCCACTCCCATATTTATGGGCCAATCAAAATTTTGAGAGCAACTTTTGGAAAGGGTCTCCCAAGGAACATTCTGGTAAAGTTTCATTGAAATCGGCCCAACGGTTCAGGAGGAAATGTCGTTCAAAGATTTCAGGCTCAGATAAGCCCCGCCCTGCCACACCCATATTTATGGGCCAATCAAAATTTCAGGAACAATTTTTGAAAAGGGTTACCCCAGGAACATTTTGGTAAAGTTTGGTTGAAATTGGCCCAGTTGTTCAAGAGGAGATGTCATTCAAAGATTTCGGGCTCAAAATAAGCCCTGCCCTGCCACGCCCATATTTGGGGGTCAATCAAAATTTCTTGAACAATTTAGGTAAAGGGTCACCCCAGGAACATTTTGGTAAAGTTTGGTTGAAATCGGCCCAGTGGTTCAGGAGGAGATGTCATTCAAAGATTTTGGGCTCAAAATAAGCCCCGCCCTGCCACGCCCATATTTGGGGGTCATTCAAAATTTCTTGAACAATTTAGGTAAAGGGTCACCCAAGGAACATCCATGCCAAGTTTCATTAAAATTGGCCCAACAGTTTGGAAGGAGAAGATTTTTAAAGATTTCAAAGTGAAAAAATGCCACGCCCTGCCACGCCCATATTTGGGGGTCAATCAAAATTTCTTTAACAATTTTAGAAGAGGGTCACCCAAGGAACATTTCTACCAAGTTTCATCAAAATCCGCCCATAGGTTTTGGAGGAGAAGATGTTTAAAGAAAAAGTTTACGCACGGACGCACAGACGGACGGATGGACGGACACACCGCCATGACAATAGCTCGCTGGCCTTCAGCCAGTGGAGCTAAAAATCCAGAAATCACCTGAATGAAAAGGTAAATCTGAAGTTTCCTAGGAGACACACAAAATCATTATTTTAACCCAACATCAGATTACAAAGTTTTAGGCTGCTCCATGTTCAAAGAAGATGCAGATGATAGTTTCATGTAATAGATGAATAGATGAATTGTTGATTTCATTGAGGTATGAAACTGAAAACCTTATCATACTGCATGAATACACAAAGGGATTTCATATGCAAGTGTGATTAGGTTTTTAGTTTCTTACCTCTATGAAATCAACAAAAAGTCTCTACGTAACTTATAATTGTATTTCTTGAAGCAAACATGTAAAAATTTAAACTCAAATACAAGGATTGTTTATGGGACTACTTATTGCAGAAGCTTACAAAAAAGCTGCGTATTCAAAATTGTTTCATTGAGTAATAAAACCAATTAATCAGCCATTTAGAATGCACAAATCTTGGTGAACACAACTAGAACTAAATTATTAAATTTTGAAATCTTTAATCTAGTTTATACTAATTCTTTTATTTGGATTGCAACATAAGCTAAAGCTTATAGATTGATCTTGACACTTGATCCTGATGTTTTCTCTGCCCTGAGAGAGAGGCAGTGGTTTAAACCCAGTGTTATGCAATTTCACAGCTTGGGGAACTGGGGCTGGCTATTAAGTGTTATGCCAATAAACACACCATGGGGACAGAAGGGCTCAAACCACCAACCTCCAGGTCATGGGTTGAGTGCATTTACCACTAGGCAACTGAGGAAGTCCTGAAATCTTGACTTTTGGTAAAAGGAAGATATTTCTTGTTACAAGCATTTATTTTCATTTACCGAAATTTTTTCACCAAACAGGCCCATTTCTATGGTGACAACCTCCCATATGTATGTTCCCCAATGATTTAAAGAGGAAATCTGAAAGAGCATGTCCCAAAAACTATTGTTTTCAGAAGCTTTATTCTTCAAGACATCAAAAAAGGAGAAGTTGTATGAGAACGGTTTAATTCACTTACCTCATAAACACACAGATCTATGCCAGCATATGGAATGATTCCAATGATATTTGGTATATAGCCTCGATAAAACGTCTTTAATCCTCCTTCATTTTTGTATAACTTCATGGCACAGTCCAACATACCTTTATATTGGCCCGTCTTACGTAATGCTAGCCGAGTTTTCAGTACCTGAAATCATGTAACATTGATTGAATGTTTGAGGTTTAACCCTTTCCTGTTTTACAAAATTTTGACCTGTCATAATTCAAAGGTTTTGAAGACGAAAATTTAAAGTGCATTTAATTTGAAAAATAAGCATTCTGTAGGGTAGAAATTAGTGTGGAAAAAGAAGAAATTGCTTGTCAGAAGCAATTTCTTCATTTTTCACAGTGTTTTCTCAATCATAAAATGACAGGCACGTAAAAAGCAGGGATTAAACAGCAAAGGGTTAACACCACTTTCAACATTTTTGCAGTAATGTCGTGGACGCTGGTGCATCTTCCCATGTTTTTCTGCTATTTCTCAAACCAGTGCAACCACATCATTTCATCCGAGCCACCAGCTGCTCTTCCCACTTAGACATCCTACTTATCATAAACTTATTGGTGGGAATCAAATGACATAGAGGTTAATCGTTTGTTACAGTGTAAGATCGATTTAAATTTCATTGAGTGAACAACAAAGCTATATTTTCATGAGTGGTGGAGCCACGAGTGAATATATAGCTTTTGTTGTTCACGAAATGAAATATTACTCGATCTTACTCGAAAAACAAACGATTATTCTATTTCGTCATTGCAAAAATGAGACAAAATGTGAATTTTCTAGGACATATTTTCGTAAAGCGCGTCATTTTGCGCGTGATTGCTATGCAACCTTCATTGTGACGTCACTTATTTTGCCCCGCATAGATGACATCAGATAGGATGAAATGCACAAAAGCAGGGTAAAAGTTTTTGATGATTTCACTGCTTTTGCGGTGAAATTATCAAGTAATAATCTACTGTTATTTCTCGATAAACCACCGAAATGCATTAAAGAATACTCTAGCATTACAATAACCTTTGTCAGATGTTGGATGAAAGATTGCCAAACTTGGTAACTAACTCACGACCCATGGGTGACAGCTTAAGGTCATGGACCCGTAATAGTTCCGCATCATTTCTGACTAAATATTCTTTCACAATGGTAACCGAGATTTCCTAATGAAAGAACACTGCATACCTCCATTGGATATATAACAGTCTGTGAGAAAGCACCAGCTAGTGATCCCGAGGCAAATCTCTCTATAGGTGTGATGTCATGTTTACTGTCTCCTCGAAACAATCTCTTAGCCTGGAAATATGGTAAATTGATTGATTAATTGAAATGTTTACTTGAATAATTGATTGATCAATTTATTGATCTAATAATTGATTGTTGTTTGTTTATTAATACTACCTGTACAAAACAGGTATCTCATCGGTTTGCGCAAAAATAAAAGTTTCATTTAAAACACCTCAAAACAAGAGATGTTTGTAAAACATTTATGCCCCCCATAAAAGTAGGTCAATAGCCTATTCTTTGTCAATCAACAAAGGGCAATAACTCACAAAATATGATTAGTAGAGTTATGGTTCTTGTGCACTGCACTTCTCCTCAATGAGATCTATCCACCTGTGAAGTTTCATGGTTCTAGCTTGCATACTTTAAAATATATGCTCCGAACAATAAAAAAGTGTACGGACGGACAGACGAATGGACCGACCAACCAACAAGTGCAAAGCAATTTATCCCCTCTTCTTTGACGGGGGGCATAATTAGTTCAATATTTGCTGATCAATGCCTTTAAAATCTAGATTTTTCTCAGAAGCAACTATAATAACTTATCAAACTCCTTTTCACAAAAACTAACCTGTTCATAGGCCATGAATTTAATGGCAGACTCTGGAGCTATTTTCAGAACATTTATTCCATTCCCCCTCCATAGAGATTTAACTCCGCCTTCATTCAACATATGTTGAAATCCAGACTTAATGGATAAATTGTTCTTCTTCTCAATCTTAGACCCATGCACCTGAAAACAAGACAAATTCTGATTTTTACCTGAATGTTTTGCTTACTTAACCCTTGTCATGCTGAACCCAGAATATTCATGCTTTGGCAGGAGCTATAGACCAACATCAGCCTGCACATATGTGCAGTCATATGTGCAGTCTGATGTTAGTCTACACAACCTGTTTCTCACTTTCAAACCAGAATTGTCAATAGATTTAGTTTTTAAAATAAAAATTGACCTACAGTTGGTACTTACAGTGCTTTTTGCCCTTTGATGCATTTTTTTAGCCAAAATTTATTCAGCATGACAAAGGTTAAAACAAATATGTGAAATTAAGTCAAATTAAGTCAAATTAAGTCAAAACAAGAATTCTTAGCTGGAAAAGAACCTGGGCAGGCTTATCACAGTTTTTCCTTTTGTTTCCTTCTTGTGATCAGAATGAAGCATAAAACCAAAAACACAATGTTTTTTATATAAACAACTTAAAATGAGTTTCTAAAAATGCACAAAATGTTGTAGAAGTTAAAATCTCGTTCTCCACTAATTTTTTTAAATCATCTTCCCATATCCTATTATTATTTTGTTAAAGAAAATGTCAAGAAAGAAATTAACAATCAACATTTTGTTCCGAAAACAGAAGTGTTTAATCTTTTGAGAAAGGCTATACCTGAAACAAGATTTTTAGTCGATCTAATGGTGCTGTTGCTGTACGAGACACGGCTCCTGCAGCACCTCCTGACACCAGGTGGCGCCACCACATTCCCGTCTGCATTTCCTCTTCTGAGAAATCATCAGGAACTATTGTGTTCTCACCAATATCTATAGGCTGTAATAAGTAGCATATAAAGGATGTTTGTTTAAATAAAATTAACCTGCATCCTGCTGAAATGTGTTTTTTTTTTAATTAAGATGCTGTTTTTCTATACAATAACAACACTATCACAAAGAGGATTAATACCCCCCTACAAGTGCTTGTAAATAATGAAAATCCAATTTCCATCAAAGGGCAATAACTCTTATCAAAAGTCAATGGATCGTAGCCAAAATTTCACTTGCCTATCTCTGCTTGAAACTGATCACATCTGTAAAGTTTGAATGAAAGCTGCCAATTAGTTGCTGAGAAATTGATTGGACACAAAAAAGCTACAGACCGACAGATGGGCAGATGAACCAACTGACAAGCTGACTCCTATATACCCCCAAAACATAGTTTTGTACTGTATAATTAAGCTGAAAGCAATACGTGTAGGCATAGATCAGACTGCACATCTGTGCAGGTGATCTTAGTCTATACTGTCTGCAAAACCTTTGAAAGTTGTGAACAGCTTGAGAGCAAATAATTTTCCTTACATTGTTTGAACAAAAAAGTTTTCAAAGAAGAGTAGCCACTTGAAAAATTGTTTACTGGATAAAAGATGACTTTGTATTCATGCCATTTGTATTTTCCAATCTATACGTAATGTAGACTATAGCTAGGTTATAGAAAGAATAATTTGGTTCATTTTATACTTACCCCCGAATGTTTCCATGTATGTAGTACATCATGTAAATTACTACTGGGTTGTAAAAAGAAGAACCGAGTCCATTCATCCAGATCTATTTTGAGAGTTCCATCTTGGTCCATTCTACAGAAAAACAAAAATGACATTCATTTTAAGCATTTAACATTAAAATATTGAAAGTAAAGTTTGTGTTTGTTTATGCATATCATGCTATAAATTTGTTTATAATATGACCTATGTCAAGGGAGTGAAATAACCCCGTTGAATTTTTTTGATATTACACAGGTGCTATTACAATAGTGGAATAACTATGCAAATGAGCTCAGAGCAAATAGAAATGCTATTTTGTAACCGCCACAATGATGTCATAATTTATATATTGTGCCGTCAGTTTTAAACGGTGGAAAGTCTCATGGAAAATAGAAATGTTGAATTTCAAAACTTTTGACAATTTTTCGCAAAAATTACGGTCATATTATAAATAGTATATAAAAGTTGTACTCATAAAATACAGAATATATCAAACTTGTCATCTAGAACAAATAAAAACCCAGCACAGCCTCGTTTTTATCCGAGTTAGATGACTCATTTAACAAATTCAGTATTTCTATGACCACTTTTATATCCTCTTTAACTTAAATCATTTCCAGTATGGTCACTAAATTTTTCGTCCTTGTGACTTAATACCAAACAACTATGATGTAAGCCTTGGAATATTAAGTCAATGAGACTAGACATATTTAATCAAGAAAAAGATGTTTATGAAATATAACCATCTCCAGGGGTCAGCGCAACACTATTGTAAGTGCCTATGATTATATAGGCACTTACAATAGTGTTGCATTGACCCATCAGTTTACTCAAAAGAGCAATTTGTAGATAATTGCATCAAGGTACACAACAGCCTAGCCCTGACTCCTTTTCTTCACAATTATTTCAAGCATTCATAGTTTAACATGACATGTTTGCAAGACGCAATTCAATAAATGTCCCTGAAATGGCTTTTTTTTTTTCAGAATTTTGATCTTGATAGATGATCTTGACTTGGTCATTAGACCTTTAACTTGTTATTTGCAGATGAAAAATGAGGTATATCAATGATCCTTTCATCATGCTATGTAAGCATTGTATCTTGATTAGGCTTGGAATGATTGTTTATGTCAATATTTTTTGTTAAGCTTTGCAGCCAAATGAACAGAATAACAGACAGATACAGTAGAACAAATATCCCATTCATTGTTATACTTGTAAGTCAAAAGTACATACTTTCCACCAAAAACAGTAGTCAGTATTTTTAATTCCAAATTACATTATAACTTATAAAGTTACTTAGATCATAACTTGATACAATGAACAAGATGTGTTAGTGAAACATGATACACCTCCCCCCCCCCCCCCCCCATCGCCACTCTCCCCAAAAAAGGAGTTTCATCCTGAAAGATGACATTGAACTTTATACCAGCAGATGTGTATCATTGCAAACCAACATCATGCCACATACGAATATAGCATCTTGAATAGGCTTGAGGTAATTGACAATGTTAAGTTCTTTGGTTAAGTTTTTCAAAGAGACAGACAAACAGACAGACAACAGTAAAACAATACGACCTGCTCTTATTGATGCAGGAACATAAAAAGTTTAAACTATCTATATACATGTGCTAATATTCTTAAGCAAGGCACATAAATACCTTTTAAAATCATATTTCCATGCTTAATTCACTTGATGAACTAAATCTATCAGCTCTAATAACTAATTAGAAGTTCTATTCAAATAATCTATAAATAAATTGTTTTGTATTCTCCAATTAAAAAAAACATTAGAACTAAAACAGACAAAAAATATACAACAAAGAATGTTGCAATCTTGGTCTTTTACCCTGTATTCTATTATCTATATATTTTACATGTCAGGGAAGATCCTTAGTAATGGGTTATTGCTTTCATGGTTGAGATGAACCATTAACTTAAGGGCCCGTAATAGTTCTGCATCATATCAGAGATAATGAACTTTAAAGTGTTAACCAAGGTTTCCTTATGATTTTCATAAGGAAACCTCAGTCAACATTGTGAAAGTTCATGAGATCCTAAATGTAGCAGAATTATTACAGTTCCACCATCTTAAGTTACATAGTTGAAAAATATATTTCAGAGATAGCAAGCTGTATTTGTGTAACACCACAATCTATTGATGTAGACGCATAAAATTACAGACAACATTCATATTTAATGTCATTAGTTGTTGTTGTTGTTGTTGTATTTTTCTTCTTTCTTTTGTAATTGTCATGGATTTCACAGTGAAATTAAGAGGGATAATTTTTGTGTCAAAATTCACTGCAAACTAAGGAATGAGGTAATTTGTGATTAAGACATCAGTACGTTATGAACATTTCAAAATAAGAGTAGATTGAAAAGCAACAAAATTTAGTTGAGGAGAAAAACAATTGATTTAAAACTCTTAAATCCGATATATATGAATTTTTGGGCTCAAAGTTCACAACAAAATACATTCACTTCAAAATCATTGTTACAAATATAAACCTTACACACCCACTTACTTTAGAAACTCTGGGTATTGCCTTAAGTAAACACTGAAAAAAGTGCACAGATAAATTGGACACATTTTTTTTAACTTTTCAAAGAAACATTGATGCCCTTAAGTTCATGTAATTTAATAATTCATAGAAATAGAATAATATTGCAGAAATAAAGATTTTAAAAGTAGTTGGGAGGTTATAAACAGTCTGTTATCTCAGTCTGGCTACATAAAAGATAACAATTGGTTAAATTCTAACAAGAAGTGAATTCAGCCAATCAGGATTGTTGTTACAATTGAAATAACAAACCGGATTGGTTGAGAAAAAAATCCAATTCAATTATACCCAATGGATATCTTTATATTCAACTGGGGACTGATGGCTATTTTTCATCATTCTTTAGAAGGAAATGTATTGCTATTCTCATTTCCTTTGTGACACTTGACCACGACAAGTTAATAATGAAGGACAAATCAATAACAAGAGGGCCATAGTGGCCCTAAATCGCTCACCTGAATGAACTGTCGAAAATAGTTTAAAGTAGATTTAGAAAGGATGAAGAATTCTTACCTAATTTCAGGTCGATTGGGCAAAAAATGATGCCTCTACACTGCTTACAAGGTTTTTCTAAGATTTGACCCTGTGACCTCATTTTTTACCCCACTTGACCCAATTTCAAACTTGACCTAGATTTCATCAAGATGATCATTCAGACCAATTTTCAGGTTGATCAGGCAAAAAATATGGCTTCTAGAGTGTCTACCAGGTTTATCGAAGATTTGACCCTGTGACCTCATTTTTGACCCCACTTGACCCAATTTCAAACTTGTCCTAGATTTCATCAAGATGATCATTCTGACCAAATTTCAGGTTGATTGGGCAAAAAATATGGCTTCTAGAGTGTCTACAAGGTTTATCTAAGATTTGACCCTGTGACCTCATTTTTGACCCCACTTGACCCAATTTGGAACATGTCCAAGATTTAATCAAGACAATCATTCTGACCAAATTGCAGGTTGATTGGGCAAAAAATATGGCCTCTAGAGTGTCTACAAGGTTTTTCTAAGATTTGACCCTGTGACCTCATTTTTGACCCCACTTGACCCAATTTGGAACTTGTCCGAGATTTTATCAAGACAATCATTCTGACCAAATTTCAGGTTGATTGGGCAAAAAATATGGCTTCTAGAGTGTCTACAAGGTTTTTCTAAAATTTGACCCTGTGACCTCATTTTTGACCCAACTTGATCCAATTTCATACTTGTCCGAGATTTGATCAAGACAATCATTCTGACCAAATTTCAGGTTGATTGGGCAAAAAATATGGCTTCTATAGTGTCTACAAGGTTTTTCTAAAATTTGACCCTGTAACCTCATTTTTGACCCCACTTGACCCAATTTTGAACTTGTCCGAGATTTTATCAAGACAATCATTCTGACCAAATTTCAGGTTGATTGGGAAAAAAATATGACTTCTAGAGTGTCTACAAGGTTTTTCTAAGATTTGACCCCGTGACCTCATTTTTGACCCCACTTGACCCAATTTCAAACTTGTGCAAGATTTCATCAAGACAATCATTCTGACCAAATTTCAGGTTGATTTGGCAAAAAATATGGCTTCTAGAGTGTCTACAAGGTTTTTCTAAGATTTGACCCTATGACCTCATTTTTGACCCCACTTGACCCAATTTCAAAACCAAATTTCAGGTTGATTGGGCAAAAAATATGGCTTCTAGAGTGTCTACAAGGTTTTTCTAAAATTTGACCCTGTGACCTCATTTTTGACCCCATTTGACCCAATTTCGAACTTGTCCGAGATTTCATCAAAACAATCATTCAGACCAAATTTCAGGTTGATTGGGCACAAAATATGGCTTCTAGAGTGTCTACAAGGTTTTTCTAAAATTTGACCCCATGACCTCATTTTTGACCCTACTTGACCCAATTTTAAACATGTCCGAGATTTCATCAAGACAATCATTCTGACCAAATTTCAGGTTGATTGGGCACAAAATATGGCTTCTAGAGTGTCTACAAGGTTTTTCTAAGAATTGACCCTGTGACCTCATTTTTGAACCCACTTGACCCAATATCGAACATGTCTGAAATTTCATTAAGACAATCATTCTGACAAAATTTCAGGTTGATTGGGCACAAAATGTGGCCTCTAGTGTGTCTACAAGGTTTTTCTAAGATTTGACCCTGTGACCTCATTTTTGACCCCACTTGACCCAATTTGGAACTTGTCCGAGATCTCATCAAGACAATCATTCTGACCAAATTTCAGGTCGATTGGGCAAAAAATATGGCTTCTAGAGTGTCTACAAGGTTTTTCTAAAATTTGACCCCGTGACCTCATTTTTGACCCCATTTGACCCAATTTCGAATTTGTGCGAGAATTCATCAAAACAATCATTCGGACCAAATTTCAGGTTGATTGGGCACAAAATATGGCTTCTAGAGTGTCTACAAGGTTTTCCTAAGATTTGACCCCGTGACCTCATTTTTGACCCCACTTAACCCAATTTCGAACTTGTCCGAGATTTCATCAAGACTATCATTCTGACCAAATTTCAGGTTGATCGGGCAAAAAATGTGGCCTCTAGAGTGACTACAAGGTAAATGTTGACGACACACGACAAACGACACACGACGGACGACGGACATCACTCGACCACAAAAGCTCACCTTGAGCACTTCGTGCTCAGGTGAGCTAAAAAGCATGCAGGAAATCTGTCGCTCTCCTTTTGGCTTTTTGTAGATTTTGTGACAATGTAACATCTAAAAATTAGGAGATCTGAAAATAGCTTTGCGCCTTATAATCGCCACAATAGGTAATTAGGTTAACCCTTGTCATGCTGAATAAATTTTGGCTAAAAATTTTCATCAAAATCAAAGGGCAAAAAGCACTGAAAGTACAAACTGTAGGTCAATTTTTATTTGAACTAGAAAGCCATGAATGGCTTGAGTCGCTCCACAGGCTTGAAATTCTTGTAATAGCAAATCTAAGTTTTGACTAGATTTTTAGATATTTTGGGTTCTACTGAAGTTGAAATGATTTTCAAAGTTTCCACTACATAACATATTGAGAAATGACCTCCGCCAATAAAATACAAATTCTTCATCCGATCACAATAATTTTGGTAGACTGATAAAGGGTCACTCAAGGATCATTCAAGTGAAATTTAACTGATATCCATCCATCACAATCTGAGAAAATGATTTTCGAAGTTTCCACTAAATAACATATAGAGAAATGACCTCTGCCAATAAAATACTAATTTTTCATTGGATCACAATTATTTTTGGTAGACTGATAGAGGGTCACCCAAGGATAATTCATGTAAAATTTGGTTGATATCTATCAATGAGATTCTGAGAAAATGATTTTCAAAGTTTCCACTATATAACATATAGAGAAATGACCTCTGCTCATAAAATACATATTTTTCATTGGATCATAATAATTTTTGGTAGACTGATAAACCGTCACCCAACGATCATTCAAGTGAAATTTAATTGGTATCCTTCAATTGGAACCTGAAAAAAGACACTTTTTACCATATTTGGAAATTAGCCACGCCCATTAAATCCATGTTTTTCATTGGATCAAAATTTCTTGAACAACTTTGAAAGAGGGTCACCCAAGGATCATTCCTGTGAAGTTTGGTTGAAATTCATCCAGTAGTTTCTGAGGAGAAGATTTTTAAAGAAAAAGTTTACGCACGGACGGACGGTAGCAAGATGGACACAAAGCCATGACCATAGCGCCAGTGGCTTTCAGCCAGTGGAGCTAAAAACCAAAACTATTGACCATTCTGGTTTCAAAGTGCGAACCAGGTGGTGTAGACTAACAACAGGCTGCACATATGTGCAGGCTGATGTTTGTCTATAGCTCCTGCCAAAACAGGAATATTCCGGGTTCAGCATGACAAGGGTTAAGGTGAACACTGGTAAATAAATTGCTAATAAGCAGTTTATGTTAAAGAAATTGAGCTGAAGCAATGTGAAGCAAAAATGATTTTCATTTAAAAATACAGTTTAACATTTATACTGCAAATAATCTTATAATAATATGAATATTTCTGACTTTAAGAGAAATTTCAAGTTAAACCAATTTATCCATTCTAAATAAATTTGAGTCTGTGCATGACATTTCCAACAATTTCATATTAGTGCAAAGTAAAACCCCTAGCTAGCCTATACATCCATACAGCTTGACCAGTATCTTAACTTTGGGACAAAGACAGAAAAGGTCTTAATTTGTCTTCAGACAATCAAAGATTATTCTTATTGCACGCAGCATTGTGAGGTCATGAAAGGCACCTAATGTTTGTGCCTCTCAAGCATTGAAAATGTGACACAGACTCTCATTTGTCAACTGAAAAATATTTTTTACCTCTGTAGTAATTCTTGAGCCTCTTTGTCCCCTATTTTCATTCCCCATTCTTTAAAGGTCTGCTTGATTTCTGTGGCATCTATAAGACCTGAAATTGACAAATCAACAATGACAATCTTAAAACTCAATTGACCAACCAAAAGGAAAATCTTATCTATTTTTAATTTGTTTGCTTGTATGGATTTTAACTACACTGGCAACATTTTTGCAGTTAGACCATGGTTGCTGCTTTATCTACATATGTTTTATGTCATTTCTCACACCATTACACCAACATTTCATGAGACCAGGGGTTGACACTAACTCCTAAGATTAAGGTGTCAATTGGACTCCTAACACATGAAATCTAGGCGTCTCGGCTTTAAGTTAGGAGTCTGAATTTCATAATGGTAGATTATTGTGGAAATAATATTCTGGGTTCAGCATGACAAGATTTGAGACCATAAATCACAAACCATCTTTGTTCAGGTCCACTTTATCGAAGTGTAATTTCAGGTTCTTCTCATGTTCCTTGGCGTACAGCAGAAATTCCTGGAAGTTGATCTTCCCATCTTTATCTAGGTCATGTTTTAAAAACTCCTGGAATATACAAATAAGAAATTTATTCATTTTTCTTGTGTAGCTGAAAACCTTGAAGTACCGGTAAGTAGACCAGTATACCTGCGAGACAGTTCATTCAAATACCAGATTGAGCATAATAGTTTGTTTCAGTGAAAGAGCGATTTATATGCATTGAGTGAACAACAAAAGCTATATTTTCACGAGTGGTGCAAATATAGCTTTTGTTGTTCACTCAATGAATATTTATTGATCTTACACTGAAACAAATGATTATTCTATTTCTTTATTGCAAAAATGAGACAAAATGTGAAATTTCAAGGACATATTTTCGTAAAGCACATCATTTTGCGTGTGATTGTTATGCAATGTTCATTGTGACATCACTTATTTTGCCCTGCAAAGATGATGTCAGATAGGATGAAATGCACAAAAACAGGGTATAAGTTTTTGATAATTTAACTGCTTTTGCAGTGAGATTATCAAGTGATAATCTACCATTTTTTCTTGATAAACCACCAAAAAGCATTAAAGAAAATACAATTTCAACCAGAGAATACAGCAGTACAAACTTTAGATTTCTTTAATAAAAAAAAATGTCATCAATACAATTCATACCCATTTATCAAAAACATTTTTCTTTTATTATTGCCAGAGTTATGTTTTATACGCTAATAGAAATATGAAATAATTGCCATCTACACCAATATACACTTAAGCAGGATCATCAAAACAGGGTCCTAAAGTATAGAAACTCAATTGATGGGATCATAGGGCTCCTTGCTTATAAGCTCTTTATTAGCTGTCATCTTGTTTTAAATGTGTGAAATTAACCCTTGTCATGCTGATTCAAAATATCTTTGCAAAATTGCACCAAAATCAAAGTGCTCAAAGCACTGGATGCATTAATTGTGAGTAGGTTATCATTTTGAAAATAAAAAAAATCAGCTTTTATGGATTCAAAAAAGGAAAAACAGGTGGTTTAGACAAAGATCAGACAGCACATATATGTGCAGGCTGATGTTTTTCTATGGTTCCTGCGAAGGCAGGGATATTCCGGGTTCAGTATGACGAGGGTTGATTAATCCTTTAGTTAAATTAACAAATATTCAACAAATATTTTAATTTTTAAATCAACTTCTGAAAAGAATTGATTGCGCAAATCAGTCTTCAATTCTTTTTAGAAGTAGATCCCCACAGGGTCCATCATGGCTTTGCCACATTTTATCATCCTGAAGACAGAGCTGTGTCCCTAAAAACCCTTTTTAAGGTTGAAGCAGTGTAATCAAATACAATTATGAAATCAACCTATTATATGCTATCGTATTATAACTTTATATCATTCCTTAAGCAATTGAATTGCTAGCTGAAACTAAGGACAAAATGAAATCATCATAGAACAAACATAACCTTAAACCTGGCATTAGTAAATTTTGTTTGAAAAATTTGTAAGCATTTCCATCAGTCAGTTTAATAAAAGCATCAGTGGGTCAAGGTTTAACCAAGTCACACACTGTTTATCCAGTTTTTTCACCCAAAAGAGTTTGTTTCAATGGGGTTTTATTTAACGCTGCTTTCAACAATTTTCAGTTAAATTGCAGCGGCTGGAGCACCTAGCAATGGATTTCTGGTATTTCTCACACCAGTACCACCATTAATCCTTTCCTAGCCTCCAGCTGCTATTCCACAATTATCAAACCATTGGTTGAAGACAAAAAATCAAAAGGATGAGTGCCGCCTTTGTAAACCCTCAAAGAAATAAGATAAAAAAAAAGTGTGGATAATGAAGAAATTGTTTGTTGAAGGCAATATCTTTATGGTTCAAAGTATTTTTTTTCCAAACAGTTATAGATTTTTTATATTTTCATCAACAAATAATATTTGCCACCTACAACTTTTATAAAATTGGATCAATCTGAAAGTGTGTAGATTTATAGAGGTTGGTAGCCATAGCAAGAAATGCTGTGGTCAAAAAACAAAATCAGCTAAGCTGGTAAGTAAGAAAAATTTAAGAGAGCATGCTGAAATTTTAGGAAATGAGGGTCAAGGAAACAAGATATCATGCAAAATAAGAGTATTTCAATCTAATTATTGAATTGAAGTAAGGGGACATTCATGTAACAAGAGCACCGTCTACAGGTGCCTTCACTCAGCTAGAAAGTATAAAGGAATCCAAGTCGAAAAAAAGGATCATGATTCCTACAAAACGCATCTAGAGTTATCCCCCTTTAGGTTTATCTTTTTATAATGAACATATGCCAAGTTTGAAGTGAATGCCTTTAGTTTAATAAGAGATATCACAACACGTTAAAAGTTTTCGAGGACAACAACAACAACACCAAGATTATAGCAAAACATTTGGTTTTCTTTGAAAACAGCATATGCCAAGCTTAAAAGAAGACATATATTAAACACAGGCCTCTGCTTATTGAGTTTAGATCATCGATAAGTTGATAAGGTGAATGATATAGGATTGATTTTGGAATGAAATTAAATGAGTGTGTGGCGTGAGATTTGAGTGAAATTCAAGGGAGGTAATCCAATATTGATAATTTTGTTTTAAGATGAACAAAATTTCTTTTAGCGATATTAATTACCTCCCTTTACATAATAAGCATACAGTTTTTATGAATAGCTTCTTATTTCTTCAAGAACCTATCAGATGCTTACAATTTGAACTATGTAAGTGATGTTGTGAATTAGGTTTTCTAGCTTTATTTATTTCGAAGGACGTTGATTCTATCTTTTTCAGTGAGTTTGGAGCATTTTGAATGGTTTGAGTGAGTGTTTGGAATGATTCAATTGAGCTATCGAGGTATTTAGAAGGACTTTGATCAAGATGAATGTCAATTTCGTGATGTTGTTAACTGTAACACAAGTGAAATACATGTACGAAAAAGAAAGAATCCTATGTGGAAGTTGTTGAAAAGGGAGATTTGGCTTGTTACAACCAATTTCTCTTCCTGCAATATTAACACAATAAACAATCACAGGGATGTTAAATACAGTGACTATACAGAAAAAAGGTTAGGATGATGACTTTAATATTAATAACCATGTGGTCAAAGCAAGACAATTGTTAGTTTATATCTTGATAGACATTGAATTACAACATTTCTGCTTGGACCCCTTCAATTTGGATATTTAAGTATTTAAGGGCTTGTTTGTATGGAAATAAGATTGAATTGAGGGGTCAGTGCAACACTATTGTAAGGGCCTATATATTAATATGCACTTACAAAAGTGTTGCACTGACCCCTCAAAATGTTAAACATTTTCTCAATATTTTATTCAAACAATTACCTATATTTCACCATTCAAGTTTTGACCAAGGCATTTGATTTCATCCTCCTGCTATACTTTCCAGTTCAGTAATTCCAAAATATTTACATTCTCACCAATGTATGACATCCAGCCAATAATGATATTTTTTGTTCATCAAAATGCCGAGATCAGTGTTCCATGAATTATCAAGTCATCTGCTGTCCATGTTTATTTCAGTGTTAGGAATAAGAAGGGCCATATTTAATTCATACAAGACTCAGGGAGGTCAGTGCAATACCATTGTAAGTGCCTATAAATATATAGGCACTTACAATTATAGTGTTGCACTAACCCCTCAATTAGTGCTAAGCAATATACTGCCATTACTAGAAATGCTGTAGTGAAGATGTATATCCCAAAGGTGCTTTATTTACAATGAAGTGTTATCAGTGCAGAACATGGCTGTAATAAGCATATGAGCCAACAATTTAAAATGGTCTAGAGGCGGTCATGTTTTTATTTTATGGAGTTCAGATGAAGCTGTCTTTTAGCTTGGTGGGTCACAAGTTTAATTTGAAGAATGAATTCAAGAAACAGACAGTGCCAATCATAAGATATGATTAACAACTTTTTGGGAATTTGCCAAAAACACTTCCAAAGCCAGGTATATTGAAAACTTGCTATTTAATAATTAATTCAATTGAATCAAGCTACATACAACACCAGAGATATACGTTTGATTTACAAATGTAGTGAAAATCATGAATCTCATATTGATCAATTGTATATGTAACAATTTCTTTCAAAGCTCAATGTGTACGCTCTTTTGAATTATCATAAAAGTGTAAATATATAATAAACTTGTTTAAATTTAGCTGCAAAATTTTGGGGCCATACATGCGTTGAGAATATGTAGAAAATCTACCTTTTCTTTTTTAAATGTAATTTCACAAATTGTTAAATTTGAATGAAAGTTAACAGTAAATTGATTGATGTAACAATTTTGCAGTGCATATTAAATATCATCAAAGAGTTAACAAACATTGTAACTGCAGTCTTTTAAAATTCAATTTATACTATATATGTACTCTCA
Organism: Fragum whitleyi; assembly: GCA_948146395.1. Lineage (NCBI taxonomy): Eukaryota > Metazoa > Mollusca > Bivalvia > Cardiida > Cardiidae > Fragum > Fragum whitleyi. Next base: position 87,113,525 of record OX411543.1, on the reverse strand, counting down.
GTATTGTAATTATTTACCTTTAGGACCATAATCGATCAATGACCAGTGTGTTCCCGCTGTACAGACTAATCAAATTTACAAAACCCCATTATTTAATAATTAGATGTCGTCCAAACTCAATTATTCTGGATATTTACATCACAACTAGGTCATAGCTGTAAGAACATGAACAAATTCTTTCATATAGAAAGTTGAACGATAGACTACTATATTTCTTTGTTTATCTGTAGCATGGTTGAGAGTAAATCCTTGTCCTTTTGTTATTGAAAGTCAACCTAGGTCAATGTCAATATTTTTGTCCAGTCATCAAATATTCCAATATTGATAGCAACTGATCCATTTACTATAGGTATATGAATATTTTACAAATTTAAGATGAAGTCTTTAATCATGATTTAGGATCAAAAGTTTGTCTGACAAAAACTGTTCATTTTTCAATTACATTTCTAACATTTCCGGACAAAAAACATTATAATGGTCAGAATTGAAAGAAATTGCAGAAGACAATTTTGATATTTTTTATTGCCTTCATGGTCTTAAACTGATGTGGTAAATAGAGAAATCCATGGAAATGTTTTTTCTGAACTTTGAACTATCTGTAGTTAGAAATTTTATCAATATTACAAAACGACCTGCCCTGCCTTCAGGATGACAAAATGGCACAAACAATATACTGATTATACCCTGCTTTGCACTAAGGCATAATACCATTGGTGGGAGACAAATGATGTTTGTCACAACACCAAGCCAATGATAGTTTGCAGAGCTGGGATTCAAACTCATGATCCCAGGATCGACAGAAATATGCATTACAAATAGAGCTAGCAGGGCTCGGCACCAATCTAAAACATCAAGAATACAAGACAAATTGCCTGTGTACCAAATACCTTGTATACTTGGTTTTGTGTAATTTATTGATCAAAATATTCAGAGAGTATCACAGAGAAATATGAACTTTGTCATGGAACTATGTCAATCTGGTATCTATGAATATTTCTCTCTATATGCAATAACACAGAATGTTTGTCCCTTTCAAACAGTAGTAAAGATTATCATTAGAGAAAACTGAGGGCTAGATGTGTATGTAACCTAGAAAATTGGTCAGTGCAAAACTGTTGTAAGTGCCTATAACTTTAAAGGCACTTACATTGGTTTTGCGCTGACCCCTCAAGCTGAATATATTAATGTCCCAGCTACTAAAAGGTTGTAAGTGTTTGTACAGTGTACCAACACAAAAGTCCTTTCAGCACTTGGATGTAGAATTTTGTTCCTTACAAGCACTTAAAAAGAACAGCAAAATTAATATAAAATTTCTCATCCCTCTTCCAACCCTATGATGTGTGTCTATGGTTTGGGTTTGGTTAAAATTTAAAACCTATTCATTTTACATTGATTGGGACACAAGTTCTTACAACTTACATTAACCCCTCTCTATTCTGCTTATTGGAAAATTCACCCCAAATTGTCCCAAATGTGTAGGCCAATGAAAGAACTAAGATTGATAGCTGCTCCCCGGAATCAAACTCAGGACCTTTGGGCCAAGAAGCCGAAGTTTAACCTCTAGACCACAGAAACCACCATGGGTATCTCTCTGTCATACTGTATTTGGAATATTCTGTCATACTGTGTTTGGGATATGCCTCATTTTGGCAGGAAATTTATAACCAGGAGCAGCATAGATATACTATACATATGTATTCTGATCCAGATCTTTACCTGCTACTTGCCCAATTTTATAATTTCAATTTCAAATAAATATGTTGTTCCATATCTAAAGCTTTGGGACGATGAAATCAAAGTACAAAGTACATTTTATTGTTTCAAAAAAAAAAATCCCTGAAAAAAAGTCAATAGTCTTATGATGTATCTATTTTTACAGCATACTACCGTATTTCCCTTAATAAAAGTGACTTTTCTAATAGAGGCTCCCCTATAATTTTAGCTAAGAAAACTCATTTCCAAATGCCGTAATTTTACAAACGTTTTGAGACTTCATGTTAACTGATCAATGTTAATAATGTTGTAAATTGATTAAGTATGAAACAATTTATTATTCACAGAAATTATACAAGATACATGTACATTAATAGGCAGAGTTAGAGTGTTTTTTCCTCTCTCAAATGAATCCCAATCCTACAGAATTTAAATTTTGTTTAAAACAAATGAAATACACTGGCAGTTTCTTAGATACTTCATCCAGCCTCGCTCATATATATTCCCCAAAATAACTCAGCAGACATTTGTGCGGGCTGTCTTAGTCTATACAATCTACCAAAGCTTTATACACTGGGGGATATGGAGTACAAGTAACTAGCAAGATACCCGTATCAATAAGAACTTTTGTATTACTAGAGCCTAATCAGGGTAATCCCAAAATGGCTGTGTTATGTACAGGATTCCATACCAGGAAAAGAGGATGTGTTTGTTTAAAACACCATTGCCCCTGCTACTTCTATTTCTCAGAAACAGTAGTTAGATAAAGTATGGAAATCAACAGAAAATCAGAATAGATTGTAAGTCAACAGCAAAACAAAATGAAAGGTGAAGTTAAAATTCTCCAAATCCAAAATTTGACCTTGAAAAATTACTCTGACCTTGACTGCCCAACAGAAAGCTCTTGTCACAAGCAATACACATGTGAAATATGAAGTCACTATCACTAATCCATCAATAGATTTGGCCAAGTTAAACATTTTAGTGGACAAACAGATAAACAAACATGGCAAAAACAACACACCCACAATCTATCGATGAGGGGGCATAAGATTTTAGGCTTTAAAATTTCCATATTAACAGGGTTGTAATTACCAGAAACAATTCTTCTCTCTAATTTCCAGAATCTATGTATACAACGGGTGCTATATTTAATTATTCTTAACTTTTTCTCTTCTTATCATCTATTCTTTTTGACATGACAGGGTAGAGCCATTAAGACTTGTAATAAGAAAGAACTTTAATTAACAAGAGGACCATGATGGTCCTATATCGCTCACCTGAGTAAGTCAACTCATAACTTGTCAACAATGTTATAAATACCAGAAATTGTCTGATGTACATTTAGTGTGGATTTAAAAGAAACAGACTTTAATTTCCTCCTACTGCAATTTGATTTTCTTTTTAATTGCAAACAAACTTATCAATGACAGAATTGAATTCAAGTTTAGTAGACCTAAACCTTAAGAATATCCCTGCCATGTTTAAGATATGCCAAATAGTTAAGGCAAAGATTAACCATCTCTGATATTTTTGGCAATATTTTAACATTACCAATACCATGTTAACCTAAGATTTTAATTGAAAACAATTATTTTTACAATTTTGGTAGAGCTGCACCCAAAGAACATTCCTACCATGTTTCAGCTTAATAAGCCCAGGGGTTTAGGAAGAGAAGAAGATTTTCTAAGATTTTTCAGCAATTTTCGTCCATTTTTCAGCCTTTCTGTTACAATGCAAACAAGAGTTTTTGATGATATTGAATTTTTTCCACACCTATTGAAGAACTTCGTGGAAGAAACATCCCTGCCAAGTTTCAGCTTGATTGGCCTAGTGGTTTAGGTGGAGAAGAAGATTTTCTAAGATTTTTCAGCAATTTTCGTCCATTTTTCAACCTTTCCATTACCATGGAAACCAGAGTTTTTGATGAAATTAAATTTTTTTAACATTTTTTGAAGATCTTCACCCAAGAAACATCTCTGCCAAGTTTCAGCTTGATTGGCCATGTGGTTTAGGAGATGAAGAATTTTTTCAAAGATTTTCAGCAATTTTCGGCCATTTTTCAACCTTTCTGTTACCATGGAAACCAGAGTTTTTATTGAAATTAAATTCTTTTAACAAATTTTGAAGATCTTCACCCAAGCAACATCTCTGCCAAGTTGTTGTTTAGGAGGAGAAGAATATTTTCTAAGATTTCAGCCATTTTTCAACCTTTCAGTTACCTTGGAAACCAGAGTTTTTGACCAAATTAATTTTTTTTTAACAACTTTAAAAGAGCTTCACCCAAGCAACATCTCTGCCAAGTTTCAGCTTAATTGGCCTAGTGGTTTAGGAGGAGAAGAATTTTTTCTTAGATTTTCGCAATTTTCAGCTTTTATGTTGCCATGGCAACCAGAGCTATTTATTAATTAAAATTCTTTTAACAACTTTTGAAAAGCTTCACCCAAGAAACATCCCTGCCAAGTTTCAGCTTGATTGGCCCAGTGGTTTAGGAGTAGAAGATGTTTAAAGAAATTGTTGACGGACGGGCGGACGGACAGACAGACTGACGGACGGACGATGGACGGACAATGGACGGTGAGTGATCACAATAGCTCACCTTGAGCACTTTGTGCTCAGGTGAGCTAAAAACACAGCAACAAAAGAACTTAATTTGAAAGAACTTCATTAAAAACACAACAACAAGAGGCCCAAGAGGGCCTGTATCGCTCCACTGGCTTTAAAATCTTTAGACTTTCATTAAATAAAGCTTACTTTAAATGTATACATTAACACTCCAAAATCTCCTAAGACCTATTTAGTAATGATTAAATGGTTCTGGTCCATATTGCACCAAAATACTCAATCACAATGAACCTGCAACCCTTGACCAATCTTATTAAAACATAAGGTTCAGAAGATGTCTTTCAAAAATTTAAGGCTCAAAATAGGCCCCACCTGACATGCCCATATTTATGGACCAAACAAAATTTCTTGAACAACTAAAGTAAATAGGAACCAAAGAAACATTCTGGTAAAGTTTCATTGAAATTGGCAGAGTGATTCCAGAGGAGATATCTTTCAAAGATTTTGGCCTCAATATAAGCCCCGCTCTACCACACCCAAATTTATAGGCCTATCAAAATTTAGCAAATAATTTTTGAAAAGAGACATTCAAGGAACATTCTGATAAAGTTTCATTTAAATCAGCCAAGTGGTTTAGGAGAAAATGTCATTTGAAAATTTTGGGCTCAAAATAAGCCCCGCCCTGCCACGCTGTTATTTTTAGTCCAATCAAAATTTCTTGAACAATTAAAGTAAAGGGTCACCCCAAGGAACATTCTGATAAAGTTTCATTGAAATCGGCCAAGTGGTTCAGGAGGAGAAGTCCTTCAAAGATTTCAGGCTCAAAATAGCCCCACCCTGCCACACCCATATTTATGGACCAATCAAAATTTCTTGAACAATTTAAGTAAAGGGTGACCCAAGGAACATTCTGATAAAGTTTCATTGAAATCAGCCCAGTAGTTCAGGAGGAGATGTCGTTCAAAGATTTCGGGCTCAAAATAAGCCCCACCCTGCCATGCCCATATTTATGGAACATTAAAATTTCTTGAACAATTCAAGTAAAGGGTCACCCAAGGATCATTCTGTTAATGTTTCATTGAAATTGGCCCAGTGGTTCAGGAGGAGATGTCGTTCAAAGATTTCGGGCTCAAAATAAGCCCCGCCCTGCCAAGCCCATATTTATGGGCTAATCAAAATTTCTTGAACAATCTAAGTAAAGGGTCACCCAAGGAACATTCTGTTAAAGTTTCATTGAAATCAGCCCAATGGTTTGGGAGGAGAAGATTTTTAAAGATATCAAAGTGAAAAAATGCCACGCCCTGCAACGCCCATATTTGGGGGCCAATCAAAATTCTTTGAACAATTTAAGAAGGGGGCCACCCAAGGATCATTTCTACCAAGTTTCGTTAAAATCCGCCCATTGGCTTGGGAGGAGAAGATGTTTAAAGAAAAAGTTTACGCCCAGAAGAACGAATGGACGGACGCATGACGGACATTCGCCATGACAATAGCTCGCTGGCCTTCGGCCAGTGGAGCTAAAAATTTATGCGTACTTTTTTTAAAGTGTTAGTCATTTTGGTTCTATAGTACAGCTGTAGACTCATGTTGACAATAACTTTCCAAAAACTTTTGACAGTGGCTGATATACTGATAACTGATATCAGGGTTTTCCCTCGGCATTGGAATGTAGGAGTCCCTGGGACTCCCAGTTATGATTTTTGAGAGTCCCTGTGTTAATTCTAAGAGTCCCATCTTGAGAAAATACACTAACTTTATACACAGTGAAAGTGTAGATCATCTACAAAACAGACAACCCCCATATTTTGGTTTTTTGTTTTGTTTGGGAAAGGATTGAATAAACATCTGTCAATTTAGGCTAGACACGTAAAGTCCAAAACATATTGTCGCTTTTCAACAAAAACCTCGTAAATGCAGCCTGTTTTAAACTGCAGTTACAAGGTTTTTGTGTTTAAAAAGCATCGATATGACCCGGTTTATAAATAGAACTAAATGTAGGTCAGGACTCTTTTCATAACTTGGAGGGAGATGCTGCAGCTTTAACTCGATATTTACCTGCTTCAGCATTTTCGGACAAAATATTTGTTTGGGAAATTGCAGGCTCATCTTGATTCTGATCGAGTACAGAGTTGTTATTTCTGTCAGAGCAACACTGTGTTCCAAAGTCTCGCCATTTTACATATACGCAGTGTTTTAGCTGAGTCATTCAGACCACGTGGAGTTAAAAAAAGACGATCTAAAAATAAGCAGAAAACGGGTCCAAAATTTAGCGCACAAAAGACGTTGTAGTTCGTTAACGCGGGTACCAGTATGATTCGCTCCAATAAATTCGGTCATCAATATTCGCAAGTTTCTGTAAGGGAAAATTCAAATGGCAACCCAGGAGTCGCGTTAGATGATGTAATAATCTAAAATTGACTGTAATATGCATGCGCAGAAAAGGCATTCATGTGAACGGAGTTACCCACTGGTGGTAGTAAACAAACGTCACATTTACCGCTACAATAATTAATTAACCATGAAATATCGTTATCCTATTAAGAAATGTGATAAACTCGTGCAGAATACTATATAAAATAAGAAAGAAGTATTTGTTGTTTAAAGTAAAAGAGGACATTTGTTTTATGTAATCGAATTGTTGTGCACTATTTTCGACGCCATTTTGGAACCCAAGTAACATCGGCCTGACCCAGGATCAGAAGCGTCGAGGTTGAAAGGTTAAAATTACATCACTAGTGTTGAAACCGTTGTCGTTCTGATGGAAACCCGGTTCACTCGAGTCGAAACCGAGTGCGATATGAACTTACCCTATAACTATCCACTGTGAAAACAAATGATACGGACTTTACCGAGCAACTCCAAAAATGGTAATCGGGAATCAGCGGCTATTTCCGCAGATGGTAAACTACACAATTGATAGATTTTTACGATGTGGTCCCGGTTCAGTTGTGATGAACGATGTTATAAATAGATTTCGAGGAATGTAGATAAAAGTACCAGTAGGCTAAAATGAAAGTAAAAGTACGAGGCCTGTCAAATGTTTTGGGATGCGCTGCAATTATTCGACAGTTTTTCAGTAAGTAGCTACTGTTATTTGCGAGTCCCGTAGGACGCACATGATAAAATTTTGGGAGTCCAGACCTCGATTTTGAGAGTCCAGGACGCAATATCCTGCGCCTGGGAAAACCCTGTGATATGTTAAATTGCCAAATTTAATCATGTCTTGCCAGGTAAAAAGTAACAGACAATTATCCTGTAATATCTGTACTGTGTTAAGTCACAAAAATAGTTAAAAAACATGTTAGAAAACCATAACCAAGTAACAAAAACAGTAAGAATGGTTAAATTTGTTAAAAGCTTGGATAAAAACATGGGTAACCAGAGCTCTAGATAAGAGGGGAGTAAATACCTTACAAATTAATTACTTCTACATGAAACCCCATGTTCTGGATTAAATAGTTCCAAAATATTGTATACCAACAACATAAGATTTGTGTAAGCACAGGGTCAGGCACCTACTGTTTTTCAAGGGGAAACCTGCAGGATTACCTGCTTGTTCTATTCAGGGATAATTCTGACTCAGAATAGCATGTGCACAAATATCTCATTTAGCAGAATCTAATGAGAAATTATTATTATTTTTTTGGTAGAAATTTTACAAATCAATGCCTCAGCACGAAACAGTTGTAACTGCCTATATAATTAAAGGCAGTTACAACTGTTTTGCGCAGAGTCAACAAAATCCTTCACTAAATTAAATATTGCTTTGAGATTTTTTTCTCATAAAGCCAGTTTCTTATGAGATTCCTTGCTGAAAAATGAGATGATCTCTCAATATCTCACCTAAAAATTATCCCTTCTTGTTTCCGTGGGAACTGGCTTAAAGAGGGAAATATTCAAAAGCAAAATATAATTTATAGAAGGATTTTGTTAAATATCTCGAAAAATTCTTAATTTCTCATTTGATTAAGCAAAATGAGATATTTTTGCTCATGATATTCCAAGGCAGAATTATCCCTGAAAATATTTAGGAAATCCCTACAGGAATCCTCTGTATATTTTGGTACTTTAGAATCACAGGACAAAACTTATAATGTCTAACCATGAACTATTATTGAAATATTTTATCAAAAGTCCAAATTATCCCCCTCTTTCTGTCACTCTGAGTGTCAAGAGTAATAAAATAAGACAAAAAGTAAACTTACAAACTCACCGTTTTCCAATGGTTTACATCACTCTGTACCGAGAGAGAAAGATCAAAGATGTAAAAAGAGAGAGAAGGTTAGTAAACCTTAAACAGGGTTTTGACTCTTTTATGGGTTTTAAAAGTCTTATAATAATGAAAAATCATTCAGGGAAAAAGACCATGGCCCCAAAGCCCAGGCTCCCAAGTTCAAATTCTTTGTTTTTAAAGTCTTTTCCCCTGTCATTTGTATAAATTTACATTCATGTGCCTCCATTTGCTTGAAAAGTACTTATTGTACTTTATTTTGAAACGAACATGAATATGATTTCAACATAAACTTATGGAGGTTTTTTGTGTAGATTTAAATACTGTAATTTAGCTGATTTTTTTTTTTTTTTTCAATCATATATGTATAATGTCTTTCATAATTCAGTCTATAGTATACAATCAAAATCTGGTTAAAGCTTAAACAAAATACGTCTTGTCCAAACCCTGTTTAACTGTTAGGACTTTATCTAGGGGAAAGTCTTAATAAATCAAAAAATATATATGGAGCAACCTAATAATACATCTACTACTGTATATATGGCTTCTATATCATTGACCCTTATCAAGCTGAACCCTGTTTTCCGTCTTTGGAAAGTGGTAATTGTAATGTTTAGCCTGTACTTTCAATTCAACAATTCAATAGATCAGCACAAAGCAGTTGTAACTACCTTTAAACATATAGCAGTTACAGCTGTTTGACACTGAGCCATCACTATAGCATTGCAACTCTAAAACAGATATGTTAATGTATCCAATAGTGACATGGCATTGTCTAAGGAATTGAAATCTACCATATATCAATGGCTCGGCACTTAACAGTTGTAAATGCATATAAATATATAGGCATTTACAACTGTTTGGCAATGAGCCATCATAATTCTTAGTTCTAAAAAACAATCATTGACCAACATTTTGCACACTCAGGGCATCCAGCACTTTGATTTCATTACTGAAATTCTGTAAAGTTTCTATCATTCAGCATGAAAAGGGTTATTATGCACTGGTTGTATTGTTATTTTTACTACTAGAAACATGTAAAAACCTCAAAATGTGGCACCCTTGTGAAGATTCAAAAATATTTGCAAATATTTAAGAATTGTACCCCGTTTTGCATGTTAGGACAAGCTTAAGCTAGTGTACATCTGGGCTCCATTTCTCATCATGATTTTTGAACTTTTTTCATCTTGAACTAAGAAATGGTCTTTAGATAATACATTGACTCAATAGTACATTATTTGGATAAATTTAGTAAAAATATTGCTTGACATTATTTTAATTTTGAAAATTATCATTATCTCTTGTTGTTATTATTTCTGCTATTCCTGTGGTTTTCGAAAAAAAAATGTTATTTTAGGCTTTCAAACAGTAAACTGCTTTTTCATAACTATTAAGTTCTGTTAATGTGTTGTTCAAATGTTTTGTTATTCTAATAGAGACTATTATTCATTACATTGATTATTACAAGGTAAATGCTCATTCTTTTAAAGAATATCCCAAATTATTTGCAGAAACCTTAAGTTATTCAAAAGATTAATTTAAAAGAAAATTAACTTTAATATTTAAAAGAAATACAAATACATATACCACAACCACAAGTTAAGTATGTGAAAAGTCAGCAAGAGTTGTTTTCTGGGCCAGTGGTTAGAACTGAGAATCAGATTTCATATGTACAGAATAAGGCCTGTAAAGCAGGGGTGTGAAATTCCATTACCGGACTTGTCCCACACTGGTTTTTCTACCTGGGACAAGTACTTTTTTTCTTTTCACTAGTCTGAGGACAAACATTTACCAGAGCAAATCTTGGAACAGTCCGAAAAAGATCTAGGATAAAACTCATTCTAATGTTTATAACAAAAGGTAGAAAACATTGCGCTTAATGAAGAAAATGCCAGCTTACAGCTTTTTTTCATTAGAAAAATGACTTCTCAATATTCATCAATTCATTTTTTTGTGGACAAGTAGAAAATTGACTTTTACTTGTCCATGGACACATGGAGAAAATTTGTATTTACACACCCCTGTGTAAAGTATGGGAAGTCTTAACCCTTGTCAGACTCAACAAATTGTGATTAAAATACAGTACTAAGATATTGCTCAAGCGACCACCTATATCAAGCGACCACTTTTATAAGCGACCATCATAAAAAGTCCACTAACCATAAGGGATGGTATCGGTTACTCCTGGCACCATGATGTAAGTTCCAACGCTCCGCTGTAGGTGCTGGATAAAGCAAAAAATCTTAGAGAAATGAGGGCCATAACTCTTACAAAAATATGCTTTCAGACTTACCACCCTTAATAGCCTGGATAGCTCTCATAATTGTGGATACACATGCAAATATTCATAAAGTTATCAATTCAATCAACAGAGATACAAACAAGGTAAAAGTTGGACATGCAAACATCTATGATAATGCATCCAACAACTACGCCACTGACGTAAATGATGCCAAGGTGATGATAAAACCTTGGGTTTTCTCCTAAAACAGCCGTGCTTAAAGACATACGCGCGCAAAAATTTTGTCGACAGAATTTTTTGTTATTTTATATATTTTTTAATTAAGCAAAAATATGCAAAAAAATTTGGGGGTCACCGTATCCGTTTTTGAAAAATTGGCCCTTGAAAAACGCATTTCTATACAATTTTTCACTGATTTTCGAGTGATTTTGTAGATCGCTGTATAGTTCGCTTAATCCCCGTTTTCTCGGACATTAAATTCTCTTTTGAAATAAAAATTTCTAAAACATTTAAGGATGAAATAACGGGTTCATTTGATACATTTTTGTAGGCTTTGCTAAAATTTTCGTTCATGAACCGATGAGATATAACGCGGGTGGGCGTAGTAAAAAATAAGTATCTTTTCTAGAATTTCGCGTAAAATTTTGTACTTAACCTTAAAAATAATCAAAACTGCTCGACAGTTTTCTTTTAAATTTAGCACACTTAAAGTGCATTCAAATACAATCTAGTTCGTACCAAAAAAATAATATGTCACCGTGCTTTTTTAAGAGCAATACGCTTATTTCCGAGACAACCGTAGGGATTTTTAAGATCGACGTCGGAAATCAACGTTGACGATGTCGTTCTGTGTTTATCCGCAAAAGAACGCATCGCGCTTATCTTGAACGTCGGTCATATTTCTGCAGATTTGTGTTGCTTTATCAAAATGATTTTACAGACCTAGGCAACATATTTAAGCAAAAGAAAATGTCTACTTCTTCTTGTTCGATTCATAAAGACAGAGGCGCTTTTAACTAAAGATAAAATGGGGAAAAAACATGAAAAGGCAGACGAAGATCTGAATTTAACAAAAAAAAAAAAAAAAAGACAGGTGAAACATGGATTAGTTTGTCATTTGATGACCCAAGCATTGAAAATGCAGCTTAAACATTGCTGTATTAAAGAGTTTTTGACACCTTGAGATAATGAAACAAAATGCCTATAGTACCGCTGATATCAGTAAAACCATAAACGATTAAACGTGCGTATTTTCCACATTTTTTTCTTAGTTGGTGGTTTCGAAAAGTTAAAATGATGATTATACGAAAAAAATGAAATGAATAAACAAATAAAGTTTGTCCTGTCTACTGTCTTTCGAACACATAAAAGTTGAACATGGGCCTTACATTCTATCCTAGCTAACATTTTTCTTGCGGAGTCTGTACAGCGTCTGTTAACCCTAAAATCGCGGCGTCCTACAGCTAAGAACATCGTAAAATTGGCAAAAGGAATTATTTTTACAATGACATGAATAAGTGGAAGGAGCAAGTTTTGAATGAATTCAACATTTTTTATTGAAACTGGTCGATCAAATATAATGACGTAATATTAAATGAATAGATCTGTACATGTCTTCACATACCAATCAGAGACTTTTAAAATTCTTGCTGGTCAATGAAATCAATAAATGATTAGAGGGCTCCAAAATTTGAAGCCACTGCGATCAATTCCGGAGCGTGATAAATTATTTTGGAGCGTTTTGATTGAGTCGGTTCGGATATCCACGAATGAAACCTTGCGCTAGTGATTGAGAATGATTGAGTGGGGTCAATTTCAGATGGTCTAAATAACAGTAAGATGCGATCATCATACGGTTTTACGAGTAGTTGAAACCTTGTGACTCGTCGAACAAAAGATTGGTTAGGCTAGGCTATAGGCCCAAGTCCCAAATGATAAAAAATAACTAATAATAATAATAATAATAATAATGATAATAATAATAATTATATGAAAAAAACCACCAAACAACGAAAAACGTAAATAATTCTTCAATTATATGTGTAGGCATGAAAACTGCCTAGGCTTAAGAATGACGGTTTTTTTTTTCAAATTCAATAAGCATTACTAGTATTCGCTTACTCATTGATGAATGGATTATATGTATATTTCAGAAAAGAAACGGCATAAAGGCCTAATTTCAGCAGTATTTACCTCTAAAAGACTCTTAACGCTATCAATGTTCGCATAAAGCTTTAACGGCGCGCCTTTTTGTCAGGCAACGTTCCAACGTCGTGTAGCAACTATAATGACGTCAAGCTGGCGGGAAATAATCGGTTTCGTTTCGCAACCATTTCCATCAGTTTTATAACAAACAGAGTTATGTTCCTTGATTTTGAAATGTATTTCCGCTATGCGGTGCATCATTTACGCACATATGCCTTTAAAATGATATCACTCAGGGTTTGACACTATGGGAAGTCCGGGAGTCCAAGGCCCCTAATTTCGTGGACAGGACCCCTTTACTTTGCATGTTAGGAGTCCATTGGGCTCCTTGGTCAGAGAATATTTCCTAAAACAAATGATCAGAGAAGAGTCCAAAGTTTCTACCTATAAACTCTATTTGTCAAAGTCTCTTTTTAATACAAAAGTTGTTGCAAATACTTGGTCCTAAAATTCTGGGGGGATTGTTGTGAAAAAGGAGAAATTGCTTGTTACAAGCAATTTCTCCTTTTTCACAATTTTCTCCCAAAAATATGTACTCCCTAATTTGAGCTTGGACTCCTTCATTTGAAAAGTACGGAGTCCTTTAGACTCCTTTTTCACAGAAGTTAAGTGTCAAACCCTGATCACATTATCACTATTAATGCAAATCTGATAATGACAAACTCCAGCGTGAATGGCATTCGCTCTAGCTCTGCCCTATCCGTCGTAGCCCCACCAAACTAGCCACAATTGTAGGGCTTGAATAAGGCAACATGAGGGAACCTACAACATAGAGATTGGTCTATTGGTTTTAGCGCTGCATCAATTGCTCACTCGAGTGATCATTTCACCTCAGCGCGATCGGCAAACAATCATCAAAAGAGTTGACAACCCACCTGTTCTTGTTCAGCAGTGTTCTGGACATTTCTTAATTTCAGTGCTGCTCTCAGATCTTCATAACAAATTGTACCGTCGTTGTTTCTATCAATAGACTTAAACAAAGCCGTCCACTTTTTATCATTTTCGTGCGACATCTTTAACTAAACATTACAATGACAAATTATCACAAACGAGAAATTGTCAGTCAAAATTTGTTTCTTTCCGCATCAAACCGCATCGTCGTCCATCAAATCGTGATCTTTGTAACGGAATACCTGATTGGTTGGAAGATCGGTGTCTACATAAATTGTAGCTGAGTTAATAAGTCCGAGAAGAGTTATCTCCCGGTTGTTCCGTTCAAAAATTACACAAACACACGTGTTGACATTAAACTGTACTTTAGACGTCCAAGAAATAGTAGAAAATGCTATAGATATACCGTAATGTAAGAACATGGGGTTGTTTTGTACTAAGATATGTTGTAAATCGGACGATAATGTTTTATCTAGAGTTTTCGTGTTTCATTGATCACAGCAGTGTCCAATAGATTTGTTTTCAGACATTGTCATGTTGTACCATGGGCCTAACCCTTCCTATTTTCACGGTACAAACTAGTCAATTAGGAATTTAAATAAAAAATAAATCATGGACGAAAGTACAATGCATTTCAAGGATGTTCATTAATATGTCAATCGGCAAAATTTTAGGGGTCTTGCTATAAACTACGAATTATGGACGTTTCGTACCATAACAATTTCGTACCAGCCGTTTTATACCATATGCGAAGACGTTTCGTACCATAGGTGAAGACGTTTTGTACCAAAGGAAAAGTAGTTTTGTACCATAAAATAACCATTTCGTACCGCAGGGTAATCAATTTCTTATTATTTTGATACAGAATTCGTACCATATGTTTGGTTTTGGAATGACAGAAAAGAAGTCAAAATTTATTTGATAATACTCCGTTGATATTTTATAAAAAGATACATGATAATTATTACTTTAATAGAATAAACCAAACAAACAAATATCCACGAAAAATAGGATAATATTTTTATGCCCCCGATAGGGAGGCATCATAAATTTGACTTGTCCGTCCGTCCGTCCGTCTGTCCGTCCGTCCGTCATTCCGTCCAAAAACTTTAACATTGGCCATAACTTCCTTATTACTTAACATATTCGCATCATACTTTACCACAACATTCATTGGTACATTACCTTTCTGTAGGCACATACTTTGGTGACCTTGACCCCTGGATGACCTTGACCTTCAACATAGATTGGCCATAATTTAAAATCAAAGCGGTGTCGGGGGCATTGTCATCTTACAGTGACAGCTCTTGTTTTCTATTTATTTCTTTTTATCTTTTTTATTGTTGAAAGTTTGTTGATAAATTTCAAAAGGCGCCTGAAATTCGTGAACTTATGAGCAACTATACCTGAAAAATCATAAGGTACGAAACAAGAATAAAAAAACGTCGTAACTAGAACTAAATCATACCGGTAATAGTTTGTTAAATTACCTAAATTGCTATAATTTTCTTTAAAATTATACATTCTTAATATATAGATAGTGTTAATTGAACAAGTTTATATTCATTTCTTGAAATAATGCAATAACTACTGGACGACGTGCAGCAATTGCTTATGAACATTGAATACAAAATCCATTTCTCTTGTAGCCTCAAAAAACGTATCACCAATATACTCTCAAAAGCATATCGTTATTCATTCAATTAAGAAACAAGGCTTATTGCTAATTAGTTGACGATTAATAATAGAAGGCAAACACCAAACAATTCATTGTCAATTTGTTATTACCAATCTTGTAGCAAACAGGAGTCGAACAACATACCAGCCAATCAACCTTTTCATAATTTGGCCTACTCCTTTAATTTGCAAAAGGCTATAAGTTTTCACTGATAGGCTTGCAGCACAAGCAAACTATATTTTTTCGTTTTTACATGAAAAAAAAATAAGTTGTTTAAGAAAATAACTTTTTGAAAATCATTTATTCCATTTGGTACGAAATGGTCATCGTATGGTACGAAACGTCTTCGCCTATGGTACGAAATGGTCATTGTATGGTACGAAATGGTAAAATATTTTATGGTACGAAACGTCTGTATACCTAAACTACAGCTGAAAATGCTTCTGGATGTTGACCACGGTCATGAGCATCGTATTGAGTCAGGACGTCATATTTCAAAGTTAGTTTAGAAATTCTACCTTAACCTGTTACCTGTGTGTAGAACCATTCTTAGGCTTGAGCCTCTTTGGTCCGTTTCTTCATAGTTTTGTCTGTTGTTGTCGGCTTCCGGCCTGTAGCAACTGGGCAAATACTGAATTGTTTTTCCAATGATTATTTAAAGCGCTCTTAAAACTATTTACACTTGTATTATTTACAACGTTATCGGGCAGTCTGTTCCAGTCGTTTACGACTCTTTGAGTTAGAATAATTTATTAAGGTCCAAACATTTGATTTTCATAATCTTTTATAGTTCAACCGCGGTATACGAAAACGCGGGAAAATGTGGAATAGCCAGAAGTAGGGGTGGACTTAACTGAAATGTATCAAGCGTGAGATAACGGTACTTAATTACAAATGTAATCACGTATATACTGATCGAGTAAAGACACTCATCAAGAAAAACACTTTTTTCTCCACATAGATATTCAATTCTTTTTGACGTCTTATTTTAGTTTCTTCATGATGAAGTTGATTTCGAAAGCATGTTACTTTAACGCTATCACACATACAGATTACAGATGTAATTCAAAGGATGTTTAGAATACCAGTAGTTTTGTGTTTCTGTGATCCTTCAGTATAATTTTAAAACCGTGACAGCAAAAAAATCGTTGGTCCCAATTTATCTATATTAAACTCGTCGAAAGTTTGTTTATAAACATTTAGATAGCATGGTTTACCTATACATTCCTTGGTGTCTATGCACCATTTATTGGTCAAAGTTGCATTGTGGTTATGATTTGAAAACAAGGAATTGGAGGTAATTTGGAAAGGGGGTGGCTGAATGATGCCAATTATTAATGCATTGATATTTTTATTAATTTCATATTTAAAATTCAAGACATTGTTGATCTTAATTTGGTAGATATGTGTAGGATTTGTTCACAAAATGTGCATCAATTCAAAGCCAACAGAGCAAGCGTTATGCTGAAATCTTGATTACCGCGAAAATAGTACATCCATGAAAATACTGTATTCCTGTGAGTGACCATATTTCCGTGAACTGTCATTTATAGTTACTTACTGTAATTTCAGTAATGATGTTACTATATTTTGATAAAAGGTCTAGAAAAATCAATGTATCTGAAAGAAATCATTTTTAAATTACCATAAATCGCAAGAAATCGGTAAAACTCTAATATTGTATACAATTCCTTATTTTTCTAAGTAATTGTGTTGTGTTAGAAAACTGTAAATCTTAAAATAAAGAATGACTGTATCTGTTATTTTCATACCCCAATGAGAAATGATAATGTAGCTTATGGTAAAAATTTTGAGGTCCTACTAGAATGTATAAAGGGGCATTAAACTATAAAAATGCTAACAAACATGTAGGATAGCAGCTGGAGGCTGGGAAAGGATGTAATGGTAGTATGGTATGAGTAATCTTGGGAATCCATTATTAGGTGCTCCAGCCCAAATGATATAATTAAAAGATTGTTGAAGGTAGTGTTAAACCCTATATAAACAAACAAAATCTATTTTCAGAAAGAGATATTTTTACAAAAATGGCAGACATTGATAGTTCTAGTAATGGAGTGGGGACCTACGAGGCAGATAATACATTCTTCAAGCAGATGATAGACTTAATTCCACCCAAAGTGTACTTTGATCAGGAAATGCAAGAAAAACTGAGGGCAAAGCGAGCATCAGAGGGTAAGAAATAGAGGATATTGAACAAGTGGTCATGAAAGACCAAATTTATGAAACGAGTCCTCTATATACAGATAAAAACAAGGCTTTGCCGAATATTTATTTGTTTTAGATTAGGAATTTGATAAATTTGACATTTTACTTACACAAAATTGACTCCAATATATAAAATAAAAGGAATTTCTGAGAAAAATCAACAACACTCTTAAAAATTCATTTATTAACCCTTGTCATGCTGAACCCGAATATTCCTGCTTTGGCAGGAGCTATAGACAAATATCAGCCTGCACATAGTATGTGCAGTCTGATGTTAGTCTACACCGCCTGTTTCTCACTTTCAAACCAGAATTGTCAACTAACTAACAAATTGACACTAACACCAGAGGTGCGTTTTTTACATTAAGATGAAAATTTCCGCTTAATAAGATAATTAAGACGTCATAAGAAATGATTTTCAATATTTTGAGTGAAAACATTCGAAGTCGTCAAGGCTACTCCTTTTAAGGCAATACAAAATCATCTCAGTTTCCTTATTAAGATGTCTTAAGATTCTTATAAAGCCGCTTAAAAATCTTAATCTAAAAAACTTTACATCTTAAAAATCTTAATGAGATTCTTAAGAATCTTAATCTAAGAAACGCACCTCAGGCCAGAGACCCGTGAATTTTAGGGAGGAGTTAGGACTGGTAGATGTAACCATGCTGCAGGTCCTTCAGGCCTATAGTTAATGGCAGTGCTTAGTATATCAAATCTATTATGTTTTGAAAAATAATTGCTTCTCCAATTCTTAAATTTGCAATACCAAAATGGAAAACATTGTAGAAATAGAAGAAATTGGTTGTCAAAGGCAATTTCTTCTTTTCCAACAATGTTTTTTCGCAATTATTCCCCTAAATTGCTAAAAATCAAACACGTTTTTCATGTAGGACCTGTTGTTCTCATGGAAGACCTGTAAAATTTTTGGCTTACAGATCCTTCAGGCTGATGGCAAAAAGTAGTTAGTGTCAAACCCTGGTTGTTAATACACTTGTGCAATTATACTAATGTTATTCAAAAAATATTCAGCAGGTAATTTCAATCCCACAATGTAGATCATATTATAAATACAGGACTTTAAATGAGTGTTTATTAATTATTCCATTTGTCTAAAGAGTCTTTCTAAAAGTGGCTAAAACTAGCCTTTAATAAGGCTTAAACCTTTGTTGAGTTGATATCACATATAATTCTAATGACTTGTTTGATAAAAGAATCTAAATGAACCCATAGTACTTATATAACCTTTAGAAATACATGTAATTATATTTACTCTGTTGGACTAAAACAGACCATCTGTAAACTTTCTGAAATAGATTTTGACTGAAAAGATTGCTTCCTTTACTTTATAGGCAGTTACAACTCAATGACTCAGCACAAAACAGTTTTAACTGCCTATAAGCGTATAGGCAGTTACAACTGTTTTGAACTGGGCCATCAAATTGTTTTGCACTGAATCATCAATATTTCTTTTTTATGCCCCTGTATCGAGAGATCGGGGCATATTGTTTTACTCATGTCCGTCCGTCTGTCCATCCGTCCGTCTGTCCCAAAACTTAACCCAAAAACTTAAGCTTTGCTTTTTCTCCAAAAGTATTTGACATACAAAGCTGTACACCAAAGTCAAGGTCATGTGACAAGGTCAAGGTTATCTGTCAAGGTCAAACTTTAAAAAAATGCTGTTCAGGGGGCATTCGTGTTTCACAAACACATCTTGTTTTATTTTCAAAGACACTAGCCAAGATGAGCCAGACAGTGGAGAAGGGTCGTCAAAGAAACAGAAAAAGAAATGGCAGAAGCACAAAAAGAAGGAGCGAGACCTTTTAATGTCAAAATCAGTCACTCAAATACAGGAAGAAGAATTGCTGAACTCATCCAAGGACAATAATTGTAAGTAAATGAGAGAGCATTTTTAGATCAGCTATTTTCAGAGAGAATAGCTCTTAGCCGCTATTATTTTTTTTAACTCGATAACACGATAAAGGGTCGTATGACTCTTTATTTCCATCGTGGTCCTAACTCATTCCAGATCTTATCCTACACATAGAGAGAGAGGCAGTGGTTTCTAACCACTGCTACCCACATTTACAGCTGGGTGGACTTGGGCCCTGTCTGTAAAGTGTCCTGCCCAAATACACTACCCGCCTCCGGTGGGGCTCGAACCCGCAACCACCAGGTTACAAGTCAAGCGTGCTAACCACCCGGCCAACGAGCCAGACGTGCAAAAACTTTGACATATTTTGTTATCTGTGCTATTACTGAAGTCATTGTTTGAAAACCAAAATAAGACCTTCAGTATTGCTACTCTGTGCAAACAATGCACAATTTAACAACTTGGTTTTAAACTGCCTCTTGCCGCCACCATAGCGCAGTTGGTTAGGTATTAGACTTCAAATCCGGAAGTCATGGGTTCGATCCCCGGTGGCTGCAAATATCCTTTCCGACATTTGTCTCTCACGAATGGGTAGATAATCGTAAACCTATGTGAGATAGCAGTCGGAGGCTAGGAAAGGGTGTAATGGTAGTACAGGTCAAAGAAATACCAGGAATCCATTGTTAGGTGCTCTGGCCGCCGCGATATAACTGCAAGATTGTTGAAAGCGGCGTTAAACCCATTCAAACAAACAAACAAACTAAATCTGCCTCACCTAATAATCTCAGTTTGGCAATGCCTCTGGCTCTCAATACTGAGGTTGTGAATTTGAACTGTAGTGCAACCACTGCAACCTTTCATCACTCATTCGGCAAAGTCATATTGATTTACATCATCTGTCTCCCACCACTTGTCGAGCGATACACCTAAGTGGGAAGGGCAGCTTTTGGCTCGGATAAAATATTCTTGGTATATGGGTAGGTGAACTAGCCTTTGCATTGTAACTGCAAATCTGTTGAAAATTTTGTTTACTCGTATAAAGAAAATTTCTTTTTGTATCTTTTGGAATTGATTGCTTTGTCCTTTGACCATTAGTAAAAAATTAATTTTACTGACATCTGGTATTGATCCTTCCATTAACCAAGGAATATTTTCTTTAAGTTTCGTTTAATATGTACCTGTGTTTTCTACATTAATTCATAGCAACATAACAACCCCCAAAGTAAATTTTCTTTTTTTGCCAAGTATATAGACCTTAAGCTTTGTCAGAGGTCATGGAGCATGGAACTTGATCCTTCTAGTCTAAAGAATTGATTTTGATGATAACAATTGTAAAAAATGTGTTATGAATCTATATTTTCAGTCACTGAAATAAAGAATAAGAAGCAGAAGAAAAAAGATTCACAATTTCTTCGGAATGTACCTTCGGCTGTACCTGGTAGTAGTAGTAGCAGTACGGATAATAATCGAAGTAAACTGCGTGCCAAAATTGAAGAACTTCAAGGTAATAAAAGAGAAAAATTGAAAATATTATTTTGCTACTGGTTCCTTCCAGGGAAACACTAGTTCTTTGTTAGTTAAGTTTATTGAAGAATAAAGGGCAATTGCCTTGGCACTAGGCAAATAACACCCATAGGACGTTATGTTTAAGCTGTGTGCCAATGCAATTTCACTTTATACATAAACACGGTAAAAAATACAGTTGGCCCTTATAATTGCAATCCTTTAGATCTACATTTAAGAAATGATTAAAACACTCAGCCAAATAATAAAACGTTTAAGTCAACATTCTGTATGTACAGGGCTAGTGTTTTACCCTTAAACCAGGGTTTTGACTCCCAAAAATCCCATTTTGACCCTCAAAAATTTCCAGCAGGGGGTCATTTTGATCCACTGAATTTCAAGTGGTGCAACCTAAGCAATATAAAAGATTGTATAGATCAATTCTTTTCCTTATCCTATTACAAAAGATTTATATAAATGTCAATGATACAATATCTACACTTTATTATTTATGGTGTTTCAGTTAAATAGAATACTTAAAATACTGATAATATCAATGTTTTGCTCATTTTTGGCCCCTTAAAAATCAGTTTTGACCCCAAGAATTTATGGTTAAGGGGTCAATGACTCCCTAATTTAAAAAGCTAGCACAAACCCTGATGTAGGCTATATAGATCAATACACAAGATCTATTTTAGATCATATATATTAAATGTGTATTGTTATCAGACTATTTGAGTATTCTGGTGTAAGGTTTCACAAATTTGACACAAATATACTACAAATTTGACATATCTATAGGTATTTATGACCAGATTTTTAGCTCACCTGAGCACGAAGTGCTCAAGGTGAGCTTTTGGGGTTACTTGATGTCCGTCGTCCGTCGTCAACATTTACCTTGTGGACACTCTAGAGGCCATATTTTTAGCCCAATCAACCTGAAAATTGGTCAGAATGATTATCTTGATTAAATCTTGGACAAGTTCGAAATTGGGTCAAGTGGGGTCAAAAACTAGGTCACGGGGTCAAATCTTAGAAAAACCTTGTGGACACTCTAGAGGCCATATTTTTAGCCCAATCAACCTGAAAATTGGTCAGAATGATTATCTTGATAAAATCTTGGACAAGTTCGAAATTGGGTCAAGTGGGGTCAAAAACTAGGTCACAGGGTCAAATCTTAGAAAAACCTTGTGGACACTCTAGAGGCCATATTTTTAGCCCAATCAACCTGAAAATTGGTCAGAATGATTATCTTGATTAAATCTTGGACAAGTTCGAAATTGGGTCAAGTGGGGTCAAAAACTAGGTCACAGGGTCAAATCTTAGAAAAACCTTGTGGACACTCTAGAGGCCATATTTTTGGCCCAATCAACCTGAAAATTGGTCAGAATGATTATCTTGATGAAATCTCGGACAAGTTCGAAATTGGGTCAAGTGGGGTCAAAAACTAGGTCACGGGGTCAAATCTTAGAAAAACCTTGTGGACACTCTAGAGGCCATTTTTTAGCCCAATCAACCTGAAAATTGGTCAGAATGATTATCTTGATTAAATCTTGGACAAGTTCGAAATTGGGTCAAGTGGGGTCAAAAACTAGGTCAAGGGGTCAAATCTTAGAAAAACCTTGTGGACACTCTAGAGGCCATATTTGTAGCCCAATCAACCTGAAAATTGTTCAGAATGATTTTCTTGATGAAATCTCAGACAAGTTCGAAATTGGGTCAAGTGGGCTCAAAAACTAGGTCACGGGGTCAAATCTTAGAAAAACCTTGTCGACACTCTAGAGGCCATATTTTTTAGCCCAATCAACCTGAAAATTGGTCAGAATGATTATCTTGATAAAATCTTGGACAAGTTCAAAATTGGGTCAAGTGGGGTCAAAAACTAGGTCAAGGGGTCAAATCTTAGAAAAACCTTGTGGACACTCTAGAGGCCATATTTTTAGCCCAATCAACCTGAAAATTGGTCAGAATGATTATCTTGATTATATCTAGGACAAGTTCGAAATTGGATCAAGTGGGGTCAAAAACGAGGTCAAGGGGTCAAATCTTAGAAAAACCTTGTGGACACTCTAGAGGCCATATTTTTAGCCCAATCAACCTGAAAATTGGTCAGAATGATTATCTTGATGAAATCTTGGACAAGTTCGAAATTGGGTCAAGTGGGGTCAAAAACTAGGTCAAGGGGTCAAATCTTAGAAAAACCTTGTGGACACTCTAGAGGCCATATTTTTAGCCCAATCAACCTGAAAATTGGTCAGAATGATTATCTTGATTAAATCTTGGACAAGTTCGAAATTGGGTCAAGTGGGGTCAAAAACTAGGTCACAGGGTCAAATCTTAGAAAAACCTTGTGGACACTCTAGAGGCCATATTTTTGGCCCAATCAACCTGAAAATTGGTCAGAATGATTATCTTGATGAAATCTCGGACAAGTTCGAAATTGGGTCAAGTGGGGTCAAAAACTAGGTCACGGGGTCAAATCTTAGAAAAACCTTGTGGACACTCTAGAGGCCATTTTTTAGCCCAATCAACCTGAAAATTGGTCAGAATGATTATCTTGATTAAATCTTGGACAAGTTCGAAATTGGGTCAAGTGGGGTCAAAAACTAGGTCACGGGGTCAAATCTTAGAAAAACCTTGTGGACACTCTAGAGGCCATATTTTTAGCCCAATCAACCTGAAAATTGTTCAGAATGATTATCTTGATGAAATCTTGGACAAGTTCGAAATTGGGTCAAGTGGGGTCAAAAACTAGGTCAAGGGGTCAAATCTTAGAAAAACCTTGTCGACACTCTAGAGGCCATATTTTTTAGCCCAATCAACCTGAAAATTGGTCAGAATGATTATCTTGATAAAATCTTGGACAAGTTCAAAATTGGGTCAAGTGGGGTCAAAAACTAGGTCATGGGGTCAAATCTTAGAAAAACCTTGTGGACACTCTAGAGGCCATATTTTTAGCCCAATCAACCTGAAAATTGGTCAGAATGATTATCTTGATTATATCTAGGACAAGTTCGAAATTGGATCAAGTGGGGTCAAAAACGAGGTCAAGGGGTCAAATCTTAGAAAAACCTTGTGGACACTCTAGAGGCCATATTTTTTAGCCCAATCAACCTGAAAATTGGTCAGAATGATTATCTTGATGAAATCTTGGACAAGTTCGAAATTGGGTCAAGTGGGGTCAAAAACTAGGTCAAGGGGTCAAATCTTAGAAAAACCTTGTGGACACTCTAGAGGCCATATTTTTAGCCCAATCAACCTGAAAATTGGTCAGAATGATTATTATCTTGATGAAATCTTGGACAAGTTCGAAATTGGGTCAAGTGGGGTCAAAAACGAGGTCACAGGGTCAAATCTAAGAAAAACCTTGTCGACACTGTAGAGGCCATATTTTTGGCCCAATCAACCTGAAAATTGGTCAGAATGATTATCTTGATGAAATCTTGGACCAGTTTGAAATTGGGTCAACTGGGGTCAAAATCTAGGTCACGGGGTCAAATCTAGAAAAAACCTTGTGGACACTTTAGAGGCCATATTTTAAGCCCAATCAATCTGAAAATTAGTCAGAATGATTATCTTGATGAAATCTCGGACAAGTTCGAAATTGGGTCAAGTGGGGTCAAAAACTAGGTCATGGGGTCAAATCTTAGAAAAACCTTGTGGACTCTCTAGAGGCCATATTTTTAGCCCAATCAACCTGAAAATTAAACAGAATGATTAGCTTGATGAAAGCTCGGACAAGTTCGAAATTGGGTCAAGTGGGGTCAAAAACTAGGTCACGGGGTCAAATCTTAGAAAAACCTTGTGGACACTCTAGAGGCCATATTTTTAGCCCAATCAACCTGAAAATTGGTCAGAATGATTATCTTGATAAAATCTCGGACAAGTTCGAAATTGGGTCAAGTGGGGTCAAAAACTAGGTCACGGGGTCAAATCTTAGAAAAACATTTTAAGATTGTTAATTCAGGTGAGCGATTAAGGGCCACCATGGCCCTCTTGTTTCTGACTAGTACTGCTTCATTGTAAAACGAAATCAACCTGATCGATTGAGGTTGAGAATGATGCCTGGGAATCTTTGACAAATCGCTGTAAATTGTGGCTAAGAATTAGAACTGTATGCTTGTAATAAAAAATCTTTTGCAAATACTTCAATTCCTAACTGATCAAATAGCGACGAAGGGTTATGACAAGGGAACAAAGGCTCTTCGAGTTTCAACTTCAGTGGTCTTGCAGATTGATGATGGGGGATTGTCTGAAGTAACTTATTTCATTTCATACAGAAATAAAGTGCAACGGATTTTCCAACATGATCCTATTGAAACCTATCAAAATTCTTAATTGTATTGGATTAGAATTTTTTTAAGAACACTTGCTATTTGTCTAAAGCAATCCTTCTTCCATTTCAACGTTAATTATTACCCAAACACACACACACATACAAAGTATAGGGAGGTATATAGGTTTCTCTGTGACTATCTGCCTGTTTCTGTCCATCTGTAGACCTTTTTTAGCCTCAGAGAAAACCTGAGGTATTGCTACAACCTTGGTGTTGTTGTTGTGGTTGTTGTCCTTGTGCTCTTGTTATCTCTGGACTAATTGAACTTAGTCTGAAAACTGATGCAGAACTGGAATGAAGTGTTGGTGGGGATATTAGTCTGCTTTGCTACAGATCTAGTTTCTTAAAGAATGACCAGGGTCCAAACTTTTCACAAATGGATGTCTCAGCACGAATCAGTTGTAACTGCCTATAAACATATAGGCAGTGACAACTGTTTTGCCCTGAGCCATTGACATATCAAATTTTCTGAATCTAGAATGATTATTCTATCTCATATCTATTTATTTCTGAAATATGCATCTTGTTGACATATGCTGGAACTAATCCTTTGCGTAATTTTTTTTATTTTAATGAGTTCCCAGAGGGTCCTCTTTCACATGATCTGTCACATGTATGATTGAATATTTTTACAGCAAAGCGTAAAATGAAAGATGAAACTTCGTTAGAACGGATAAGATTGAAAAGAAAGGAGAAGAAAATGAAAGACAAGCTAAAAAGATCCAAGAAGAAACAGGAAGCAAATGCTGCCAAGCAACTGGCTAATTCCAATGTAAAGGGAGATATTTCCAAAACTCCAACAAAACCAATTTATAATAGTGAAGGGAACTTAGTTTATAGTAAATTTGACTTCACTTCAACCGGTAAGAAAAAGCGAAAAAGTGATTTGACAGGTAAAGATTATAAAAGACTCTTAGAAAAAATAGAGAAAAGGAATGAGAAATTAAATAAACTGAAAGATAAAGACCAGGGTGCGGCAGCCAATTTACAAGAGAAGTTCAAGTGGGACTCTGCTTTACATAAAGCAGAGGGTGAAAAGGTTAGGGACAATCCGGAGCGGTTGAAAAAAGCCTTGAAAATGAAGGAGAAAATGAAGGAAAAACGGAAGAAAAAGTGGGAGGAGAGAGAGAGGACTGTAGATAAACAGAAGGAGGATAAACAAAACAAAAGGACTAGAAATATAAATGCAAGAAAACAAGCTAAGAAAGAGAAAAAGATTAAGAAATTGCAGAAGAAAGGTCGATTGATACCGGGTTTTTAGATATACATATTTCTGTACATTTTGATGATAAGGGAAAATCATGCTACCTTAAAGTTTATATCTTTTATTTTCGCTCTATAATGCTATTATGTACCAAGGGTCCAAGCATGATAAAAAGAAAAAGATGTATAGGATCTTTGAGATTTGATTGAGATAAGCCATTCTTTAAAATAGAGCCTAGAATAGAATTGTTATTAAGCTAGCTTTGGCAAGCTTAATTACTTTTCTATTCTAGATAAGAGTAAGATCAACTCTTCTCAATTAAATGGAGTTACATATTGGTTTTCTCACTTGGACATCCCATTTGTGATATTCAACAAAGTTTTTACTCCCATCACCAAAAAAATACCATGAAAATGTTTAAGATAATGACATGATGATGTCATTAAAAAGTGATTCTATATATCGAGGGTTTGGTGCAAGACTGTAGTAAGTGTATATACATAGTATATACACTTACTACAGCCTTGCACCGAACCCTCGATATGTGTAACAGAAGATTAAATGTTGAAGATAATGTCACGATGATTTCATTTAAAAAGTGATTCTACATAATACAGAAGGTTATCTCTGATGGTTGTTCAAAAACAATTTTAATCAGCAATCCAATCATTTATTCCCAAAACTCACACCAACCTTACAAAAACGCTGCAAATTCATTTAAATTGAAAAGTTCATTAACTACATTCAAAATAGATATCATTAGATAAAATCTACAATTTCACAAACTTAGTTGAATTTTTAAGGGTATAATGAGTTTTTGAAGGTACAGAAAACTATTCCTAGAACATTTATGCATGTTCTCAACTGAACAAAGTAGAGGAGTGTATCTTGGTTTCATGTCTGTCTGTCTGTCAATAGACCTTTTCATCTCCGGACACTAACCTATTGCCCTAAAATCATGGAACTTTTTCATTGTTGCCTATGAGTCAAGAAAGTGCCCTATTATTTTTGAGTCAAACAGATCATAGTCAAAAAATAGAACTTAGTCTTAAAAGTGAAAATGGATTTCGGATTATAAGTCAAGAAGCAATTGACCTAGAATCATGAAACTTTGTACCTATCTTGCTTTTGACACAAGGAACTGCTCTTCTGTTTTTGAGTCATCTATATTTAAGGTTAAGGTCACAATTGAACTTAGTACAAAAGCAGTTTACAGACTCTAACTCAGAAAGAATTTAGTTTCATGCACTGATAAAACTTATACATGGACAAAGTTCCTGGTGGGGGTTTAGTAGTCATTGTGAAAATTCTAGTCCATTTTGAAAACAAAATCACTCCCTCGATCTGCGTCATTTGTGTACAACTATTGGCCAAATAAGTATTATAATATGACCTTCGTCGTCAGAGTGAAATATCCCCGTTGAATATTTTTAATATTACACAAGTGTTATTACACTAGTGGAATAACTATGCAAATGAGCTAAAAACGAAGAACAACATTATATTTTTTGCTAGGAAAATGATGTCATAATGGAATTATGTACTTTTCGTAAACAGAGTTATATGTTTATAACATGAATCGATAAAAATCATAATTTTCTCATTTTATCACCAAATTTCAGTCATATTATGAATAAAATATCAAATTTATGTGCAGCCTCGATTTTATCTGTTTTTAGATGACCGTTTGATAAGTTTGGTATTCAATGACCACTCATTCAATATCCTCTATATATGGGCTTGAATGGGATGTTGTAGTCATTCTGGTGTGAAAATGAAAATGATTGAGATTTACAGAAGATTCTGCTTTGAACAAGATGATCTTAATGAGTCTATAATAGAAATGTAGTCAAACAAGATTGAGTAACAAATTCTTTCTCTCACTTTAACACCAGTTTTGTACATTTAAGGTAGTAGACCCATAATAGTTTGCAACATTTAAGGAGTACTGAACTTTAACAGTGTTAACCGAGGTTTCCTTATGATTTTCATTAGGAAACCTCGGTTAACGGTGTGAAAGAACATATGGTCCAAAATGCTGTGTAACTATTACGGTTCCACTACCTTAAACCTAATTATGGAAGGCAGAGGATATATAATGCAATGACATCATATTATATGAAATGAGCCTTTGTGTGACATTTTCAACAATTTCCAATGTGCGCACAGCAAAGACTCTGGCCAGATGTCAAATTGTTGGAAATGTCACACACAGGTTCAAATCAGGATGACATCATTTAGAATTTTGTCCTGGACTTCTGTTAGATAAGGATATCTGGGATGGTTATATACATGTCATGCCAGGCAAAAAGTATCACCAGGTATAATCTTAGAAAAACCTTCACTCTTCTCTAGAGGTTCCAAGATGAATCAATCATTGTAGATATTTGTGAGAATGTTTAGCTTGATGATATCTAGGTCATCTTCAAAATCCTTTACATTATTGTGTTAGTCTTCCTGAAAAGGTAAAAAACAAAATGAAGGAAGCTCTTAACTTTGAAATTTCATTATTTAGGACTTTCATGGGTCTTCTGTTTATTCCTTCAAATAACAATGATGTACCTCAAAGAAGGATGTTTTACCTTGACTTCCAAAGTAAAGTCAAGCCTATTTATTGTTATACCAAGCTTTTAAGGGACAATCTAAAACTGCAGACTTATGACAGTTTCATGCTTGAGTCTGACTTATGATAGTTTCATTCTTGAGACAGGTCCTTTTCCATGAAATAGCTCTAATTAGAAACTAAAAATAGGCTTACTGTATACAGATGATTGCTTAGACTGGTTTGACTGTACAATGCCTTATAAAACCTTTCTCTCAAATGATTGCCCAACTTATATCTAGCATGGATCCTACCCAGGTGTAGATTGGTCTCGCATTCAACTATCAGATTAGCATATTCTAGGCTATTTTGAAAGTAAATATTGGATCCAGTCAAAAGCTGGTATCCTGTTGTCTGAGAGATTATCTGATATACCAGACAACAATACCTGCCTTGGGCCAGAAATAAATTCGCCGTATGTTTAAAGTATAAGAGAGCCAACCTGACATACACAAGGGGGTAACTGCCATTACACAATGTAAGCAAATGCATAAAAGAAATAATCCTTGAAAAATATAGTTGATGAATGACAATAACATTGAAACTACAGCTTATTCAAGCTGTAGTTACGATATTTGATTATTCAACAGTGCTCAAATCATAAAAAGGGCAAAGACAGATATTCATCTTTTGCCACAGTCCACATATGGCCTTTATCCTATATATTCTATGTTGGTCACCTTTTGAGTGCGTATATATATAATACATACTTAGTGTTTTGTTTGAGAAAAAATATCCAATGAGGCAGGGAGAATTGATCATTGGTGAGGCTCTGCCGAGCCAATTATCAATTCTCACAACAGAGTTAGGTATTTTTTTCATACATTACACTAAGTACGTATTATATTTATCTTATAACCCCGATTTGTCTTGTTTTCGACAATGTTTCTAACTGAAATGCAAGTTTCTAAAAATAACCACATTATATCATTGTTCTAAAAATTACTATGTGATATCATAAAAAAATATTATGCGGGATGTTATCATACGGATATTTGTATAGTTATAAGATAAAAATTATTCTATGTTGGTCGCCTTCTGAGTGGTTATAAATTTACAAAGTCCTAGATACACCTATGATATGTTTATGCGAAAATAGTGAATCAGACTATCACCCTTACTAGTTCAGCTGTCTTCGGAGAAAACCTGATGTATTGCTATAGCCTCTGTGTCGTCATTGTTGTCGCCGTGCAAAAACTTTGACATTTTGTGATATCTCTGGTTCTACTGAAAGCATTTACTTGAAACTTGGCACAAATGTTCACCATCAAAAGAGCAACCTACACTATCAAGGGGGATAACTCTAAATGCATTTTGCACAAATTATGCCCCTATTTCGACTTAACTTTTTTCCCACCATCCAGCACACAACAACCGAGCGTAGGCACCCATAGGCAGTGCTCTTGTTATACCTTTCAGAATGAGATAGATAGATATGAACATATGCAGATTATTGGTTTTGACAAAAGTTAAAGAAAATTTGGTCTATTAAAGATGAATAGGAAGCTATTCAACATTTCTTGAAATGCAGCCTTGAATTTCTTAATCTTTTTAATGGCTTTTTCATGGGATGAAAAATTAACAGCCAAAGATTCCAGTGCTTTTGTTTGAAACTCTTTACCATGTATTTGCATGCTGTTACATTTAACTTCTTCAGTTAAGATTGCCCCTATCTTGAGGAAAGTAATTTGTTTTGTTTGAATGTAAATATCAAAACTGATGCTGACGATTACAAAATATAAACATTGACATTTGAGTAGTTCCTATCTTCCTTTGCCTCCCATTTTATTAGCTCAGATGTTTCAGTGAAAATTCAAGGTATTGCTATAGCGTAGGTGTTGATGGCGTAGTTAGAGTTGTGCCACTCTTCAACAATTGGAAATATCTCTGACGTTTGCTTTTAACTTTGAATATATGTGCATTTTAAAAGGAGCAACTTGTACCTATTGAGTAACCTTTACTTTCAAGCGGGATTATTCTTAACACACTATTGTATGACTTATGCCCATTTTCACCCTTGATTATCATCCACTATCGAGTATTTAACAGCTGAGCATAGTCAACCACATGAGATGCCAAATGCAACTGGGGCTATTATCATGGCCCTGTGTCCACCATACATTTTCCGTCTGGTCAAGAAATAGTTGATGCAGGTACTTTCCTTAAATTCTGGTTTGAACACCAGAAAGGAGTTCCTTGAATGAACCTACCAAAATAACCAACATGAAAATAAATTTAATTTTGGTGTGTCATGTTTTCACCACCTATGGTAGGTGACAAAGATAAGACACACAAAAATAAAACCACTATATTGTGGTTAAAGCAGCAAAAATAAGACGCGAAAATATCCCAAGATATGGAATAAATGTTTGTGAGTTGAGTCTTAAATTCTTCACTGGGTGAAAAATGACAATGATATTTTAGCTCTGCTGTTTTTCAGAGTCTTGCCCTAGTTGTCGAGCAAAATTTGCAGTTTGATATTTATGGTATTACTGAATGCATTCTCCAAAATTTGCACACATTTCGAGCAATGCTTTTTAGCTCACTTGAGCACAAAGTGCTCAAGGTGAGCTATCGAGATCACTCATCATCCGTCGTCCATTCATCATCCGTCTGTCCGTCTGTCAACAATTTCTTTAAACATCTCCTAAACCTCGCGGCCAATTTAGCTGAAACTTGACAGGGATGTTGCTTGGGTGATTGTACGGAAACTCAGGTTGCCATGGTAACAGAAGGGCAGTAAATCTTAGAAAAAAAATCTCCCCCTATACCACTGGCCAGTCAAGATGAAACTTGGCAGGGATGTTCCTCGGGTTAAGCTTTTCAAAAGTTGTAAAAAGAATTTAATTTCATAAAAAATTCTGGTATCTATGGTATTGGAAAAGCCAAAAATTGCCAAAAAATCTGAACAAATTCATCTTCTTCCAAACCAAAGGGCCAATTAAGCTGAAACTTGTTTGGGATCTTCTTTTGGTGAAGCTTCACCAAAGTTGTAAAAGTTTTATTCAATCAAAAACTCTGTTTTCCATACAGAAATGTTAAAGAAAAGCTAAAAATGTTAGAAAAGGCTCATTTTCTTCTTCTCCTAAACCATCAATTTTAACTTGTCAGGGAGGTTCTTAAGATGTAGGTCTACTAACGTTGTTAAAAGAATTCAATTCCATCAATAACCTTGGTTGCCATGGTAATAGAAAGATTGACAATTTATAGGGAAAAATCAAATTTCAGTAGGACGAAATTTTCTTTCAAAACCACATTGTATGTACACCAAACAATCTCTGGTATGTATAATATGGTTGATAGTGTTATGAGTTGACTTACTAAGGTGAGCAATATAGGACCATCATGGTCCTCTCGTTTTATTCGTGACTGTAACACAATAATGTGACTAATTATTTACTAAAAATATACCTATCCTACTCTGTATTTGTCAAGGCTACTCAATGTCTGCCCGTCTTATAAACATGAAATAGTTGAAAATACCAGGTTCAATTATACTGTTGTAGTTGGTCATTCTTTTGTGCTTAGCTTTATCAGGGACTCTGAATTATTCGATGGTTCAGCGCAAGACTGTATTAAGTGTATATACAGTGTTTATACACTTAGTACAGTCTTTATGAAGAATGGTTGACGATTCTCTTGTATATCTGGTTAATATAATCAAAGTACTGGTAGTACTGAAGGCCAGGAAATTTTTAAATTTGTAAGATGAGAACTTAAAGAAGTGGTCAATTTAAGCACGTGGAAAGAAAATATGTCCTCAAGTTTATTGCTTCTATGATAAACGTAGTTGAATGAATGAATTGAATAATAATTATCAAGTAATAATTTCTTTTCCACACTGATTTGTACAACACTTACCTTGTCCTGTCTTCGTGATAGAAAAGGCGCTCACGATCAATTTCCTCCTAGGACACACACTGGGTAGGTTTCAAATGACAAAGCAAGGTAATATTACAGTTCAGATTATCGTGAAATTGACACCGTGAATGATTTAGGAATTATTTTGGAGTGAAATTGAATGAGTGCGTTGAGTAAGTTATTAATGGAGTTAAAGAAAGGTAATTCATTACGGCTAATTTTGTTCGATATGAACAAAATTAGCAATAATGATTAAGCCTCCTCCCTTTAACAAAATATGCTTATAAGATCTTTAAAAGGTGTCTTCACGGACCAATCGGACCAATCAATCGCTTACAAAATTCAATTTAGTCAGTGAAGTCGTGGTGTTATTTTGAAAGAAGTTGTGCTCTCATCCATTGTAGTAATTTTTGGGTAGTCTTAAATAAGTGTTTAGAATGAATGATTAGATCGTCGACTGAGCGATTTAGAATGGTTTTGATCGTGGTGTATGTCAATTTAATGAAGTGATTAACTGTTTTGAGGCTCCCGCGGGTACTTAATAATCCTGAACTGTGGCATGGGCGATTATCATTTTCGCAACTCGATTTACCTACTAAACATCGTAATTGTCGCTTTAAAGCTGAGTCTGTGCGAGCAAATGCGTTATATCATATCGTCTCGGATTTTCATAAACTCCTTTTGGTACCATAAATTGGCATTTCGGTCGGCTTCATTTGGTCTTTTTCTGATATTTTTTTTAAAATCGCTTTTGACTAAAATTTTAACGCAATTGTGAAACACTGAATGGTGTTTTTCTGAAATGCAGGCGATATCCTATTAATAAGCAGCTTCCCTACTTTGTGGTTGTGCATATCGGAATCTTGTACCTTCAGCTTGTAAAAAGCCGTAGATACGACATTCCGGCCACTAACCAACAGCTTGTTTTTTCTCTACAGACTTGATCGCATAGACTATGCACATTTTTCTTTCAATGTGACTAATTTCATTTCTATTTTGAAACAACTGAAAGCCGTGATTCAGATATAAAGGCATAACATCGAAATCACATAGCTTTCTCACTCCATCGTTGTTCGAACAAAATGTCTTTTCTTTAGAATGAATAAAGACTGTAGATACGGCATTTCGATTATTCAACTTGATTTTTTTTCTATAACCCTCAATCTTTTAAAGTCTTCATATTCTGCTTTATTTCAATAATAGACTTTGACTCGATGGCGTGATATTTTTGTCACTTGATGGCGTCATCTTTTTTTATATCGATCCCCACAATATCTTTATTATGGTTGTATGGTTGGCGGACTCAGAGACCTGAAAGTGGACACCCAGACCAACATCTTTCTTTGAAAGTAGTTCTTTAAATTTGCTTATGCCCGCCATTTCCTGGCCTAAAAAGAGATGGTTAAAATCATTTTTCGTAAAACTGTAGAAATTTAGCAGGTCTGTCCCAAAGATTTTATCACGAAGCCACGATTTGATAGGAGAGACACCTTCAGTTTGTTTTTTATCTTAAATAAAGAAATGGCTAGGAGAAGTTTGGTAGCGCGTCGGACTGTCAATCTTGAGCTCTCGGGTTCGATCCCCATCGGCGTTACTCATCATATCCAACAATTTGTCTACCACTAACGTTTGATTATAGAAGACCTGTGTGGTATAGAAGCTGGCGGTTAGGTAAGGGTGTAATGTAGGAAATGTGTGAAAAATATCAGGAATCCATTGCTAGGTGAACAGCTTTCGAGATATACCTGAAAGATTGTTAAAAGTGGCGTTAAACCTCATTGAAACAAACAAAATAGTTCATACATAAGTTTACTTGAGTTATTTTTCCTTAAATCTTTATACCTTTTGCTTTAATTACTTTTTGGCAATTTATATTTTTATTGCTTACGTGTCAATGGCGTAGCCGTTGTTGTCTTTTCTGTAGGCCTACATAAAATGACATTTTTTCATGATTGGTTTAACGAAAGAAGATACACGCCGAATATCCTCAGGATCTGCAATTTTAAAGAAAATGACTTTCGAAGACAAGCGAAAGTAAAGAATAATGGTAAATTAGGGGGAAAAAACGATAAAAAAAATCAGTCGTATCATGTTTCTCAATGAAAGTTCCGCCTTTATGAATAGGAACTCAAATAATGAAACAAAAAATGTTCCGACCCTTCATTCGCTTATGCTTCATTACTTATATAACGGGTTATCTTTTTTTTTAATTTTTATTATGAATTTCATTTCTTTTGTCTCACTTATGTGGGGTTGCTTCTAAAGTTTTTCTGTAAAAAAAACAACTACTCAATAACAGGAACAGCCAAACTCAGATTCAGATATACAGCATTCAAAATGGCAAAGTTCGTAAATTTACGAACTTTGCCTTTTTTGACTGCCTTGTTTATTATTCTGTATTCCTTTGTTTTGAAATATGTTACATTTCTGAGAATTTATATATGAATAAAATGATATAAGTAATGAAATTTGTTGGTCCTATTAATGTTTATTTTAATTTTATCCGTATTTCGAAAGGAGAAAGGTCAATCATAACCTAGCATAAATAACTCTCATAGAATATATATGTTATCAAAAGGAAATATTTGGGGCGTGACGTTTGAACGTGTTAATTGTTTTAAAAGGACTAATTAGAGGCACAAAAGGGGATTTTGCCTCTTTTCCCCAAGTAGTTCAGCATCAAATCCATGAAACTACAATTTATCCTTAATATCCAGCTATATATATATATATATATATATATATATATTTATTTATTTATTTATCCTTAATATCCAGCTATATATATATATATATATATATATATATATATATATATATATATATATATATATATATATATATATATATATATATATATATATATATATATATATATATATATATATATATATATATATATATATATATATATATATATATATATATATATATATATATATATATATATATATATATATATATATATATATATATATATAAGGTACTTGATTTTCAGTAACCGGGCCCCGTTTTACTAAACTTTTAACAAAAATGAAAATGATCGTTAGTCAAAATCACAAATTGTACCTGGTGTTTTTATTCATTCTAGATACTGCCTTGCAATATCTCATATATATTGTCTTTAGAAGACGATTCCAATGATATGGTGCATGGTAGAATTCCATATCTAATTAACACTGTAGAAGTAAATTTAGATTTTGACAATCGAGACAATCTGTAGTTACGACGTTTAACTCTCGATCATTCGATGTGATTCCTCTTTCAAGTCTGTGGCCATATATTTAAGGAACAGGTTGAAAAAAAAAATGAACTGTGACAGTTGGGGCGAGGGAGCAGTAGTTTGAGTATCTTAAGAGCAAAAGGTTTTTATACGTAATTATACGTATAATATCTAACCGTTTGAACGACTTGGTTCTATTTTACTTCAGGCTATCAAAATAGATTCTTGCACTGTTGCATGTTTGGTGTAAAATCTTTAGCCAGTGCTTATTTTTTATAGAATAAACTTTAGCCCCATAATGAGGCCATTTCTTAACACAGTATGCAATCTACCTGCGATGTTTTCAAAGAAAACCGGACGTGATGCTATAGCCTTGGTGCGAAGACTAAACATTTTGTGATATCTCTTATATTACTATAGACATTTCGTTGAAACTTGGTACAAATGTTCACTGCAAAAATATAAATCTAAGCATTACGTTTGAATTATCTTCCTTTTTGACCATACAGCATCCAACATTTAAATGTAGGCACGCGTAGTCGGTGCTCTTGGTCAAACTTTGTTGTTGTTTTGTACATAGCATTTCATATATGGATATGTTTTTGGTTGATCATTATTTTTTAATTCTGGCAAAATGCCAATTTAAAAGTCTGTCACATTAGCACGACAATTGAACCAGTTCATATAACTGTATGAGTTTCAATATTCCCTTTAAGAGCCTCAAAGAACAGCCATGGTGACAGTCAATATTTGACAATGCCATATCTCCGATTTTCTTAATGGATCTATTATCTTGATAACAATTTACTTATTTAATTTACTAATTAAAAAGGATATATCAGTTAAGAGAACAAATGGAATAAGATGATGGTAAAAAGGAATTGAAATAATATCATAAGAAAAGGAAAAATAACCAGTGTTGTTTTCACATGAATGGATTTGTACAGTGGTCAACAATGGAATTTGGGTGAAGTGAACCCTTTGAAGCTTTTTTTTCTTTTATGGCATTTTCGTACAACCAGAAAAGAATTGATATAACATAAAAGCAATACTGATCCCAGGGCACCATGAATTGGAATATAGAGTGGACTCTTTTAGCGGTTATCCAGTCGTTTGCAGGTAAATATGATCCGTTTTGCGAAAAGGACCATGTCTAAAAACGTCTGTAAAGTGAACATTTGAAAAAATTACCAGGAAGCGGTCAACTTAATCTCAAATAATTATTTAGAAAAGTGGCATGGTCATTTGGATTATGTTTATTCTTGCTTAACTAAAAAGCTTTGACACTTGTCAGTCTTAGCTTTTTAGCTCTTAAATATAATAGACCCTTAAAAGTCGAAGAAATTCAGGTGAAGTGAATGCAAAATGTTTCTAAAAATAGACTACCTGATATCCTGTTATCGACAGGTGATATCAGGTCAACATATGCTTCATTGCATGATAAAGTATTCTTCTGTTCCCTGACTCCTCCGTCTCTGTGCATGTTTTTTTGCGATCGTATAAATTTCAATCCTGGGAGCATCCATGTAAGATCCGAACAGATTCTTCTTCGTAAGATCAATATGAAAAGATGTCGAAATAAAGTCAAACCTGTTTTAGCGGCCACCTGTATTCAGCAAGCAACCTGTCTTAAGCAAGCGGCCACCGTGTTCCCAAAAGAACCATTTGCACTAAAATTGACCTGTATTAAGCAAGTACGTGTCTTAAGCAAGCGCTTTTTGAATGTCCCTTAGGTGCTTGCTTAAGACAGGTTTGACTGTATTTTACTGCAGTTATTGAAGGGTGCAGCCTGGACACTGACCTGCATGGCACGTGGACATCAACGAACTTCGGGACGGTCACTATTCAATCTACGAGTCCACAACTTTCGATGACGACAGCATTTACGGGGGCGACCGGAACTACCACGGACTTCAACTGCCTTATGATTAGTGGGGATAACTATATTTTACAGTAAGTCATCTCTTAATTCTGATTAAAGGTAGTGGACCCGAAATAGTTCCGCAATGTTTCGGAAGCAATGAGCTTTTACAGTGATAACCGAGGTTTCCTAATGATTTTTATTAGGAAACCTCAGTCAACCTTGTGAAAGATCATGAGTTCCGAAATGTTGCGCAACTATTACGGGTCCACTTCCCTAATAAACCCACAATTAGAAAATGATTTGAGCCTGTCCGTGATATTTCCAACAATTTGAAATGTTCGTGAGGTGCAAACATTGAGCAGCATAGACAGCCACCCGCTTCAAATGTAATGTTACCTGATAGTGTACAAGTACTTTGAGACCTTATCTATCTACTAAACGCATATTGAAGACTCTGGTCAGACTGTGCGGATGCACAGGCTGATCAGAGTCTTTGCTATGTACATAAATGAAATTGTTGGAAATTTCACGCACAGGCTCGTTTCATATTGCTACGTGGTTCCATCAACATGATATCAGATATTTTCACTCGTTAAATTGTAAGATAATTACAGAAACTAAAGCAAGTAACGCGCACACGTTCTTTTGGAAATGAGAAAATCACATTTAGACTTCTGTTAAGAAATGAAATAGGTGTTTTTAGTTTTGGAAATGAGAAAATCGCATTTAGACTTCTGTTAAGAAATGAAATGGGTGTTTTTAGTGAATATACAGTAAAACTTGTGTTAAGCGACCACTCAAGGGACCAACAAAAAGCGGTCGTTTATGGGAATGGTCACTTAATACTAAATACCATGATAAATGTGACAGCCCAATTTGATAGCATTTATAGATTGTCAGTCAATTCGTACTGAATCATATGATGTGTGAACCCATTAGAATCGTCTTAATGAGACGATTCTAATGGGTCCCAACAACATAAGATTCAAGAATAAACAATTTTTCGTCAAGAATGTCCTCTTTTTCACAGATTTTGTTTACGAAGAAGGGACTTTTTATGGTAGTCGCTTAATGAAATTGGTTGCATAATAGACGTGGTCGCTCGAGCAATATCGACTGTATCGTGTCTTGTTTTAAGTAATAAATGCATGTTTTGTGTCAGACTTAAACTGTGAAAATTCTATGTCTCAATTTCACTTGAGAATAATTGGTTTATTCTAATTGTGGAATAATCTGTGTATCCTTTTGGTTTTGAAAATAGTGTGTCCCTTTTAATTTATAGATAGTTTGTGTATCATTTATGTTGCTAAAATTCTACGTATGTCAGTTTGATGATGAATATTCTGTAGCCTTTTGTTCTAATTTCAGATCAAATAACACACTGACGGTATTTTCTGGTACCACCAATATCTATATCTATATGTGCGTCACTTTTACAAGGATGAGTAACAGCTCCTATATCTATTATCTTAATTCAGGTAAGCCACTTGGATAGTGAATTTATCTTATTACTATACAAATATCCGTGTGATAACATCCCATATGATATTTTTTATGATATCACGTTGATATTTTTTTTTTAGAAACTTGCATTTCTGTTAGAAACATCGACGAAAACATATCAAACAGGGGTTATAAGACAAATATAATACGTACTTAGTGTAATGTATTAAAAAATATTTAACTCGGATGGGGGTATTGATAATTGTCTCGACAGAGCCTCGACAATTATCAATTCTCTCAACCTCGTTAGATGAACTTTTCCATACAAAACACTAAGTACGTATTATATATTTATACATTTCAAGCTCAGCTAATTTTGAACGAAATGTCGAGTTGTCGGTGTTGTTGATAGTGCTGGAGTTGCCAATGTTCGCCGACAAGTTTAAAATACCATGAAACTTGGTATTTAAGAGCGAGCAATCGATTTTATCTTGGGAATAACTCTTAATTCAATAATTATGCCCCTTTATAGACCGAGTATTCTTTACTACCAGGACCTCCAGGCGAACGTGGGTTTCCGAATGAGAAGGTCTATTTGTTGAAGTTGTCTTTTTTGCATGTCAAAGGCACCAAGACAGTACCATCAAAATCATCGGAAAAAACATGCACAGTCTTAGCGAGTCATATCCGAACTATGTTTATTTTCACAAATACGTGTTTCAGTAATCGCGTGAAAACATTATTAATGAATTGAAATAATACCACTAGTCGTACAAAAATTGAATCGTATGTTTCAGAGGTTGAGAATGGTCTAAATGGTTATCGATTGGTTGGTCTACCAATTAGTACCGCCGTTACCATGGCATCTCAAGTGTGTACCGCAACCCTAGATATTGCCGAGTATGAATTAATGTATAGAGACGGTAAGTCTAGTAGTTCAGTTTAGTTATTAAGGTAGTG
Source organism: Fragum whitleyi (assembly GCA_948146395.1). Taxonomy (NCBI): domain Eukaryota; kingdom Metazoa; phylum Mollusca; class Bivalvia; order Cardiida; family Cardiidae; genus Fragum; species Fragum whitleyi. Next base: position 87,072,908 of record OX411543.1, on the reverse strand, counting down.
GACCTGTAATAGTTCCGCAACATGTCGAAAACAATGAACTTCTACAGTGATAACCGAGGTTTCCTAATGGTTTTCATTAGGAAACCTCGGTCAATATTGTGAAGGTTCTCGAGTTCCGAAACGTTGCGGAACTATTTACGGGTCTACTACCTTAACTCAATTATGTTAGCGTATTTACGAGAAAAGCCTAGGCTAATAGAGTTGCCTTCGAACCATAAATCCTGATTCAGGGTGTAAAAACGCTTGCAAACTGGCTCAATTGGTAACCAGCTTTGCATGTCAATGCACGTGCATTATTATATGGAAAACGTTTCCACCATGAACGCAAGGCTGATGTTTTCACGTCCCTGATATAAAGGCGTCGGCCTAAACAAAATACTTCCTTATCCTACAGCTCTGCTGTCTGAGCCTAAATTTGAAGTGTTTTGCCCATAAGCATACCGGCGATGACGGTGCTCGAACCATGAACCTTCACCACTAGGCCACCGAGGCAGTAAATGTGGTCTATTGGTGTAATAATTTTAGCAAGTGCGTGACATTTTTAACAGTTTTAGCCATGTCTAAATTCCTTTACTAGTGCTACACTCAATGCTAGTTTTGGGTAACAAATAGATCATCGAGTTAACCGTATGATATACAACTGATAGGTGAAATCTTGCCGTATTTAAAGAAAGTTGATACAGAGACATAAAAAGTAAAATTACTTTAGATTAGCTTCTTAGATGGCTAGCAGAGCAAGTACTGTTGACCAAAAGGGTCAAAAATTACCCCCTACCACTATATAGTCAAATAATATAAACGCGTTTATATTATTGGTCTATATAGTGATAGGGGGTAGTTTCGGACCTCTTTGCTGTTGACGTCCCAAAATACAATAACAATAAAAGAAGTAGAAGTATAGGTGTATTTGCAAAACTGAGCTCTGACCTTGGCGTTGAGTCCTTCACCATAGGTTTATGAGTAAACCTTAAGATCTAAGACAAGCACTAAGTTTCATTTGAAATGTAATTTGTATCTTTTTTATGTCTGTTTTATCAATTTTGAAAGAATAGCACGGCAATTTGACCGTAAAAACTAGATTTCACGACTCACTGCTCAAAATCTACCTATAGTATGTATAGGTAGATTGTGTGCGGGGAGCCGTGAAATATATATTTATGTATAGATTCTCGAGCTCAGTTTTAAAAATACACCTGTAGTAATGTTGACATATTCTTACATCTTGCAGGTGTGACTGGCTATGAGCTAGGAATTCTCCAGTGTCCCACACCTCTACTCGGTCTATTTACGTTTGTTTACACGTACAGCGGGACGACGTATTGTGAAAACGCCAACGCTACGTTTAACACGTGTAATAACCAGTCTCTGACGGGTATATTGGCCAACGACACAGGATGCGATGCTGCCAATCCATTTTTCTCGAGTAAGTTTCAACGTTGTGTAAGCGTCGTGAGTAATAACGTATTTCAACGGCCTAACCGCTGTAAATACAGCTTTATTCAAGTAACAGTACTATTCTCTTCGACACATTTATGAAAAAAAAAAAAGAAGAAAAAAATGTCCTTCAACATTTATAATAGGGCGGGCATTATCCCCTCTTTAATATCATAGAGCCTGACAAAACAATTGTGTAGGCATAGATCTTTGATTTTCATCATATGGATTTTTTCAGCGTAAACAGTGTACCTGTTAAAACATGGAAAATGGCCGGAGATATCGTATTATCATTATTAATAGTGTTTGGGTCTGTGATATTTTCGACAATTTCACGTGCTCCTAAAGCAAAGCCCCTGGTCGGCCTGTGAAACCGCAAAGCCTGACCGCGGTCTCCGCTTTTCGCTTTGTAGATAGGTAAGGTCTTTAAACTTTCCCAGACCGTCAGAGAATATTTCTTTTTTCTTACATTCTTTTTGGTCGTTTATCGAGGAATTAAGGTAGGTTGCAATTTCAATAAACTCACTGCTTTACAAGTGAGATTATAAAAAAAACTTTTACCCCGCTTTCGTTCATGTCACCATATCTGACGTTATTTAAGCGGAGTCCAAAAGGTGACGTTGTGTAGCAATCACGAGAAAATTTTCCCGCTTTCAGAAAATTTCTCCTATTTCTTTTTCACATTTTGTCTCATTTATGCATGAAAAGAATAGAATAATCGATGCTTTTACGAGTAAGATCGATTGATGTTTCATTTCATGAGCAACAAAAGCTTTATTTTCACGAGTGACTACTCGTGAAAATAAAGCTTTTGTTGTTCATGAAATGAACTCGTGAAAATAAAGCTTTTGTTGAAATATTAATCGATCTTACACTGAAACAAACGATTATCCTCTACTGAATTTTGTGGCTGTCTACGCTGCTGAAGGTTTGTGCCTCACGCGCATATAAAATTGCTGGAAATATCAGCCGGAGGCTCAGATGTTTTTTTTTTATCTTATAACTATACAAATATCCGTGTGATAACATCCTGTATGATATTTTTTTTTCTTTAGATCACATAGTTATTTTTAGAACAATGATATAATGCGGTTATTTTTAGAAACTTGCATTTCAGTAAAAGCATCGACTAAAGCAAAACAAATAGAGGTTATAAGATAAATATAATACGTTCTGAGTGTATTGTATGAAAAAAATATCTAACTCGGTTGTGAGAATTGATAATTGTCTCGGCAGTGCCTCGACAATTATCAATACTCCCAACCTCGTTAGATATTTTTTTGCATACAAAACACTAAGTACGTATTATATATTTTCATTTCAGCTGGCGGTATACTTGGTTGTATTTCGAGTACCGAGAATACGGCAACCAGCACCTACTACGTGACCCTGTATAATGGAGACACATCCGTCGATAACGTTAATACTTACAGATTGTCTTGCCTGGTAAGAAACTGTGCTTTATTGTCCGGTTTACTGACCTAAGAACAATTTGATTTTGTTTGAATGGGGTTTAACGTCGCTTTCTACATTATTTCAATTATATCGCAATGGCTGTACCACCTAACAATGGAACCCGGTATTTCTCACTCCAGTGCTACCATCACATCCTTTCCTAGCCTCCAGCTGCTATCTCACTTAGGTTTACGATTATCAACCCATTGGTGAGAAACAGATAGTCGGAAAGAATGAGCGCCGCCGTCGGGGATCGAACCCGGGACCTCTAGATTGACAGTCCGTCGCGCTACTACCAGAGATATGACGGCGGCTGATCTGAGTGCGACCTTAACCCTTTCCTGTTTTACAAAATTTTGGACCTATCCAAATTCAAAGGTTTTGCAGACGAAAATTAAAAGTGGATTTAATTTGAAAAATAACCATTCAGTAGGGTAGATAAAAGTGTGTAAAAAGAAGAAATTGCTTGTCAGAAGCAATTTCTTCTTTTTTCACAATGTTTTCTCAATCATAAAATAACAGGCACGTAAAAAGCAGGGATTAAACAACAAAGGGTTAAAGTAAAGAGTAGTTGATTGACTACCATTCATACATTACTGCACATTACAACCTGTATGAAGCATCCAATGCAATAACACTTTTGTTTATTTCGATTATAACACGCGCGTTGTCTAATTTAACGAAGTCAGTACAAGGTCAATAAAAGCGATCGACAATAATGAAAAATGATCAAAATTCTGGTTGGTACTTTTAACCCCTTGAAAGTACTAAACAGAAGGTACGTTGATTGTCTTGTTATAGGGAATACTTTGTGAATATGTCGATTTCCTTAAAAAAAAATGCTGCTTGCTGCGTTGGACGGCACGATATTATAGAAATGTTGTCATCTAGAATTATGTTCAGTGACGGACTAGGCTACTTAAGCCAAAGTCTGTGTGAGCAGTTATACGTGCAAATTCTGGTTTTGGCTTTGTAAAATACTAAACAGAAGGTATATGGATGTACTTGGTATATGGAATACTTTGTCAATATAGCGATTTCCCAACAAAACATTTACTGTTGTCATCTAGAATGATGTTCAGTGACGGACGAGGTAACTTAAGCCGAAAACCGTGTGAGCAGGTACATGCGCAATAGATACCAATTTCTATACGCATTGTTCAGTAAATCGAAGGACCAACATTTTCTTTGTAGTATAATAAGGTTGCAAATTTACCCCGCTTTGCACGTGCACTTACGTGCAATACGGGGTTAAATTTGCAATTAGTTTGTATTGTTTGCTCACCTTGAATGCAGGACTAGAAATAAAACCGTTTGTTTGTGTAGACAGCAATATTTGCGGTGGACACCCGTGTCTGTGATTTTCAGCTTTATTCAAATTTTCACAGGCAATTTCTTCCTCCGACAACGACACTGTGTATATAAGTGTAAATCCGACAGTATGTGTTTCTGCCCAGAGTTCTACAACTGCACCTTCGACAGGGGCTTTAATGGTGCTACAGCCGCAATGTAAGTAATAGATTGCACTTTTTTAATAACTGATGAATCGCCCCTTCAAGTATTGGGCTAATTCAATGACCATTTTAATGGGAGAAAAGCTTATGTGTCTGACATAAATGATTTTATTGATTAGCCTAGTTGCTGGAATAAACAACGCTGATAAAAATAACAACAGCAAAAGACAAAACTAATTTGTCGAAACTAGAGCTGGGACAAGTACACGATTCTAAGTCAGTTTTTACCCAATGCACATAGAGGATATTGAATGAGTGGTCATTGAATACAAAATTTATTAAAATTTATTAAACGAGTTATCTTAAACAGATAAAAACGAGGCTACGCCGAGTTTTTATCTGTTTATAGATGACAAGTTTAATAAATTGGGTATTTGATGAGCACAAATTTGATATTCTATTTATGATATGACCCGATTTAGGTGGAATAACGAGAAAATTACGATATTTATCGTTTCATGTTATTCCGCGAAACATATAGCACCGTTTGAAAAATGACGTCAGCAGACCAATTATGACGTCATTTTGTAACAAAAAAATAACGTTGTTCTTCGTTCCTAGCTCATTTGCATAGTTATTCCACCAGTGGAATAACACCCGTGTAATTACAAAAAGATTCAACAGGGTTATTTCACTCCGGCGACGTAGGTCATATTATAAAATGCATTATTTCATAGCTGAATGGATCATTTAGAACGATCGATTGTGGCGTCTGTATGAACGTTTGCCCCGGTTATATTTTGTGAAGACATTTGTCCGAGATGCAAAATTGACGTTAAATCTCACGACATTTCAGTTTGGTTTTCGCGAATGAAGTGTGCATAGTCATTAAACTAAGTACTCGATGGTAGCTTATCCATTCAGCTATGAAATGATGCATTGTGCATTCAGATTGGGTAAAAATTGACTTAGAAATCGACTCTCGATTCGTACCGGGTGATGTTCGCTCCAAAATGGAGTTCGACCTCCATGTCTTTATCATCATATATGTTTAAAAAAATCAGCGGGACATTTCCCTGTGATTTCAATCGGAAGTGCATGTCTGTCAACTATAAAACGATTGACCAATCATTTCAACCGGAAGTAAAGTGATAACCTCCTATATTTTCAAAGTTATATGAAAACACAGCTTTGTTTATCGTTCAAAATCATCGTAGTTCTAACACAACATAAATTTGTATCTTTTTGTACTTTCAGATACATGTAATTTCGTGCAAATGACAGTGTAGTGGAGTGGAGTGTTTGAATTCGTGAGTTATCAGACAAAAAAGGACTAACAGAGGAATTTAAAAGAAATAAATGAATAGATAAATGAATATAAAATAACAAAAATATTAAACTAAGGTTGGACATGGGCTATTTCAGGGAAAAGAGGATTTGGGTCTTGCGTTTTAAGTAAAAGCCAAATTATAGTTTAACTGATAACATAATATATAATTTTTTGGGGCAGAAAACAGGATGGAAAAATAGAAACTATTGATAACATGTTTTTTCTCCCTTGACCACATTGTTTTTCTGTGACGTAATGTAAACCTGTCTTTTAAACGACATTGTCAGATTTCAGGTAGTGCACCCGTAATAGGTCCGCAACGTTGAGGAAGTCATGAACTTTAATAGTGTTAAATGATTATTTCATTAGCATATCTCGGTTAGCATGAGTTCCGAAATATTGCGAAACTATTATTTAATCTTCAAATTCGCATTCTTCAGACCTTTCTTAAGCTAATCCCCATAAATATTCTACAAATAAAACCAGTGGTATTGTATGACAAAATTGACAGTTTTCTAACTAGACTCCCACTGAGAAAGGGTTTTGGATCCGCGCCTGTCCAATCGGGACTACTCAGGCACAGTCCGCATGCTCATTTTGATCTGAAATTTAATTTGGTTCAAAATTTTCCAAATCGTCGGAAAAAAACAACATTTAACAATATGATAAAAATAATGATAATATAGTCCTAATTTGCTCAACTGATAACTGATAACAGGGCCTGAGACTATAAAATGATTTTCGTGCTCTAATGATAATTTTGCTCTTTAAGAATTTAGATAAATTGATGAACACAAAGATATTACAACAAAATTAAGTTATTTGTAGCAACCAATTCATAACTGTATTGTTCACATATTGATTATAGTATTGCAGCAGAATTAAGTCTTCTATGTCAAGTTTAATTTTGAGGAAATTCTCAGTTGAGCATGAGAAAAGTTTTACTACCTCGGGCCCTGGTGTTTGACACGCACGCTCTCTTGTTCACTAGTTTGAGATAACCACAACCTTCTATTTTTGTTGATTTTCCTTTTTGAGCACAAAAGCACTTTTCGCACACTGAACTATACTGGTTTCGGGGAGCGGGTAAGACCAGGTGGTACGTGTATCTTAACTAAAGTTCATTAGAAAAGGTTCAATCTCAGACCGTATTTAGAATATTTTTAACTGCCCCCCCCCCCCCATCTATATGTTGTTTTTTTTTCCGGTGAGAACACGAAGCGAAGGCGTGAAATGAGATTATTTTTCCAGTCGATTTTTATCGGGAATAACTTGTCATGTACCCGGAAAGCAGACCGAATTACTTTTAACAGAACAGAACTTTATTTCAGCGTAAGCCTACATGTACTAAGCATTATTGACATATACATAATATGTACGTAGAGTTTGGTATGAAAAATTAACTAACGAGGTTGGCGGGAATAGATAATTGTCGAGGCTGTGCCGAGAGAATTATCAATTTCCACATCAGAGTTAGATTTTTTCCAGACAATACACAGTGTACGTATATTATAATTATCTTATAACCTCTATTTGTCTTGTTTTAGTTGACGTTTCTTACAGAAATGCAAGTTTCTAAAAATCACTGCATTATGTAATTGTTCTTGAAATATCCTTGTGATATCATAAGAATATCATATAGGATGTTATCACACAGATATTTGTATAGTTATAAGATGAAAATATACAAATTAACAAAACACATTGAAATTGCAGTTGATATCTAATACACTTGTATAATCAAAAACTATTTTAATCCAACCATTTCATTGGGGAGACTGTTACCAAATTATTTTGGTAAATCAAGTTTATGATCTGATTAGAGCTTATCCTAAATATATCTCTTATTGTCATTTTTAGCTCCACTGGCTGAAAGCCACTGGGGCTATTGTCATGGCGTTGTGTCCGTCGTGCGTCCGTCCGTCCGTGCGTGCGTGCATGCGGTCGTAAACTTTTTCTTTAAAAATCTTCTCCTCAGAAACTACTGGATGAATTCCAACCAAACTTCACATGAATGATCCTTGGGTGACCCTCTTTCAAAGTTGTTCAAGAAATTTGGATCCAATGAAAAACATGGATTTAAGGGGCGTGGCTAATTTCCAAATATGGTAAAAAGTCAGTTTTCTCAGATTCTAATTCATGGATTCCAATTAAATTTTACATGAATGATCATTGAATGACCCTCTATCAGTCTACCAAAAATTATTGTGATTGGATGATAAATATGCATTTTATGGGCGGAGGTCATTTCTCTATATGTTATATAGTGGAAACTTTGAAAATCATTTTCTCAGAATCTAATGGATTGATATCAACCAAATTTCACTGGAATGATCCTTGAGTGAACCTTTATCAGTCTACCAAAAATTATTGTGATTGGATGAAAAATATGTATTTTATGGGCGGAAGTCATTTCTCTATATGTTATATGGTGGAAACTTTGAAAATCATTTTCTCAGAAAATTATTGATGGATTATCAACCAAATTTCACTGGAATGATCCTTTAGTGAACCTTTATCAGTCTACCAAAAATTATTTTGATCGGATGAAAAATATGTATTTTATGAGCGGAGGTCATTTCTCTATAATATGTTACATAGTGGAAACTTTCAAAAGCATTTTCTCAGAATGTAATTGATGGATATCAACCAAATTTCACTGGAATGATCCTTGAGTGAACCTTTCTCATGAAGCAAAAAATTTATGTCATTGGGTGAAAAATATATCTTTTATGGGCTGAGGTCATTTCTCTTTATGTTTTATAGTGGATAATTTGAAAATCATTTCATCATCAGTAAAACCCAAAATATCTTAAAATCTAGTCAAACCTTAGATTGCTATTTCAAGCCTGTGGAGCGACTCAAGCCATTCATGGCTTTCTAGTTTATATCTTAGCATATTTATCATTTATAAAATGAGAGAGTTAATCTAATTTTTTTATATATTTATTTTGTACTTTGATGTAATAAACAAATACACTCTTCGTCTCTAAATTAATGCTACTTTTATCAGTATTTCAGCCACATCAAATCGGTCAGAGCACCATGACCTCCAAGTATTTCTCTAACCAGTACAACGTCTAGGAACATCGTGAAATTGACAAGTTGAATGATTTTGGAATAAAATTGAATGAGTGTGATGAACGTGTTTTGAATGAGTTTCAGGGAAGGTAAACTATAATTGATAATTTCGTCTATAATTTTTTATTTCCCTTTAATAATATTTAATTTTTTTCTGATTTTTTGTCTTTACGGAAAGATCAGATGCTTTTAAATCAGCACCAGCCAATTAAATCATAAAATGATAAATTATAAAATTGACCGATTTAATTAAAATGTTGACCATTTTTTAACTTCCACAAATCGTCTTTTGTTCACATTTTCGGGTCGTTTTTGAGTGATTGGAGTGAGTGTTTTGAGCGAATGATTTGAGCGCTGAACGAGTGATTTTGAATTGTTTAGCTCCGTATGATAATCCATTTCATTATGTGATTTACTATATGACCATCCTTTAGTACCAACCTCACACTTGTCCATCCTTACTTTTATGATTGATTATCCGTACGAAAAACATCTGTCACTCGAAAAGGGACCATCTGGGTAATGCGTAAAATGTCGACCGTAGTCAGACTGCGCTGATTGTGCAGACTGACTAGGGTCGAAACCTTTCGTAATATGCTCATTTTCTTAATCTAGAATTATCAATCTACCTTCCAGTCAAAGAATTTTAGGAATCCGACCTCTGGTTGACATCTGCTGGACTCAATCTCTTTTTCAAATATTCATGCTACAGTGTTCCAATATAGTTCCTTTTCGCGTGACGGGTCACATTTTAGAAATGGTATTTTACCGCTGCCAGTAATTTTTTTTTTGCACAAAAATCCATGTCCTTGTTTACAAATGTCTTTTTATATCTTTGCATTTATGTTCTTATTTTCTTTAGCATGCAGGTTTGAGAAAAAAATTCTCTTGCTATCAGGGCCCGAGGTTATAAAACTTTTTTCATGCTCAACTGAGAATCTTCTCAAATTTAAAATTTAAATGAATGTATGAAAAGAGAAAAAAATATTAATAAGTTGTTATTTATAACAACTTATTAATATTATCTTTTATATTCATATATTTACTAAAGTATTTTTTACAGAATTACAGCTTTAATATGAATTTGAAATTTGAACAAATTCTGAATTGAGAATGAGAAATGTTTAATAACCTTGGCCCCAGAATACTTGTTCTAGTTAGACAAAACTAAGAATTGGGTTATTTTTTTCAGGTGTGCCGACGAAAGAAGATACCGATTACACTGTGTTGATAGTACTGTTGTGTGTATTCACCTTTCTGATCGTAGTCATCATTATAATTATCGTGCTCTGTTACATACGATATAGAAAACTTCGAAAAGAAAAGGGAAAGGAAAAGAAACCACTAGATTCAGGTAATTGGCATTGATTAAAACCAGCAGCCGTCATAGCGCAGTTGGTACCTCGTCGGACTGTCAATCTAGAGGTCCCGGGTTCGATCCCTGACTGCGACACTCATTCTTTCCGACTATCTGTCTTCCACCAATGGGTTGATAATCGAAGACCTATGTGGGATAGCAGCCGGAGGCTAGGTTAGGATGCAATGGTGGTACTGGTGTGAAAATACCAGGAATCCTTTGTTAGCTGCTCCAGCCGCCGCGATATGACTGAAATAATGTTGAAAACGACGAAAACCCACACTCAAACAAACAAACAAACATTGATTAAAATATTAAAAGTTTTACTCTTTCCTATACAATCACTGGATTTAAATATCTTTGTCTTCTTGAGGGGAAGCATTGAAACTTGTGCCGGCGAGAAAATTTTTTCTTGGCATAATTTACTGAATATCATGTAAAGTAAGTTTGAAAAATAGTTAAATAAATTGTAATTTATATTCTCAAATGTATGAGTATTATTATTTGTAAGAATAACGCGAGAATACGATACATATAAATGTACCCAGTGGCGGATCCAGGGGCTAGTTTTACTAACATTCTTACGGAAAAAATAATCGTAAGTCAAAAATCAAAAATCGTACCTGGTGTTGTTATTAACTGTTAGATTCTTCCTTGCAATATACCATTGTTTTCGTCTTTAGAAGACGATTTCAATGAAATGGTGCATGTCAGAAATATATATATAGTTTCTGCTGTAGCAGCAACTTTAATTTTTGACTTACGCAAAAATCGATCGTAAGATGTTTAGTTAAACAGGCCCCAGAGGAGGTTCGGGGGGGGGGGGGTATCAAACGATCCACTACCCCCTCCCCCCCCCCCCCCCTCGAGGCTCATCTATTTCATTGTAAATCGAAAATTCAATCGTGATTGGAATTAACTAGGAAAAAGAAACCCCGAGTTTTTATATAGCGTCATCAAAATAGTGTCCCTAGGACTAGTAAGCCTCATAAGGGTCCTCTCTTAAGGTATTAGAGTCTTCGAATTGGTTAGGTATGTAGCCTACCTTTAGGGACCAACTTTAGTAAAAAAAATGATGACTGTTTTAAACAGTCTTCAATTCTTCTCTAAAATTGATTCCAGGGGGCTCTGTCGACTTACAACAGATAAAACCTTGCTACTCGAAACCTGCATCGCTTTAAAAGCCCCTCAGAATTTTTAGGTTCGAACCCCTCTCGCAGAAATGCTGGATCCGCCATTGATTAGCATAAAACATTTTGCTCCTCAGCATTTTAACAACCATATTCATTAAAAACAATTATTAATTTCACTTTTCTCTGAATACAAAAATATATGAGCCTGTGCGAGAGATTTCCAACAATTTCAGACATGCGCAAAGCAAAGACTCTGACCAGTCTATGCATACGCAGGTAACTTTAATATTTACAGTATGAGGCTTTCTACTCAATGTTTGCATTTAACGAAAATTTCGAATTGTTGGAAATGTCACGCACAGGCCCATATTGCACTTTTCTCTAAAGACAATAATTAATTTCACTTATCAGTAAATACAATTATACACTTTACTTTTCTCTAAATAAAATAACTAATTTCACATATCTTTAAAAAGAGCACCACCCGCTAGAAGAACCGTCAATAGTTCTGGAAGCTGAACCGGCGATGGAACCTATCCCATGGGGGAATGGGAATGATTCATTTAGATCGCCACGTAGAAAGAAAGGTACCTGATTATATTATTATGTGTAATTTCGATTTTTGAAATTGTTTGAAAATCAAAGCTTTATCTCAATATTTGACAATATTTATTTATATCCAGCACGAGAAATTACAATGAATTTTCGCTGGCCGAAATTAACACTGCAATCATAACCTATCATAGGTATCCTTGCTATAAAAATTGTTTGAACAAATTATATCTAGCTTCTAAATGAAACTGAAAATAGGAAACTCCTTTGTGTTATTTCTAAAGTGACAATATCTCAATATTTGACAATATTTATATCAAACACGAGAAATTATAAAGAATTTTCGTTAGCCGAAATTAACACTGCGATCGTAACCTATCATAGGCTACATTTGTACACAATCGTTGGTCAAAGATTGAAAATCTCGGTTGAAAACATAAATATTTTATTCTTTTTGGAAGCATTTTAATTTCTTTAATACCGATTACGTGAAAACTACTGTTTAACCCACTACCACCCCCATATAGACCAATATTTCGAGTAAAATATCGGTCTATGTGGTGACGGGTGGTTGGGGGGGGGGGGGGTATTTTTAGATACTTGCATTTCAGTTAGAAACATAGGCGAAAACAAGACAAAAAGGGGTTATAAGATAAATATAATACATACTTAATGTATTGTATGAAAAAAATATCTAACTCAGTTGTGAGAATTGATCATTGTCTCGGCAGAGCCTCGACAATGATCAATTCTCCAAACCTCGTTAGATATTTTTCTTATACAAAACACTAAGTATGTATTATATATTTCTCATTCCTCAAGCTATTTTTAAAGAAAATTATCTTTTCTTATATGAAAATCACTCTTTTATCAGGCTTATCATCTAATCCATTGAGTGAATCCTCCATGCCCATCAATTTGGCGGGAAAAGGTTCACACAGAAGTGTTAAACAATCACCTAGATACAATGATCCATTCACGGGTAATATTATTATTCTATTGATTAAGGTAGTGGACTCGCAATAGTTTCGCATTATCTTAGAAGCAATGAATTTAACAGTGTTAACAGAGGTTTCCTAATGATTTTTATTAGGAAATGTCGATTAACATTGTGAAAGAATACGTGGTCCGAAATGTTGCGGAACCATAACTTGTCCACTACCTTAATTCTGGAGACTGTAAAGTAATTCCCATCGATCTTCAAATAACATATTTAGCCACTTTATGGAACATATCGTCGTTGCGTAAGCACAATGTAGTAAACGCTAAATCAGTATTTATGACAATTTGCTGGCCCACCAATGAAATGTTGATTAAGGAAATGCTCTATGGCCAAATATCTTAATCCCTTATGTCAATAATAATATAGATAGATTATAAAACATAAATTTATATGAGCCTGTGCATGAAATTTCCTACAATTGGACGTGTGCGTGAAATAGAGACATTGATCAGCTTAGACAACCAGAAAGTCTTGTAAGAAGAGTATCTGACTGTCTAAAGACAATTTGGGACCCTATCTATCTACAATATGCAGAGTTAAGACTATGGTCAGACTGTGCGGATGTACAGGTTGGCCAAAGTCTATACTTGGTGCACTTTTGGAATAGATGGAAATTCCCGCGCAGGCTCATATATTTCAATAGCGAAACCGGTTGGCGCTCTATGAAAATTTATGTCTAGTGTCGTTTTTTGTTTCATTTATAAAATTCTTGTTCTGGTTTACTTGGAATAATATTATATATATATATATATATATATATATATATATATATATATATATATATATATATATATATATATATATATATATATATATATATATATATATATATATATATACTCACAATGAACATTTTTTCTCTACAATTAGAAATGGACGAACGCACGATTGTACCACTTAGTCCTCACTGTTCAAAGACAATGCGAAGCCTCAAGAGTCGCCAGAGCTCTTTCGTGGGCCGACCTTATATGAACGGGGATATAAAGACACCCCTAGCTATAGACAAACCAGGAGATATAGATCTCAAATCTACAATGAATGGAAGTGTAGTGAGTAGAAAGACTAAAGGCGAGATGGTCAGGTCAAAGACGGTTATTAAAGCACCCAGTGTCAGATCAACTAGATCTATCAAAGCACCGAGTGTAATTACGGATTATTCGAAAACAAGTGGAGCACTTGTAAGAGTCGGGAGTCTTAAAGGAAAGAATAGACCAGCATCAAAACCGGACAAAATGTCACGATCTGTAACTAGCACCAAAATTGGAATTGGGGGTAAAAGGTTTTCCTCGTCCAGGAGTAAGATGGACCGATCACAAACAATGATAGTGCCAACTAAAACAGAAGGTATGGCAAGTCCTTTTTTACGATTATTAAAGTATGTCCACGTCCATAGTATAAATATATTATACATACTTAGTGTATTATATGAAAAAAAAATCTAACGAGGTTGGGAGAATTGAAAATTGACGAGGCTCTACCGAGACAATTATCAATTCTCACAACCGAGTTTGATATTTCCTCATACAATACACTTAGTACGTATTATATTTATCTTATATCTTATATTCGTCTTGTTTTCGTCGGTGTTTCTAACTAAAATGCAAGTTTCTAAAAATAACTAACAATATATCATTGTTCTAAAAATAACTATGTTATATCATAAAAGATATCATAAGGGATGTTATCATACGGATATTTGCATAGTTATAAAATAAAATTAAAAAAAAATATCTTATTCGCCAATCAACTATTCAGCTTTGTTCTTGAATCGTTAAATACATGTACTAATTAAAACAATAGTGATTCCCAAGTGATTGTAGTATTAATGACAAATGATGTATCTCTTTTAAGTGAGTGTAGTATTAATGACAAATTATGTATCTCTTTCAACTTATACGATATCTACATATATTCAGGTGATCTTCAAAAGACATCAAATGCAGTCATTCATTATAAATTCAAAGAAATAGACAAACACGTATAAATGTATCCTAAAGTAATGTAACATCTCAAAATAATCATTGTCTTTCCTTTCTCTCCATTGCTACGAGTAGTTCATTTTTTTATGAAAATTAAATGCAGATGGACCGTCCGAATACAAGGAAGATCAGGTAAACGCTTTTATGTCGGGTGAGATGAACCCTGTTGAAAGAGCGTCTCCGAGATCTGATGGGAACAAGTCTAAAAAGTCAGGGAAATCAACAAAGTCGAAATCAGTGACGTCGCGCTCCTCGGGCCCAAGAAGGTCTTTCAGTAAGTACAGTTGTGTCATATTTAATGGGAACAAGTCTAAAAAGTCAGGGAAATCAACAAAGTCGAAATTAGTGATGTCGCGATCCTCTGGACCCAGATGGTCTTTAAGTAAGTACAGTTATGTCATATTTGATGGGAACAAGTCTCAAAAGTCAGGGAAATCAACAAAGTCGAAATCAGTGATGTCGCGATCCTCTGGACCCAGAAGGTCTTTAAGTAAGTACAGTTGTGTCATATTTGATGGGAACAAGTCTAAAAAGTCAGGGAAATCAACAAAATCGAAATCAGTGACGTCGCGATCCTCTGGACCAAGAAGGTCTTTTAGTAAGTACAGTTGTGTCATATTTGATGGTCGGATATCGAGGGATTGGAGCAAAAAACATTATAGGTACAGTCAAACTTTCTCGAGCGACCACATCTATTAAGCGACCATTTTTATTAAGCGACCGTTTCAAAATCCCTTTTCTTTAAGCGAAATATATGAAATCACTGGTATAAGAATTCTTTTACATGAATCCTCTGTTGTTAAAACTCGCCCGAATCGTCTCTATGAGACGATTCTATTGGGTTTTAACAGCATAGGTTTATTGAGAATTTCGCAATTATATAGAATTTAAATAAAAAATATAATTATTATTTGTAAACAAACCGTTTATTCCGCGACCAGTCTCTTACAAGACCGCTTTTTGGTGGACCCGTTCGTGGTCGCTATATACAAGTTTTACTGTATCTATACATTGTATAGACACTTTGTTTTTGCACTAAGCCCTCGATATTGGATATGGCACAAGTCCTGCAATACTTTGGACATGAATATCATACTTTGTCTTTTATAAATCTATGCTTTAATTCGCTATTAATATTTTCCAAATCAAATTTTGAATATTTGATGTTGTTTTATCTGAGCTTACGTGATACAAAATTCATTCTTTGCTATAAATTTAGATTTGATTTATATGCTTAAAAGGGGTTTGCTAAATATTATTTATATATCAATAACTATTAATTCTTAACAGAAAAGAAGATGACAGGAATACCAAATTACTTTCGAGCAGTTTCCATAGTTTGAAATGTGATTCGAGTCAAGGAATATGTTTGTTGATTTATATAAAAAAAGAAAGAAAACGAAACAATGCTAAATACAATTACCAGAGCTAGAGGAATTGAATTTTGCTCCAGGAATACTGTAGAATAAATCGAGGCGGTATTTGGAGAATGCTTGTTTGAGACTCGTGAAAACATCGCCTAATTCTTGATACGACATACATGTCAGTCATTGATTCTCGTGTTGAATCTATATCGTTTTGTACAAAGGTCTTTCATTTTTTGTGAATACAGAAATCGTGTCATTAGAATTGAAGACGATGTCGATATTATATATATAGAGTTCATTGTAAAACCTTTGTAAGTGCCTTTGGATTTTTAGGCACTAAGAACAGTTTTGCACTAATCACTCGATGAATATATATCTACAGGCATGCCATTTTAAAAGCGGTGATATTTATTTGCAGTTAACAAATCTGCAAAAATGGAGCATGCCACTTTAACTGATATGATAGATGGAACAGCAGACCTACCTGAACCTGTTTTAGATCGTAGTTTTATGTCCCGGGATCTGACAAAGGAATCCTTTAGAACTGCAAGAGAACTCCGGGAGATTAGACTACGGGCGAAAAAGCCATCAGCTAGCAAGGGGCCTTGGAAATGAAACCTCAAATAAACTTTAGGACAAATTTGATTAAAGACTTTGAAAACCAGATTGGCAAATTTAATTCCAAGGATAGAAAGGTCATTAAATAATCTGTGTCAATTGTAGGGGTTTACATGATCATTTACATGTTGATGATTTTAAGTTTGTGAGCTATGGCGAATTGGGGTTATGCGAGGAATATCTAGCGCTTAATTATTTTGTAAGAAGCTTTTCTAAATAAATAATATGATTTCTGGGAAAATTCTGAAATATTGATTAAATAAAAACTGTTAGTTAACCAAAAAATATTAATTATATAATTTTCTATCGATAAACAATTTAGGGGCGATAAGGAAATCTTTTTCACTCTCTTGCAAGCATTTGGCTTTTTCAGCAGGTTACGGTAAGCTCTCTACATCTATCGTTTAATAATTTTATGACTAGTCCTTTCCATTTAGAAAATATGAGCGGCAAACGAAAAAAATATTATAAACGGATGTATTGTTCCACATGTATAGACTTACACATACCACGAAAAAGCCGAATTGTTTGCATCTCTCCTAATTCTTCTAGTATCGAATAAGAGTATTACTATTCAATCAGTTAGTTGAATGTTGTTCTAACTTAATTATCATTCCGATATATTTTGAAGAATAATCAACACTATCAAATCTCCGGCACTTCATTACAATTGATCTGCAATGAGATTTTTCTTTGCAATAATAGCACCTTTAGCAAAAGTGGAATAGAAATCTTATCACGCTCGCCAAGCATAATAGATTCCTATTCCAAAAAGTATTTTGATTTACGTGTGACTTTTCTCACATAAGATTATATGCTAGCCTTTTTATACATGAACCAGTTTCCTTAGTGGTGTAATATTTCTCCAATACAACAGACTGATAGATACCAAAATAAAATATGATAACCAGATTTCAATAGAAGCCCCACTAGTTAGTTTTTATCTTATTTCTGTTTTTATATTTAAGTTTTTTTATTTATATGATTTGCTCCGACTCGCATTGTGTTGTGAGTTGTATTAGATAAAATATGTTTTTGTCTTTTTTTTAATAAATAACATTATATATAATAAAAGTATTAATGCTACCATTTCATCAATCTGTTTCGTTGTTTTCACCAATGGGTCATGTATTCATATTTTGGAGAGCATTTGCCAATTCTATCTCCAGTTGTCGTTGGACAAGGGTTGGTAGGTTTCACTTCAATATCTATGGAAATAATTAAGATCGCTAAGGGACTTTGACCTTCGACAGATTTATCTGATGATATACATGTAACATGATTGTACAAGGATTCAATTCCTTTGCTAATTTTGATGAACCTAGAACAATTCTTTTGAAGTAATCGTCCGTACAATATTATGGAGGAAATAATTCCGTGAAATATGGCTGAGATCAGGGCCCGAGGTTATAAAACTTTTCTCAGGCTCAACTGAGAGTTTTCTCAAATTTGAAATGCATATAAATGTATGGAAATAAAATATAACATTAATAAATTGTTATTTATAACAACTTACAAGTATTATCTTTTATGTTAATACATTAAAATTAGTATCAAAACAGAATTACGGCTTTAATCTCAAATTAATTTTTTGAGAAAAATTTGAATTGAGAATGAGAAAAGTTTTATGACCTCGGGACAAGATCATATTTTTTTAGGCGACCTTCATCATCAAAGATCAAGATCACCTAAAAAAATATGATCTGGTTTCAGACATATTTCAAGGAATTATCAACGACACGTTTTACGCATTAACGGACGGACAGGCGTTTGGTAGATACAATGTCATTGACACGGGCTGTAGGAAAAACATACTATGGATAAACAGAACTAGAAAGCCATGAATGGCTTGTGTCGCTCCACAGGCTTGAAATTCTTGTAATAGCAAATCTAGGTTTTGACTAGATTTTTAGATATTTTGGGTTCTACTGATGTTGAAATGATTTTCAAAGTTTCCACTATTATAACATATAGAGAAATGACCTCCGCCCATAAAATACATATTTTTCATCAAATCACAATAATTTTTGGCTGCATGATAATAGATCATCCAAGGATCATACTAATGAAGTTTGATTGATATCCATCGTTTGCATTCTGAGAAAATGATTTTCAAAGTTTCCACTATATAACATATAGAGAAATGACCTCCGCCCATAAAATACATATTTATCATCCGATCACAAAAATTTTTGGTAGACTGATATAGGATCACCCAAGAATCATTTATGTAAAATTTGGTTGATATCTATCCATTAGATTCTGAAAAATGATTTTCAAAGTTTCCACTTTATAACATATAGAGAAATGACCTCCGCCCATAAAATACATATTTATCATCCGATCACAAAAATTTTTGGTAGACTGATATAGGATCACCCAAGAATCATTTATGTAAAATTTGGTTGATATCTATCCATTAGATTCTGAGAAAATGAATTTCAAAGTTTCCACTATATAACATATAGAGAAATGACCTCCGCCCATAAAATACATATTTTTCATCCGATCAAAAAAATTGTTGGTAGACTGATAAAGGGTCACCCTAGGATCTTTCATGTAAAATTTGGTTGATATCTATAAGTTAGATTCTGAGAAAATGATTTTCAAAGTTTCCACTATATAACAAATAGAGAAATGACCTCCGCCCATAAAATACATATTTTTAATCTGATCACAATAATTTTTTGTAGACTGATCAAGGGTCACCCAAGGATCATTCATGTAAAATTTAAATGGTATCCATCGATTAGAACCTGAGAAAAGTCACTTTTTACCATATTTGGAAATTAGCCACGCCCATTAAATCCATGTTTTTCATTGGATCAAAATTTCTTGAACAACTTTGAAAGAGGGTCACCCAAGGATCATTCCTGTGAAGTTTGGTTGAAATCCATCCAGTAGTTTCTGAGGAGAAGATTTTTAAAGAAAAAGTTTACGACCGCACGGACGGACGGACGGACGCACGACGGACACAACGCCATGACAATAGCCCCAGTGGCTTTCAGCCAGTGGAGCTAAAAAATGTCAATTAACCAATTTATTTTAAGGCAATCATTTTAATGCAACAAATACACGAATACGGATAATCACACAATGATAACAAATAAAACTTTATATCACAGACATAATGGATGACAATGGATTAATACTTTGACGAAATGCTCGAAGGCTCGATTACGTGAAATAAAAAATATTCAAATTGAAACATTAAATATCGTACTTGTACTAATGTTAAACAAATAATAAGCTCTTTGTGTTACAATTTCAACGAAAATATCTCAGGCCAAATCAATGTGGTAGCTTAGAAGCTTAAATGAAATGGTAATCTTTCATATTAACTTTTATCATATCTTCATCCTAACACTTTAATCAAGTAGTTTGTCGGTTTTTTTTTTCATTTTGAATTATTGATTGTATGTTCAGCAAGCAGTGGAGGGATATATAAACGTAGGTAAAATAAATAAGCATATAGTGATTCATGAAACAGTGAAATATATCTTGGCGCCGAAGCAACATCACATGCAATAGTAATAAATATTAAGTAATACTGAAACACAAAGAACTAGTATACAAGACTGAGGTAATAGGCAGAAATAAGCTAGGAAAACGGTGTATTCAGTAAAAGTATGGAAGTTCATGAGACATTTACTATTTCGATTGGAAAATAATAATGTTGGTAATGATGCCGTACGAAAATCTAAGGCTCAAAGGATTCGGGTTGGCCAAATATTGTGTTAAAGTCAAAGCTTGTTTTATAAATTTATATTTTAACGTTTTTTCTAAGATTTCGACTAGTCCAAATTGGAAGAGCTTGCAATGTGAAGATAAAAAGGGGAAATGTTGCAAAGAATCCATCCCTTGTGGTAGAAAATAAGTGAAAAGGAGAAAGGCATCTTTGTAGCACTTCATTCTTTAGACACCATATTTTCTACAGCATAAAATCGCATGGATATTAACTCTAAGACTGTTAAGAAATGGATTATTCTTGACTTCTCATATACATTCAAATACGTCAATGATGGTATCAGCATCGATACCATCCAATCATTTCTTATTCTTAACCACAGCACAAACACACACAAATGAATGAAAATGAAATACGTATGGTAAATGACATGGCGAATTTAAAAAATGAAGAACAACTTAAAAGTAGTGTGTGATTGACACAAATAAAACACTAATGCTCCGGTAAAATAAATCTTGTGAAATCTTGACGAAAAATGATCGATATCACAAACAGATTAGGAACCATGGCAAATAATAAATAATGATTCTCAACCTATTCCAAAACAATCATACGATCCTCTTGAAATAAGCATTAGAAAACACTGGGGAAATAAAGGCATTGCTTATAAGAAGTGATTTCTTTAATTTCTTCATTGATTTTACCCTGAAAAACAAAAAAAAAAAAAAAAAATCCAATCAATTTATAAATATTGTCTGCAGTTTTGAATTTAGACTGGTATTTACTGTTGAATTACGGTCCCTATTTAATTCATTGAGTAAATTAATAATATCGTATACATTTTCGGACTCGGACACTCAGAGAAAAAAAAAAGACAGACGGATTCAGGCAACAGTGAAACAACACTCATTCAATATGAATGCACATAAATAACTTAACTAATACTATACTCTATAAGAAATTTTGCCGTCGAAATAACGAACAGAAAATGTCTTTTTTGTTTGTTACGCACAAAATCTTAAAATTGGGGAGCAATAATGTTCCAATCGAAAAAAAAACCCAAAATGGAATTACGATTGATCTTTATTTATCAACTGAACTACTGGACTTAACAAGCCCAATGTCTTTTTCAGTTTAACTAAAGATAAAAAATGAGCACGTCTGATATTTTACCCCACTGAAAACCAAACTTAGACATATGGTGTCAAAATCAAGCTTTTTAAAAAGAAATTTAGAACTGAAATTTTCAAGGGGCATAACTACCATTACGCACATAATGCAAGCGCGTAAAAGAAATAAATCCTCTTTCGAAAATTGCCGTTAATGAATGGTCATAACATCGAAAGTACATGCAGTAGTTACAATGTTTTAATTATTTACCAACGCTCAAAACACAGAAAAGGGGAGCGGGTGGAGGAAATTCATCTTTTGTCAGTCCTTGTGTTGCCTTTATCTAGTATATTCTATATTGGTCGCCCCCTAGGTGCGTATAATTATCAAATCCTAGTTACGCATATGTTAAGTCGAACATTAATAAATTTCATGGGTGTCTTTAGAACATACCATGAGAGAGAAAAAGTGCAGTCTCTAACTTTTTTTCTAATCCTATTCATAGTCTTTACTTAAATATTTTGCACAAAGCATCAATTAAGGTTAAATTTTGCAGCAAGTTTTACCTGGGAACTCACCGATTTCTCCAAAACTTGAAACACCTCGGTAAGAGATAATAACAAAAACAACAAGAGCTGTCGGAGGACAGCGAAGCTCGACTATTCCTAGTGCTGGATAGTAACAGCAAATCAATATCGACATTTGAAATTCAATAAAATGAAAGTCAAGAGAAAAGAATCTTTGTCTAGAGGCTGATACTATGGTCACAGAAGCATGTGCAGAGTTTCAAAGCGATAGCTTTAGTAGGAACAGATATACAACTAACATAAAACATTTGCTCATAAAAACTTAACCAAGATTTTCTAAGGCCAAAAAGGGTTAAAACTCCACTAAATTAAATATCAGAGTAATGAATCTTTTTCTGTGGGCTAATATTATGGTCAAAGAAGCATGTGTAAAGTTTCGAAGCAACAGCTGTAGTAGAAATAGAGTTATTACACAAATACAACATTTGCACGTAAAAACTTAACCAAGAATTTCTAAGTCCATAAAGGGTTATAAATCCACTAAATTCTATATCAGAGAATTGAATCTTTATTAAGAGGCTGTTGTTATGAACATTGAAGCATGTGCAAAGTTTGAAAGCAATAGCTTTAATAGAATTAGAGATATAACTGATGTACAACATTTGCACATAAAAACTTAACCAAGAGTTTCTGAGTCTGAAAAAGGTTAAAATTCCACTAAATTCAATATCAGAGTAATAAATCTTTGTCAAGAGGGTGATATCATGGTAACAGAAGCATGTGTAGAGTTTCCAAGCAAGAGCCTATGTAGAAATAGAGCTATAACTGATGTACAACATTTGCACGTAAAAACTTAACCAAGATTTCTAAGTCCGAAAAGGGTTAAAATTCCACTAAATTCAAAATGAGAATATTGAATCTTTGTCTAGAGGCTGATATTATGGTCACAGAAGCATGTGCAAAGTTTCAAAGCAATAGCTTTAGTAGAAAAAGAGATATTATTGCAGAAATACAACATTTGCACGTAAAAACTTAACCAAGATTTTCTAAGTCCGAAAAGGGTTAAAATTCCATTAAATTCAATATCAGAGTAATGAATCTTTAATAAGAGGCTGATATTATGGTCACAGAAGCATGTGTAAAGTTGCAAAGCAATAGCTTTAATAGAAACAGAAATATTACAGATAAACAACATTTGCACGTAAAAACTTAACCAAGATTTCTAAGTCCGAAAAGGGTTAAAATTCCACTAAATTCAATATCAGAGTAATGAATCTTTGTCTAGATGCTGATATTATGGTCACAGAAGCATGTGCAAAGTTTCAAAGCAATAGCTTTAATAGAAACAGAGATTTTAAACACTTGCACGTAAAAACTTAACCAAAGCATTACGCCGACGCCGACGCTGACGCCGACGCCCGGGTGACTGGAATAGCCCCCCTATTCTTCAAATAGTCGAGCTAATAATACTGCTTAAAAAGGTTACAACATTGCATTTCTCGTGTAACAATATCAAAAACAACACATTGTGTGCTATCAAAACAAGATGTCGTTATCATTTACAATATTTTTATCAAAAAATAATTTTGATGATATTTAAAGTACAGATAATTATTTGTGTTAAAAAAAGATTATTCAGTTCTTTGCAGCTTCGAATACCCCGTGTCCGAAGTTTCCTTTCCTTGATATTTTATCGGAATCAAAATGGTCGTATGCACTCTGTCTTGCTCTCGCCGATCGGAAAGTTTGGAGTGATGGCTTTGCCTGAGAATTATAAATAAATGCTAGATAAGAAAAATGGTCATCATTAACTTTGTCTCTTTTGGAATACATTTTTGTAAGAATTGTGTCCTTTTGATTAAAATTCCATCAATCAATTAAGGGGAGAATGTCAGGCGCTTGTAGAGCTCTTACCTTTGATATTGCTATTTTACTATATTTTTTCCAACAATAGCTAAAATCAGATAACATTCTGTGTCAACTAGCATGAAAATGATTTTATAATAATTTACCAACAATGCGTTTTGTTGAAACCCTTCCGATTTCGTGTCAATGACTAATTTATAATTAATAGTTAACTTTCTAGTTCAAATGTTATAACCGTTTTTTGCGAAAAAAAAAGACAACGGCACAAAGTCCTTTATAACGACAGTCAGCAGCGATCACAATCAAACAAAATTAGACTTTATAATAATCGTCTCATAGAACTATAACATCAAACATATATACGATTCACCGATATTTGTGCAACGATTTGAATACGCAATTTAACGACTAATCCTACTGTCCAATGGACACGAAGTGTACAGAGAACAGAGTCATGTGATAAAAATTTAGACAGTCGTCCAATCCGTTCCAAAGCAATTGACATAGATGGATATTTTTGGCGAAACTTTCAAACTTAGTTTGGAAGATATTGGAAGAATAATTAAACGTTCAGTCTCTCTTCTTTGGCACAGCTCTAAAATTTCAGAGCGGATGAATCACAATTAAAGGATGCTTGGCGGAAATAGATGTAACGCGTATTTAGTGAGCGATCTAAAGATAAATGTTAAGTCTGCATTTCACATCTTTTGTACAACCATTGTTACAGTTTACTTGCGCCTTTTGTGGGCTATTTAGGTAGTGGGCCCGTAAAAGCTCCGTAACATTCCGAAACCCATGATCTTTCACACTGTTCATACTAACACTGTTCAGTATGGTTAATGAGTTCCCAAACGTTGCGGAACTATTACGCGTCCACTTCCTTAATGTCAATTAAAAATCTTGCGCCAAACATGATTTACAAATAGCACTGGTTAATTATCATTTGAGCCTGTGCGTGTCATTTCCAACAATTTAAAATATGCGCCAAGCAAAGACTTTGGCCAGCCTGTGCATCTGCACAGTCTGACCAGAGTCTTCACTATGTGCTCTGTAGATTGAAAAGGTCTCAATGTATCTTTAGACAGACCGGAAGCCTAATGATTGCATCTTTCGGCTGTCTAGGCTGCTCTGTGTTTGTCCTTCACACAATTATGAAATTGTTTGAAATATCACGCACAGGCTCATTTGACGAAAGCTCATGTTCATACTTCTCTAGTGAATTTTGGCATCTGCCATAATGGTGCAGGATCAACTGGATTCTGGTAAGTTCTTAACAAGGATGCTCTGGTTTCATACACTTGTCCTGGTGACCGCTTTTGCTACAAGACACAATATAAGTTATCAGTATTTTTCCTCATACGGCATCAATTGTAAAATAACTTCTTAGTAAAAGAACGACCATTTGTCTACAGTTATAGTTATAATATTGTAAGAAATGTATGAAATAGGAATTGTGCGAATTAATTATACCGATCTTTTTTTTCAACAGATATTCAACATATGAAATAACTTATTATTATTATTAAGAACTTGTTCAAATACTTTAACCTACTGACAAATGATAAAAACTGTAATGAAAATTATTTACATCGACTCTGTTCGGGTTTTAATCATAAATGAAGTTCAAGATTAAATAAGATAAATTAAATGAGAAACAATTTTATCTAAATGCATCTTTCATGCACTTGCTGTTTTACTTTGTACAGTTTTAATATGTACACATAATCAAAAGATAAGGGTCTCAGGTTATAAAAAACTTATTTTGTGCTCAACTGAGAATTTTCTCAAATTTAGAATTGAAATAACTGTATGAAAATGAAATATGATATTAACATGTTGTTATCTAAAACGACTTAAAATATGATCTTTTATTTTCATATATAAATATTATTATTAAAACAGAATTAGAGTTTTAATCCAAAGTTGAAATTTGAGAAAATTCAAAGTTGATAATGAAAAAAGTTTAATGAGCTCGGGCCCTATTATCCAAAAGAATAGCTTCAGATAATATAGAATACGGTATACATTTAAAGCTTGGTTAACTAGAGCTGTCAAAAAGCGGACTAATACCCCCAAACGCGCTTTGTCCGAGTATAACTGCAATCAGTGTCTGCTTCCCCATAAATAATAGATCATCTTCTTGGGTCATGGGCAACCCTTGTATAAAATTTCGCGATTCTACACCACTTGATACTTTTATACGGGTCTAGAAGCCATTTGAAGCAAGGTTTACTTGTGACATTGACCTTTTATCTTCACTACGCAAAAGGGTACTTCCTTTGGTCATTGGCAACAATTGTATAACTTTTCGTGATCTTTGGTCGCTTGGTTGTTCTTGAGTAAGAGTCTAGAAACGATTCTTAGGTAAAGTGACCTTGACCAGTTGACCTTTTACCTTCATTACCCCAAAATAATAGCGCACTTCGTTTGGGTCACGGGCAACAATTGTATAAATTTCAAGAATTTAGGTCACTTGGTTCTTGAGCTAGTGTCCGGAAACGAAAAAAGTTTTCGGATGAATTAAATAAACGGACGGATTGACAGACAGACAAGGTAAAACCAATATACGCCCTCTACTTCGTAGGAGGGGCTATAAAAATTATGCAGCGAATACATAAAATGCTATCTAGAAATTGGAAACCGCACTTCTTGTAATACTAAAAAGAAGAATAAAAAAGAAAAGAAATAACAATAGTAAGAAAAGTACATGTAAATGTTGTAATAATCTTTTGACTTCAATTGCCTGATATTTAACAAAACCCATAGCGAACATCGTTGCATTTCCCTATGCCTTATTTTTTCAAGACTGAGGTTTAACCAAATAAAGTACTAGCTCACATAAGAATGATTGATCTTTGAAATTGTAGAAAATGTCTTCAAGTTATCTTGTTTATTGTGGAGAATTCTAAATGCAAATAAAGATAGAATGCAAACACAAATTGAATTAACTGTTTATGTCCAAATGCCCCAGTTGTATGCGTAGTATTAAAAGTTATAAAAAAATCTTACTCTTTAGATAGGTGATTATATAGGATTTAATGTAATGTAAAGGAATCATGCATTATGCCAAAATTACCCTCAATGCTATAAGTTTTCGTCTTTGCTGTAATTAATAAAAGAAACTGAGATTTAAACCCTCATTTATGATATGAAAGAAGTGGATTTCAGATCGAATCAATAGGAATAGAAAAAAGCGAAAAATCACATGCACTCTTTGATAAGATTAACAACGGTTAGACAATTAAAGATCTTCAAAAGTAAAGACTTCTACATCACTATCTTTATATTACATTTTTGTACATGGCAACTTGTTCAATGCTCGGATTAGATGCCTGGTTGGTCTATATGCCGGGTAATAGACATTAACAACACAAGAGTTATTTGAATAAAATGGGCATTTGTTTGAAAATGTCTTAAACTATAAAATGCAACACTGACTTAATAAGATACCCGTACAGACGCAGGAGGTCCAGGGGAACAAGAGCTTGGCAGAGCGGCGCATATACGCCCGAAGGGGCATGTCAGTAACATTGGCTTGTCAGCAACGTGAGCTTGAATAGTAGCTAAAAATATTGCAAACAGACAGACAGACAACTAAGCCATAACATTTAAATATGAAAATATATTTAGTCCTAAGCACAAAAAGACAACCTACAGAGTCATTATGGCAAGTTTCCTTTCATTCCCATCCATGATGTAGGAGAAAATGAGCCGACAAGAAATTTTGTTTTTTTCATCAACTCAAGGGCAGATAATCCAAGATAACTCTAGAATAACTGGATCATTTTGAATTGAAAAGTCTTGTGCAAAACTAGACAGCAAAGAGAGTAATTGTGTCTAGTTTCAGCCCATTTCAACTGATAGTTAAGGAGGAGTTGCACACAAAATACAGTGATTTTCGTTTAATTCAAGGGCAGATAATTCAAGATTTCTCAGGAATGACTGGAGCGATTTGAATTTACAAAAGTCTTATGCACAACTAGACATCATAGGGAGTAAATGTGTCTAGTTTCAGCTCATTCCCATTGATAGTTTAGGAGGAGTTGCTCACACAAAAAATAGTGATTTTGTTAAATTCAAGGGCAGATAATTCAAAATTTCTCAGTAATGACTCGAGCGATTTGAATTTCAAAGGTCTTATGCACAACTAGAGATCATAGGGAGTAATTGTGTGTAGTTTCAGCTTATTCCCATTGATAGTTTAGGTGGAGTTGCGCACACAAAAAACAGTGATTTTGGTTATATTAAAGGGCAGATAATTCAAGATTTCTCAGGAATTACTTGAGCGATTTGAATTTCTAAGGTCTTATGCACACTTAGACATCATAGGAAGAAATTGTATGTAGTTTCAGCTTATTCCCATTGATAGTTTAGGAGCAGTTGCGCACACAAAAAACAGTGATTTTGGTTATATTAAAGGGCAGATAATTCAAGATTTCTCAGGAATGACTGGAGCGATTTGAATTTCAAAGGTCTTATGCACAACTAGACATCATAGGGAGTAATTGTGTGTAGTTTCAGCTTATTCCCATTGATAGTTTAGGTGGAGTCGCGCACACGAAAACTTGCTAACGGACGGACAGACAGACAGACAGACGAACAGACGGACGGACGTCCAAGGCCATAACATAATACGAACTTTCGGGCGTATAAAAAAAAGAAAGAATAACCCGCATAAAGTGAAACGCTACCAAATGTTTAATAATAACAAGAAAAAAAAAAGAATCTTATAAGAGATTTTCACTCTCTGATCCTCTTCATCATTTCATTTTGTATGTTTTTTATGAAATGATTTCAATTTCGCGTTGATTTGTTCACCAATATAGTCTGATGGGGGGGGGGGGGGGTTATATACTAAAAGTAAAATCCGAGGGCGGGGCCCGAGATTTTATTTTGCATTTAACTCCTTCCCCATTAGATTTTATTCATTGCAAGTCCACATGATCAATGCGCAATTGAATTTAATCCATTTTAACACTATCGCAATTTTGAAATTAGTTTTTTACCCTCTTTTGGGTGTAAAATAGTTTTAAAACATTTTTCTGAATGTATAAGTAATGAAAATTTAACGTTGATATTGACGTTGGGAGAATTTCACAGAAAGCGAAGCGCGTCATTTGGCGCGTAGGTTATATGACGTCAAAAGAATCAACGTTCGCACTAAAGACATTGCGTTAAAAAGGGCAGAGCTATCTGTGAACACAGATAAAAAACATGACATTTAAATCTTGTTGTGAATAAAGTTCTAATTAATTTCTTCTTATATTTCATATATGCGTTTTACGCCATCGTGTTATAATGTCACATTATGAAGGGTTGTCCATATTCAAACATAGTGTAAAATTAGCTGTATTTACCGATTACACCTCATAAATCAGTTTACATAGTCCTTAAAATTTGAATAGTTGAGCAAACATGACTGAATCTCGGGGAAACTGCTTTAAATTTAAATATCAAATGGTCTCCAGCATGAAGGGCTCTTTTATTTTTTTAATTGTGGGATGGGGTAAATTTGCAGGTTAATGTCCATAATACTGTTGCGTCAACAAATATGAACATTATATTTGTTCATTTCATTCATTCTCTCAATAGTTATGTTTTTTCGATACCTTCTAGAAAAGATCATGGGAAAATATAGTGGAAATTAATTAATTGCTTGTAACAAGCAATTTCTACATTTTCGACTATATAATCTGGCACAAAATCAAATGAATCAAAAAATTTATCAACTTAAACTTTTCCTCTGCAGTTTCTTTTAATAAGGAAGAGTCTAGAATTTTGTTGTCTAGGAGTGGGTTAAGCTGACTTGTAGTTACTCCCTGACAAACTTCTTTCATTATACCTCAAAATGCCTTTAACAAAGATTTAGTTCTCAGTTTACAAAAGTCACAACATTCTATTGCCCATTAAAACAGACATAAACACTGCTATAACAACAGGAAACTTGATCCTGGTCAAACATATAGAAACGTGGAATAACACTTAACAAATGACTCAATGTACTGTATTGTTTATTGACAAATTAACAATACACGAAAAACGTCTTTTTTTAATACCAAAATACAAAATCAATGATAAGTAAGAAAAACATCTAAAGTTCAAAAGGACAATTAGTTGCATTATTTGCAGCATCTCCCTTCTTAGTGTCTTTCAAACTGCGTCTTTTGAAAGCATTAGTAAAATAAAACTTCATAAAAAGGGAATTTCAGTTAAAACATGTCATAAGAAAAATAATATTATGAAGTATTTTTTTTCATTTGATGCATGAACAGCTAGAAAGATACAATTGAAAGAGTTATTTCTTTTGGAAGAAAAAGATACTTTTTGTAGCTTCTGCTGAGTTAATTTAATTTATTATTCTATATTTAAACAAAAGAGTTTCAGACAAGTCAACACTCATTCTATAATGTAATCAGTATATTTTTGTTTGCATCCAAATTTAAATATTTGGGTAGGGTAATTTCACCTAACACATAATACATATACTATACACACATACTGTAAGCTAACTCAAAACTAACCTGTTCTTGCTGATACATTGATGCAATTTAAAATAAAACTAAAATTACTTGAAAATATTTGTAAGCAGCGTAGAAATAAACAAGGCAGTTCTTCATGTGATAATAACAACACCAAATTGCAGTTTTTAATTTACAATTTACAATTACACAATTGATCATTTAAGATGTTATTGAATTTCATTAAATGTTTTAGCCATAAAACATTTCTCTGTCACTGTTTCAAGGGACTTCTGCAAATGTATTGTATCTGCTTAGAAACATTTAGGCAGTTACAATAGTTTTGAAATGACTGATCTATCTGCTGTGAGGCTTCAAAATTACTGTATATTCAGTATATTTATGATATAAGGGGATCAAACAATTGTCAACATTATTTCATTATTCAATTCATATTTAAACACTAGCTGTATTTCCAATTACCAATGTATTAAATAGATTAGTAATGGCACATTAGTAAATTAAGTTAATATCTAAAACTTTGGTGTGGCAAAAGAGTATATATAATTAATATCAATTAAAAAAGGGTCACAGACAAATTAATTTGTTAAAGATGCAAGCCAATGATGTTGATGAGTTTCTAAAAGCATAGTTATTGCTACATTTTTTCAGTGATGAAATTTAAGGAATTTGTATTGATAATCATCTTCCATAAGTTTTGTAATTAAAGCATTTCTTTCTTTCTTTTAACCCTAGTCATGCTGAACCTGGAATATTCCTGCTTTGGCAGAAGGTATGGACAAACATCAGCCTGCACATATGTGCAGTCTGATCTTAGTCCATACAACCTGATTATCCTTATATTTTCAAAATCAAATGCTGACTCACAATTAGGATATACAGAGCTTTCAGCACTTTGATTTATATAAAATTTAGCCAAGATTTTTAATTCAGCATGACAAGGGTTAATATTTGGCAAAGATACTTAAGATGTCTAATAAAACTAATTAAATCATAAAAAGATAACTAACATTGCATTTACAGGGGTCCCAATAAGAGGAGGTAAAGCCAGTCTTAAATCTTAATTTTCCAATGAAACCCTATTTTGTTGATACTCATTTGAATCGATTTAAATGGATGAGATTTTCAAATGAGTACTTATAACAGGTTTAACCCTTGTCATGCTGAATAAATTTTGGCTAAAAATCTTCATCAAGAGCAAAGGGCAAAAATATCTATCTATAGCTTGGCCTTTAGTGTGTAAACTTACTGTTCTCACAATGACCTCTCAACAGTTGATCAGAAATAAATTGTTGACACAATATTTATTCTTACCCAAGCAGATTTTTTTTCTCTTTAAATATTCTCTATCATTCCCATGCAAACTACTACTGAAGGAATGTACTAAAAGCTGAAAAGTCCTTAACCAGTAATTATTCATGTTTAGTTGCAAAAGAAAAAGGTATGAATCTTTGAAGAAACTTTGAATGAATTTAATTCATAAATTGAAATTGAGTGGACAATCTGCACCGGAATGACTAAACCGACCATTTTTTTCATAACAGTCATAATATCTTTAGTGTCTTGTTATTTTTTATTTTTAGGTTCCGGATAGCTTTGCTTGAATTTAACTGCAGCTGTTAAAAAGTTTGTGTGTGACATTTTCAACAAATTAAAATGTACAAGTGAAGACTAAGATCAACTTGTGCATTTAAATACAAGTCTTCATTATTTGTTTTATTAAAATGCTAAGAAGCCAGCCACTCAAAGGTCCCTTAGATGATCAGGTAATTTTTAACAAAGTCAGGTATCAAGCTTACATCTAGGCAGTTGAAGCCTGATTTTAATGGTGAAATTGTTGGAAATGTCACACACAGGCTCAATAAATGTCATCATCAAGTTTCTTCAATAAATGATAATAGAGGAAGCACCACAAAAGATAAAATTCCACAATACACCTTGAGAGTGATTTCAATGGTTAATGTGAGAATTCTTCATAATATGTACCAACTTAACTGGACTTTAAGTAGATCTATTTCACAATTGACCATAACACAATCATCATTAGATTCTTTAAAAAAAAATCCTGACATAATGAATAAATAGTGTATAAACAGTAAAGATGAAAACTAAATAGGTAACAAAAAACAATATACACTTCTTTCAAAAAGAAGCAATATTCTTTCAATCATTTTCCTTATTTAAGAAGAAATTAAAATAATTTTTGTTGAGCTAAACAATTACTTTAATATTAATGTGAACTTTCACAAATCAAAACATTCTTTGCTGCATTTTTTGTTTATAACATAATTAATGTTATATTTAACAAAGTTAATTCCATAATGTTTTCTTAAAATTTGACTGATTTCCCAAGTTTTTTGTTCCAAACATATATGTTGAAGAATTCTCACATCTTTTCAACCCTGTTCCTATAAAACACTCACAATATCACTTAAAATTCCCGCTGAATGGGTGCTTCTTCCCAGCTAAATATCAAAAAATGCGTGCCTTAGTACTAATCAAAACATGAAGGCTATTGCCACTTTCAACGCGTCACATTCAAAATTCACATTAAGGTCCCCTTTTCCTGTGATGCATTATTCTTTTACAAAATTATATCATTTATACATGCAAACCATTTGTTCTCTTACAAAAATAATGTCTCTAAATAGCAGTCTGCAAAAGGACATTTTAACAATAATATTTTGTTCAGTTTTATGAATATCTGTCTACAAATAATGGTTTGCATATATTTTTTTCATCAACATCACTTTTCCTATAATGAAGTACAATAATTCTGAATTGAAACAATATGCAAAAGGTCATCTTATAAGAATTAATTTAAGGATATTTGTGCATCTCTGCACAAATGCAGGGTAGAAGTTATGTTAACAAGAAATGTATAGACCAACAAATGGACAGGCATAAAAATGGACACATGGCTATACAGAGAGGCATACAGATATAAAAGTTTCTATGAATTCATCAGTGACTTAGCAAAATTTCAAGAACAGACATATCATCAATCATTTTAAGAATTGTAGCAGACATTTGTTAACACTTTCCTGGACTAACCAATTGACACAATCTTGCATATAAATGTCACCAAGAAAAGTGAACTTGAATGGTTGTCAAAGGTTAACATATGTCAAGCCTGTAAACATTTAACCTTTAAATATGACCTTGAGGTAGTGGACCCATAATAGTTCTGCAACATTTTGTAGGTCATAACTTTAACAGTGTTAACCAAGGTTTCCTAATGATTTTCATTAGGAAACCTCTGTAAACATTGTAAAAGATAATGCCTTTTGAAATATTGGGGAACTATTATGTGTCCGTTACCTTAAATTGTTTTCTCATTGTTTAACAAAATAAAATATATTGAATCCTTCAAATTGAAACTCCAATTTGTCGATTAAGGCAGAAACTGATTAATGCACATGTTTCAATTCTCCCTCTTTTTCTGACTTTTTAGAAAACATTGTTACACTTCAGGATTTATGAGTATTACCTTTTTTGGCATTAATGTAAGAAGTTCATTATGTCAACTACTTTCACTACCAATTTAAAGGGTTATGGAATTGATTAAAGACAAGTTGTCTGAAAAATCCAGATGTTGGTCTGATCTCAAAATAGTTCAAAACACTGCCTCAACTGTAACCAGAAGTAACCATTGAAAAGAGCTTCTTATTCTTTCAATCTATTGTCTACTGATTCATTGAAATATTGGTTTGATTAATCAATGAAAACATTTTAAAGTGCACATATACCGTATTTTTTGGAAGCCTACACACAAAGTAGTCTCATTGGAAATCTGTCTCATTATGGAGGAATCTTAACATTTGAGCTACATGATATTAAATAATAAGAGATTAAAATATTTATTCTTATTTCATGGAGTAATTAAAATAATAACCTAGTAAGACTTATGTATAAATCTGTTTCGTGTATTCAAACAGTGTGACTAGCCCTGCGTTCAGGATGAAAACGTTAGCAAAGCGCTTTCAAAATGATACCTCGCTTTGCACGTAATGCATGTGTAAAGCCGGGTATCATCTCAAAGCGCTCGCAAAACGCTTTTACATCCTGAACACAGAGTAGGTTTTTTTTGTTCCAAACCCCCATAGAATCAATACTACTCGCTTCATCTCTCAAATGAAAACAATCAAACCAAAAACATGCTCCCATGCATTTTTGAAGTGCAAATTCAACTGAAAAACAAACATGCTTTTAAGACTGTTTGTTTAATTCAAACTGTTGTTATTGAACACTAAACTGCTATTCCATTGTTCAGAAAACAGTGTTACTTTGTAGCTAGTAAAAGTTATAATAGCTCTTTTTGACTTTATATTCAAAATGCAAGTTTATATAGTGGGTAAAAAACATACACAATCACATACATAAAAAAAATGCCTTTGTAACAAAAATGCCTCAAAAACTATGATCTCCACACAAGTTTGTCCTTGATAAGTGACCATGACCTCTCAGTAGACAAACAGACAAACAGCCTGATGTATAGACAAACTATCATAAAACAATAAGCTCCAACCTTGCAATATGGCTAATAGAAAGACTGCCAATCATGTAATAAACATGATAGTGATAAATAGGACGCAGTGTCTGTTTTTTCCAAAATGTCTCCTACATCTCAATCAAAATAAGTGATTTTTCTTTTCATAAAGGGCCAAACAACCCCTTTTAGCTAGAATTTTTCAGCTACAGAGTAACACTCTCATGTGCTTTAAGAAAATACTAAGTTTAAAGATAATTAACCGTGTAAATGTGTTACCTTGTTTTCCTCTTGACGTTTGGCAAGTTCTAGCTGTCGTCTCTGCTGTAGCCATTTGTCTTGATATTTGTGTTCTAAAAGGTCAAATATCGGGGTTGAGGGTCTGAAATAAAATAGTAGGAAATTTACCCTTGTAATACTGAATAAAAATCTTCCAAAGTTTGCACTTGATGTGCCTTTTATGAAGGACTAAGACTAAGATTGGACTGCACAAATGTGCAGACTGATCTTTGTCTTAACATCCTGCCAAAGCAGAAATATTCCAGTTTCAGGGTAACAAGGGTTAACTTAACCCTCTTTTTTAATAAATCAAATTTCATTTGTAGCAAATTGCCAATTTGGGTGGCAATTCAAACAATCTGGCTCAAGTTTTTCCAATAATAATTAAGTAGTTTGATTGATTGAATGGAGTTTAATGCCTCTTTCAACACTTTTTTCAGTCATATTGTGGCAGCTGGTGCACTTAACAATTGATTCCTGGTATTTCTCTCACCAGTAAAACCATCACATCCTTTCCTAGCCTCCAGCTGCTATCTCACATAGGTCTACGATTATCAACCCATTGGTGGGAGACAAATAGTTGGAAAGAATGGGTGCCGCTATTGGGGATCAAACCCGGAACCTCTAGATTGACAGTCGGATGTCCTACCAACTGCGCTGAGGCAGCTCAATAATTCAGTAGAATTCAGGCAGTGTAGGCTAAGATCAGACTTCACTGTGCAGGCTGATATTCATCTAAACTGTCTGTCAAAGCTTTGTGTACAGCAGAAATATGTTGTGAAATCAGAATGAGGTTTTACTTTACATAGTAATTGCACTTAAAATCTTGACCTTGACCTTGATGATATAAATCCTTCAGTTGGATGATGTTTTAAAGTAGATGCATACCAAATAACAATTAATTTACGGTAGAAACTGGCTGTGTGATTTTCAAATTTTTAATCAGTCTGAAATCTAAATTTCTTGGATGGCACTATGATAGCAGGAATTGTCAGGCATTATCTTTTTAGGCATTGCTATTAAGAATTCATAAGGTTATTCATTTATCCTAAGGGTTTTAGAATAAACTAAAAAATCGCAATCTTGTATTAAATTAAAAATTGTGCATTACACTGCCTCTACTGTATAAAGGATTAAAATAAACAGAAATATTTAAATTACTGGTAAACCCTTGTCATACTAAACCTGGAATATTCCTGTTCAGGCAGGACATTAAGACAAAGATCAGCCTGCACTTTATGTGCAGTCTGATCTTAGTCTTAATTACCTGTTTGTTTACTGTGACAAAAAATTGTGTTACGACTTAATTTTCAAGAGAAATATGGTAACCGATTTTGTTTTTCAGAGCCTTTATTACTTTGATTTGAGTATTATTTTACAAAGATATTTATTCAACATGTAATGGGTCAATTTTAAGCAGAAAATCTAACAGATGGATGGACAGACAATACTAGCATAATATGGCAAAAAAAAGGGTAAAATGCTTTTAAAAAGCAACTTCTCTATTCCCATAATATTCCCATATGTCTGATCTACCAAAACAGAACAGATATTTTATTTAGAATATCAACTTGAACAAATTATGAAGCATCATCAAAATACAAAACATTGTACATGGCATACATAGATATGAACATAATAAACAATATATGTGACAATGTTAAAGTGGAAATAATGGATTTCGTAGAGTTCCTGTTATAGTAGTTTAAATAGTAACCGTATACAGTATATCGTCAGCCCAGTTCAGAAACACTGTAACCACAACTTATTTCACAGCTGTAGTTACGCATTCTACAGCATCAAAATGCTTTGTTTTACAATAATTTTTGGTATGAGATAATTTGCAAAGTGCCACAAACCTAGTTGAGATTCCATAAACCATTGAAGGTGGCATTCTACGAGTTCTGCTTCTCTGATTGTCCTCACTCTGTGTTTTACGACGTACATCATGTGTTGCTCTGAACTGGTACTGATCTTGAGCAGTGACTAAACCTGAAAATACATCATTTATGCCAAGTTTACTAAGTCTTGTCAAGAACATCTATTGATTCAGACAGAAAATCACTGGGTTTTTTTTTTTAAAAAAAATCAAAGATCTAGTGAGCTTACAGTAAAAATAAATTAATGGCAAAAAAGCAAAAGTATTTCTCCAAATAAACGCTCCCTTGAGCTATACATAACAGTCAGGGAGCTTTTATTTAGTATGCATTTTCTGATTTTAAAAATCAGTATAACTGATGTCTTTTAGGCCTCTTTCCCTTTAATTTGAGGTGATTTTCCTCTAAACAATCATAGAAATGATTGTTTAGAGGAAACCTTACTCAAATTAGAGATAAAAGTCTCAAAAAGATCCTAAATTTTAGACACTTGAAGTGGGTTTTCTTAGTAAAAAATGTTGGGGAGGTTGCTATTATTATAGGAAATATGGTAAATGTGGTCATTTTCATCTCCTAATCATTCCCATTTTGCCACTTTTTGGGAAAGATTTCAAAAGGTAAATTGATGGGAAGGAAAACTCTTTTATTTGATGTATGAAAGGTTAAAGTGGTTTACAAAAGAATTTCAAAAGTAAACAAACTTTATAATCAAATAATGAACATATTGCTAAGTAAACAATTAAACAGATAAACGACAGTAATTAACCACAAAATATGCATACACTTCCCCTTGTAAAATGTTCAATCTTTCTCGGGTTCAAAAATGTTTGGTTCACACAAAATGTGTGATCTATTACAGTAAAAGTATAAATATAAACTTGCCCTTACATTATCAACAGCATTTACAACAAGAGCTAGCACCGGCCACAGAAGCCTACACTTGGCAAGTCTTTATTCTAGGATTTCAAAAACGGGGGGGATTTCAGTGCGAAATTGAACGCAATTGAGAAATGCGGTTATTCTTGCTCTTTGGTTGTAGTAACAAATCCCCTACAAATCCATAAAATATGGGGATCTTTGAAAAAAGTGGGGGAATCCTCCTGTCTAGAATAAACCCTGCTTGGCTGTTTGGTGCTTGATAGTGGATAAAAAATTCAAATCGAAAAAGCAACAAACTTTGTATGATATGCATCTAGGGGTTAAGAGTTATCGCCTTTGATAGTATAGTTGCTTTTTTGAAAGTGAAGATGTGTGCAAAATTTCAAGTGTATGCCTTCAGTAGAACCAGAGATATCTCAAAATGTCAAAGTTTTCACACAATGATGACAGTGACTGCAAGGCTATAGCAATTTATCGGGGTTTCTGCAAAAAAAGCAGAGCTAAAATATTGAAAATAATAATATTAAACCAATCTGCCAATTTTTTGTCCTTATAATATGACCTTCGTGGCGGGAGTGAAATACAAATGTAACCCCGTTGAATAATTTTGATATTACACAGGTTTTATTACACTAGTGGAATAACTATGCAACGCTATTTTGTAACCACAAAAAATGACGTCATAATGTATTTATTGTGACGTTAGTTTTAAACAGAGTTATGGAAAATTGAAATGTTAAATTCCAAGAATTTGACAGTTTTTTGCAAAAATTCAGGTCATATTATAAAAAGAATACAAAATTTGAGCTCTTAAAATACAGAATTGTTAAACTTACCGTCTAATACAGAAAAAAAATCGACACAGCCTCGTTTTTATCTGTTTATAGATGACTTGTTTAATAAATTTGGT
Source organism: Fragum whitleyi (assembly GCA_948146395.1). NCBI lineage: Eukaryota > Metazoa > Mollusca > Bivalvia > Cardiida > Cardiidae > Fragum > Fragum whitleyi. The sequence continues at coordinate 87,034,041 of OX411543.1, read as the reverse complement.
TTTCCAATCATTTGGATTGACAATATTATTGACTATGTATGGGCAATATTGATGACTTGTCACTGTGTTGATTCAATAATTATTGTCAATATTATAGATCATCAATAGCCATTTTAAGGGAAGGCAAAAGTTTTGACCCTGCCAGGTTGCACTGTGAAGATTTCTATTTTCAACAAATAGTTTCTGTTATTTTTGTACCACAAAATTTTGCATTAATTTTGTTGATAAAAATTGTAAATTTGCTACATAACATTATCTACTAACCTGCTGAGACAGCTGCTTTGTTTAATGACATAAAATCTCTCTGGGCTTGTTTCTCTTTTCTAGCAAATGGCAAGGATGTGGAATTTAGTGTAGGCCATCCATGAAGAGCTGAAATCAGACAATGATTTACTCTTTACCAGACATCAATATCAAAATTTAAATCATATATTTCAAAAGGTTTTTTTCCTTGAGTTTTGTAAATAGTAGGGAATGGGTTTTGTAGAACGGGATGAATGTCGTAAGAAAATGTAAGAATAAATCATATACAAGAAATTTTCAGAAAATGTTCAAGATTTTTTGAAACTCCTTAGAAACATCAACTTTACAACAGTAAGTAAGTAAGTACAGTTTTTGTGTACAGTTTTCAATAATATTGTCTGACGGTTTGAACAATGTATTTTCAAATTAAATACGGACACAAATAAGGGATTGAGATGCATTTCAGAACTTTTATTTCACAGCAAATTTGTCAAAATTTGGTTTAAAAAAAAAAGGTTTGAAAATTTGATATTAAATAATGTGAAAAAAAAACCACCAAAATATGTATGACTCATTACCTTCGGAAGAGCCCCCGTCTCTTGAAGCATTTGGCCGTCCATATGTCAGACCATCGGGTATTAATACACCTCTTCTTTTGGGTTTACCAAGCTCAGTCTGCAAATCCAAACAATATACTTTAGAGTTATGATTGCATGAATAAAGCAAATTTTTAGAACTTTTTTTCAAGAAAATAAATACAACAAAACTTTAAATTGTGATTACATCTTGTGTGTTAGTCAGCTTCCTGTTGAGATTATTAATCCTTATTGTAAGATAAAAGATTAAGCAAGTATCTTTTCCATAAGCTGAAGCAGATGCTTTCTAGGAAAGTGAAGATTAAATCCGTATCAAACAAATCCAAATTGAAACCAGAATTAGGTTTCTTTTTCAATTCAATAAGGACAATGAATTGAACAATTCTTTCAAATCATAACCAAACCAAAATATCTCTGATCCCTTACATTATTTCTAAAAAAAAGAATAAATAAGGTTGATTTGAAACTCAAATAATTTTCCAAAATAAAACATTCACAATTGTATACCCAATTTACAGGTTGTTTCACTAAAGATATTCTATATTAACCAGGGCTCAACACTAACCTCTGTGAATAAGGAGTTCATCAAATTAGGCTGCTTACTTGTGAAATCAAGGAGTCCAAACTCAAAGTAACAAGTCTCTGAATTTACATAATGGGGTAGAACATTGTGGAAAATCAGAAATTGCTTGTGACATGCTGTTTCTTTTTTTCCACAAGTTCCTCCCCCAAAGAAGATTGTTTTCTTTCAAATTACTACATTGTACAAGCAAATATTATCTTCAACAACTTTTGAAGTGAAAAGATATGTAGTTTTGACTCTGATTGAAAAGGAAACTGCCCAGTGCATTTGTTTTTCAAAATATTCTCATATGATCCCAGGGGTCAACAGACTCCTTACTTACAAAATGAAGGAGTCCCAACTGGAAAGTAAGTAGTCTCGGACTCCAGGACTCCCCTTGGTGTCGAACCCTGTTAACTGATTAAAGGGAACCACTATACTTATATTGATTAATGGGTTAGCTTTGTGGTATGGAATTCTAAATGTTATCACTAAGGTTACTGCATGAAACATACCCACTATTAGAAATACACTGTTGAAAAAATGAATGATTTCATTACATTGTTGAAAAATGAATGATTTTGTGAGACTGATTTGAACAGAATTATATAGGGCATCACCTATTGTTGTGCGCAGGCTGCATTGAACTTCTGAATAAAATTCTTAAAGATTTAACAAAAAAAAACCCAAAGCCTAAAGCTGGTCACCCAGAGCTATAATGGATAACTGAAGGATGATATAAAACAAAATATCAGTATTAACTTTAATGAATACAGATTGATTAATTTGGTTGAATTAGGGTAAAAACTTCATGAATGGTATCTAAAATTTCTCTTGGTTTGTGATTTTACCCTTGTTGTGCTGAACCCAGAATATTGCTGCTTTGGAAGGAGGTATTTATTAAGACAAACATACATGTATTTGCTGGCTGATCTTGGTATATACTACCTGATGTTCATTTCTTAAACAAGAAAATTTTAACATATATATTTTCTATTTTTTCAAAATAAATACAGAAAAACAAAAGGGGCATTTAGTGTTTTCAGCACTTTGATATTAATACAATTTTGACACGGTTTTTATTAAGCATGACACGGTTTATAGCACACAAGAATTCACATACAGTCAACTTAAATAAGAACTATAGAAAACATTACTGTTTTTAGGCAGAGACCCAACTCTAATGAAAAAATCTTTAGATTCAATATCACTGACTCGTCAAAGTTAGTAGAAGACGAATATCATTTTATTTTCCAATGTAGAATATATGCTGACCTTAGACAAGTTTACATACCGGAAAAATATTACAAAAAGCCAAACAAGCATAAGATGAATATGCTACTTAGTAGCAAAAATGACTTGATTATTAGAAACATTTCCCGTTAAATCTATCATTCACTACAGAGAAGAAAATTAAATTTGGAACTGAACTGTAATATGCACTTTAAATGTTCACAAGCGATTGCTGAACGAAAGGGGGAGTGTCTCATACTATTGGGACACATCCCCTATCCCCTATTGTGCAATGCTGGCCTGGAAAAATTGAAAAGTCAAAGAGAATGTTTTATTTTGACAAAAAAGAACAAATTTCCATCTTGTGACCTTGTCTAAATACATTATTATGTTAATTTAACCGTCACTGTACACATGTTTATGTAACTTGTTTGTAATATATATGTACAATAGGCTGGAGGCCTGAAATGTATAAATAAACGATTTGAATTGAATTGACTAAGATTGTTACCGGTATGTTGCAATACATTTTTAAGTAATTTTTAATCCTCTTATCAGTGTGATTAGTAACAACATCTTCAAAATTACTTTTTTTATTAGATCTATGGGAATGGCAGAAAGCTTGTCTATTTCATATAAATCCATTATGTTTATACCCATAATCATAAACATACCATATAGTCATTAAAAACATTCCTACGAATGAAGTCCTGTAAATAAATCAAAGACAACTCTTAACTTAGGTAAAGTAATAGACCTTCACTTTGTGATAATTAAGACCTTGAGTTATCATAAACAGATACATATCATTTAAAGGGGCCTCCTTACCGAGTATGCGCATTAAAGATCAAAATTGTATGGTGATTAAGTTATAGAAAAATGTTTAAGGGTCTTAACAAGGTGTTGATGAGTTTGAAACTTTGATAAGAAGAATTATACGATGCCGGGAATACACTCAAAAGAACTACGGTTTGAGTACTGCTCAGAGCATTTTTCTGCTGTATCCAAAGCTATGGCAGACAGAATATACTTGGATCAGCCTGCACAGATGTGCAGTCTGATCTGAGCCTAGACTGCCTGCTTTGCACTTACCAAATGCATGTGAACTTTCAGTCTGACTGTTTGAATATAAAAAAAAAATTGGCAATTTGTTAAAAAACAAAATTCAAACAGACATGTGATATCTCCCGATCTCGGCGTATTCTCCCGATATTTTACCCTTCCTTCCGCTCTCCCGATCGGGAGACCATTTCTCCCGACCTGAAGAAATTTGAGCCTGAAAAAAAATTGGGGAGCCTAAAATGCAAAATCGCCAGTCTGAATGCTCGAATGACGAGTGAGAAATCCAATATCGGGTAAAGCGTTGTTTATCTGTCTGGAAGCGTCATTGATTATTGTCGTCGGGTAGATCAACCATTGCCGACAAACGGGTGCTACTGTACCTATCACCCTTCACACTGTATACGAAATGAATTATGACGATCAGCAATATTGGTCTTTCTTAGAAACGAGGTCTAATCCGTGTGAAACGTCGTGACCCGATATTACTTGAAAACATAAAAATGGAGTGGGTGCGAGTTAAGTTCTGATTAGATTTTTATCACCTTTTTTGAAAAATTAAAATGGCTGTAAACACAGTAACTTTCCGCCGCATTTTAATATCCTATTCCAAAAAGACGCTAAAAATTTCCACTGTACGCGATAAGCGTCATGAAGGAAAAGGTCGAACATGATATGCAAAGCGACGCGTCACGCGATCTTGGTAATATAAGGCGGCATCGCAGAAAAACCCTCGTGTCGTAACGCATTCTTGGGTAAAACAAGAAGCGGTCATGCTTTAATTTTGACGCAGATATATATTCGGTAAAACTACATATGTTTTATGGTCAATCTATCAAAGAAATAAAAAGTGAAAACTGCCTCATGCGTTCTCGAATTGTCATTCAAATTTAATTTTTGATATTGAAATTAAAGCAACATCGGACATTCATATCTTAAATGCCACGGCGATTTCACCGGAATTCCTTGCTGGGGTTGTTTGAGAGTTAACACACAATTCATAAATTTGCGACCGTCTTTGAAATTGGAAGGGAATGGTCTAATCAAGTCATTTGTCAACACAAATGTTGCAGATTTGAGAATAGAAAATTGTGGACTGGCTCGATCTTTACTGCTATCACATAGCTTCTCATAAAGCTATTCAACATGGATTAATTTGCCGAGAGGTACCTCTTCACATTCCGATTTTTACCGTGTTTGTCTTTAACATTCGCGAACTTGGAATATGCTGTCCGTAATTTCATCTTTTATCGTCATTTTACTATCAAAAACATTTATTTATAGCGTAGTTCAATAGCAGTTAGTGCCATTTACGATTAATTGATTTGTCTCTTCGTCCATCCATGCATCCATCCATCAACAAGTTTAAAAATCACCTAATCTAGTCATTGAATTTCATTCACAAACTACACAGAGATGATCCTTAGGACAAAGCCTTTCAAAATATTTCACAGAATATTGTAAATCATGAAGAACTCTGGTTGCCATGGCAACCATGATGCGATAAAACGTCTCCAATTACAAGGCCTAAAATTTCATACTTGACAAAAAGCTGTATTGCATAAATACCTAATTCTTTACGATCAAACCACTTGAAGTTCTCTCCAATAACAATAAGCCTTGTTTTTTGGGCTTAAATATTACTAAAAGAAATAATATTACTAAATATTACTCAAAGAAATAATATTACTCAAAGAAATAAAGAAAAACTTTAACAACCTCCTCTTAAATTGCAAGGCTTGCATCTTTTAAATTTGGTAAGATACTATTTTCTACTGATTATCTACTAAAAAGACCCCTATATTGTGGATCCCTAACTTTGCATAGAAATAAACAATGAATTTGTAACATCTATTTCTCTTGAATTATGAGACTGAATTCTGTAGGATTGCAATACTATCCTCTGTCAAAATACTTTAAATGATAAACTTCTGTTAGTAACAAAAAACAACCTCTTATGGAAGGTATTATAATCAATTTTTAGTGTATATGTGCATTGCAAAACCCCCCTTTTTTAGCCACAATGGGCGTTACGCAAAATCTCCCTATTTGAGACCCAATCTCCCTACGAAAAGGTCTTAATCTCCCTATGAGAGCCCATGGAAATATCACATGTATGTTCAAATTCTGCAGGATAAGGGTTTAAGGTACCAAAATTTTAATGTCAGAGATGGATTTAATGGAAATCTGATACCCTAAATGATCTCTTTGAAATATTTGTTTGGTTTTTAACCCTTATACCAAGACTACTAGGAGATAAAATGCAATAAAAAATTAAGGTTGTCAATACTCTTCAATACCTACTTTGAAAGAAGGGAGCACGTTTAGAATCTTCCAATCCCTTTTAGTTCAATATGTTATTACACTTACTGTTAATCCTTTTCATCTATCTATACATACTGCCTAACTCCCCTTTCGGGTATAACTGGCAGGTGGCTCATTCTAGATATGACCAATTTTGTGTTAGAAATTCGAGAGGCAGTGGATTTTTTTTTCTTCAAGATTGAAAGGTTTTCATCCACTGCTTCCCATTTACAGCTGGTTGGACTGAAGCATTGACAATTAAGTTTCTTGCCCAAGAAAACACCTTGCTGTCGCCAGGACTCAAACCCCTGACCTTTTGACCAGGAGGCCAACTTTCTTACCACTGAGCTATCAAGGCACACCACCTTAAATAGACCCTTACCTTTAAACTAACCTTTAACCAAACCCTCATCAGGGCTCTTGTTTAAACAAAAAAATAACAATAGTATTACCCTAAAGCCAACGCCCAGGTTACTGGAATAACCCCCCATTTCTACGAAAAAGTCAATGAAAAGTCAATTCATTGGAGTAGCTATTGATTTTGGTTCTTTCATTTGGCCGCAAATTGGTGTTGGTACTGGTGAATTTCTCAGGAAGCAGAATCTTAAGGGATATAATCTAAGTTGTAGGAGCTTGTTTACAATACCATGAATCAAATAAATAGGTTTAAGCTAAAAAGAGACAACACGAAAACTGATAAAAATTGCTTACCCGTAACAAAAGTTCATTTTGGAGCATTGTTTCCCTGTTTGCGCCTAGTTCTCCAGCGGCAGTTAAAGAGAAAGGATTTTGGAATGTCATTGCTGTAGTCGCCATATTCAGATTTAAAGTTTATTGGATTTTAAAAATGAATTGTTTATCCTAGCGATCTACAGGAAACAACTGCAATGGAGTCATAAATCTCCTTGACGACATGTAATCAATTGACGTCACGTGATTATTGTTGTTATTGTTCTAATGAAAGGGAAATAACTACAAGTCCTTTTTCGCGATCAAAGTACGTATGGTTATTCAAAATCACCATAATTAAAGTCCCTGATACGATTAACAGCTTTGAAATGCGACCTAAATGAAGTATTCACATTGGGAGCCCGTTCTTAAAAGAGGGACAAAGAGAGAATCATGGATCAGTCATGAAAATACCATTGCCGCGGCTAGTGATAGATATTACACCTGCGGCCTTCGTTCTGGATCACAAAACGGTGCAAACAGTTTTTTTTTTCAATTATTCCCCGCTTTGCACGCCCACTTGCGTGCAAAGCGAGATATAACTTTCAAACTTCTAGCACCGTTTCGTGATCCTGAATACAGGGCTGGTAATTCTTTCGTCAAGTTGTAGTAGCCTTTTGCCTTGCACAGCACCACGGACCCTAAATATTTACGGACTTACTTATTGGGTGTCCCTGACGGCACTTAGCCTTGATATACCAGGCCGACTCTCAATATACATTAAGGATCCTAGGATAGCCGAGGCTGACCAAAACAGGAAAAAAACCTTAAATTACATGATGAGTACAAACACCCAAAAGAAACAAGAAAACACAGAAATATCAAAACAAGTACTTTCAGCATACCTTGAGCAAACAAGGATGATAAGAATTGTTCCTTTTGACCAAACTATAGGGGACATGAATCCTCTACCTAAACACTGTTGGATTGTAGGGAAAAAAAGGAACAAAAAAAGGTTGAGATTTCAAGTAATCGAGAAGCGCATCACAAAGAACGACAGAATCTTCAGCATATTTAAGGAGGCTGATATATGGCAGAAGAATATAAGAACTCAATGGCGGGTGTAGGGAGATTGGGTGCGCGCGCGCGTGTTTATGTTTGGGATGTTCAAACGAAGCCCCTCTGAGGCCTGATTTATTTCATTGCCATAGAGAAATTCAATCAAAATTGGGCAAAACTAGGAAACGAACCCCGGACTTTTGAATGGCGTCAACAAAATAGGGTCCTAAGGACTAGTGGTGCTCTTAATGTTTGGGAGTCTCCGCTTATAGTAGACTTTCGCGTTATTTGCAATACCCATAATTTGTATAAATATTGAAAGATTCTATGGGTTAGCTAGCTACACAATGTACTGGATATTTATGCGCATCTTGGATCAACTTTAGAAAAGAATCGATGACTTTGAAGACTATGATCGGGGGGGGGGGGGGTCGTTATGTGTGTGTGTGGGGGGGGGGGGGGGGTATTGGCTTTATTCTAGTAATCAAAATCAATTCATTTTTTTATCTCTTTACACTAGGGAGACAACCTTTTTTTGAAGTGGAATTGAACTTGAAATTTTCCAAATAAAAAATATCTGGGCCAACGGTTATAAAACTTTTCTCATTCTCAAATTTCAAATTTAGACTTTAGCTGTAATTCTGTAAAAATGCTGTTATAAATCTATGAATATAAAAGACGCTATTATTAAGTTGTTATTAAATTCCAAAATTGAGAATATCCTCAGTTGAGCACGAAAATATTTTTATAACCTTGGGCCCTGATGTACAGAAATGAGCAACTAGTCGTATAGTATCCTTAACTATATAGATAGGGATACTACGGGACTTATTTCTTGAATTCCGAGTTAGGCCAGCATCGAACCCCTGTTATAGAAACACTGGAACCGCCGCTGTAAGACATGACTTATGTTATTATATACAGTGAAGACATAGTATAATAACACACGTGTATACATAATTCTCTGCCTTTTAAAGTATTGTGTTTGTAACTTTGAGTACTTTAAGCGTTCTTCAAGTTTTACCATGACTCCTCAGTTTCCAGTGATACTAGACGGATCTGACCCAATTTTAAAAGGAGCAATACTTTTGTTATGTTGTAGTGACTGCAGACATTCTTAGAACGTTTGAAGACAACATATAACAACTCTTGGCTCTAAGTTGTTCACGAGAATTGTCAAATAAGATTTTACGAGGACCGTTTTCCTGCGATACTTGACGGATCTGACATATTTTCGAAATGAACGATCCTCATGATGGTAAGATCATTCTAAGCAATTAAGAAGATGGTGGTCACTAGAGTGCTAAAATGGAAAAGTGAGCGAGCGTGAGAAAACAACGGCCGGACGCCGGACCGGAAACACACCATTACTAAAAAGCTCTTCCGAGCTTGGGTCAGTAGAGATAATAAGAACGATAATGATTTTGAATACCTTTTTTTTCTTGTCGATAAATTTGTGTTCCAGTAAAGCGAAAACCGGAGTCCAAGGACTGAAAGAAAAATATGAAATGGTATTAATTAATTTGTAGATATGTGTAAATTACATGACCCCAAACTGCCCAGATTTTAAAAAAAAACAACAACAACAAAAAACCCATTCAATTAAGTTTGATTGATGATGAAGGAAACAGTAGTTAAAACAGCGACTAAAGCTCGTAAATGATGTCCGATCGAATGTGACCCGCCATGCGAAAAAAGACTCAAAGACTCAAAGAGGATTTGACGTACTTTTAAATGATAACCGTCCAGATCTAGGGCCACCATAGAAGTGAAAACAGTATCAACCTCGGAGAAGCCACGCGGTATTTGCCTTCTGCTCAAGCACTTAAGCGATTAAGACATGACAGCGCGCTTTGCAAGTGTACTGACTTGCAAAGCGGAATGCCATTTTCATACGTTCACGAATGTATCCTGTCAAGCAAAAAGGGGCCATCTGGGTAAAGTATCGACCATTATCAGACTGTACAGATTGCGCAAGCTGATTATGGCCGAAACAACTCGCACCAAGCTGATTTTCTGAATTGAGTATGAATTCTCTACCGTCTTATACATTTATCGTGAAAATTGTCCACTGATTGACCTGTTCTGGATCCAATCTCTTTTTCAAATGTGACCCTGGGCACGAAAAGGTGGTGTGAAAAGTGCCGACCCTAGTCAGACAGCGCAGGCTGGCTTCGCTTGAAAGATCTTGTCATATTTCGCTGATTTTATGTATGAAAAGACTGTTCTACCTTCCTGCAAAAATGTTTTTATAAGCGACCCCCAGTTGACCTCAACTGGGACTTACGTCCTTTTCAAATATTTGATTTACGCATTTCCCTTGTGTTCCATTTTATTGCATGACGGATCAAAAATATTTTGGCATCCTGAACGGAATTCCGATTCCAAAAGTTTCGCTGTTTGACAAATTTTGGATGGTACCAAGTATACATCTTTGTGACGCGCCACAAACATAGGGTTCACGACCATCCGGGAACTTCCGTTAAACAAATATTTGAGAAATTACTGGGTCAATCCGAGGTAAATCCGAGGTCACATAGCGAAAATGAAAGTAGAGATAGATAGATTGATCATTCATTCATAAAAAAGTTATCACACTTCATTTTAACTCGCATTTCGATCAAAGAAGAGATGCAGAAGATGGAAAGTTCGCAATGATTCTGGATGACAAATCGGTTGAAACTGTATTCACAATTAACCCCGCTTTGCGCCGTTTTATCATCTTTAACGGCGGACTAGTCTGAAAGGAAAAATTGCACGGACAAACCTAGTTCGATTTTTGAACTTTCCAGAAACCGGTCCTTACATGTTTATAGTTAAGATATGAATTGTGTTAGTCCTCTTCTGGATCCATTTTTTCAAGACATTTTTCAAGAAATTATATATTAGACTGATACCGCCGTCGACTTCTAAAAAGCCTATTAATGATAGTTGACAGTGGTAACAGTTAATTTACACATGATCCATTTTGCTAGACTGGGTTAATGCCCCTAGATCTATCTAAAATAGACAATGTACTACCAGCACTGCGTTCAGGATGAAAACGTTAGCGAAGCGTTTTCGAAATGATACCTCGCTTTGCACGTATGTGCACGTGCAAAGCAGGGTATCATCTCAAAGCGCTCGCGAAACGCTTTTATATCCTGAACACAGGGCTGTTTACCATTTTGCGAAACACGTCACGGATCTTACCGAGTTATCTCACCGTAAACGAGAGTCGGATGTACCATACTCGGCCTGCCTCTGCGTTTATCCTTGCTAGCATCACCATCATTCAAATCAAGCAGCTCTTCAGTTTCACGCACTGGGTGCCTAATTGGGTATATCCGATTTTCATCAATTATCGATTTATTGACGCTACCCGGATCGATAACAGAACCTTTCCCACAAATTTCATCCAATCTTTCATAAAATCCGAGATCCTTTCCCCTACTCGTAAACCCGAGCCGTTTTCGCTCCGCGTCAAAACTTGGGACCTCTGGTATAGAGATACCCATCCCTTTTCCACGTTTTAAGAATCCACGAACGTTTTCAGTCACTCCAAATTCATTTCTAAAAGTTTTATCCACTTTGCTCTGTGATTTTATCAATTTAAAAGTTTCATTTGAATAGTTTTCAATAATATGTCGTTTAGATTCAGACGGCGATTCGTTCCGCGAAATTTGAAACTGATTTAAAGTTGCAGAGGCCATACTTGACCCTTAACTAACTTTTAGTCAAGCTCTGGAAAAAAAGAAAGTAAAAGAGAAATAAATATATTGATGCGTCGAAACATTATATGACTCTGGTCAGACTATACGGAGTGTGCACGTTGAGAAGGGCTAATTGTTTATTTCATTTTAACATGCCTGACTGTAAAGTACTCGTTTTTTGTTCAAACTATATATTAATCATCAAAATACAGTAAATCAAAAATCATTCGCTTAACATCCATGTCGAGGGTTCAGTGCAAGACTGTACTAAGTTTCCTTAGAACAATCTTTCACTTAACCCCCGATAAGTCCTTTTTCGGAAAAAATAGATATGCTTTCTAGAAAATTGCGTATGAAACTGTTCAGCGTATTTATCACACAGACTTCGTTTGAAGCCTAAGCGCCAACTAAATTATCTTTTTTTTTAAATGACAGCTAATGAGCGCTGTTCGTTTCCTCACCTTAAAAAGGGAAAAAAGTTTCATTTGCAATCGCCGATTAGTATTCAATCAATCTGGATGCCCTTTAATTTACTTTCCATGATAAGGTGTTCACGTGTGATCAACTGCTGACTGTTTCGAAGTAGATGTAGTCAAACCTGTCTCAGCGGCCGCCTGTATTCAGCAAGCAACCTGCCTTAAGCAAGCGGCCACCGAGTTTCCAAATGAATCATTTGCACTGAAAATTGACCTGTCTTAAGCAAGCACTTGTCTTAAGCAAGCACTTTTTGGACGTCTCTTTGGTGCTTTCTAAAGAAAGGCTTGACTGTATGACTGGCAATAATTATTCTTTAGTAACGCTTATATACAGTCATTTTTTTTTATCTCGCCGAAGTTTTCGAACGTTTTGAGGATTAGACATGTTAAGTCGCGCATAAACGGCCATTTTCCAACAATGTTTTTAATCATATTGATATATCATCTTAATTACCCATACACGATCAAAAATATTGCCAATATTCAGGTATTCATCAATAAACAAGTGAAATTGCCCGAAATGATAAAAAATGGATATTGAATGAGTGGCCATTGAATACCGAATTTATTGAACGAGTCATCTATAAACAGATAAAAACGAGGCTGCGTCCAGTTTTTATCTGTTTACAGATGAGGAGTTTAATAAATTCTGTATTTTATGAGCACAAATTTTATATACTATTTATAATAAGACCCAAACTTTTGCGAAAAACGCCGTTTAAAACTGACGTCACAATATATATATTACGACGTCATTTTTGCGGATTTTTCACAAACAATTTTGTCAAAATTTCGATGAAAAAAACGAACTATTGAAATATTGCCAATCCCAAAGATTGGCAATAATATTGATCGTGTATTGGGAGTTAAATAGATTATAAAATTTGTGCTTATAAAATACAGAATTTATTAAACTAGTCATCTTTGTACAGATAAAACTCGGCGCATCCTCGTTTTTATCTGTTTATAGATGACTCGTTTAATAAATTCGGTATTCCATAACCCCTCATTCAATATCCTCTTTTTAATTACCCATACAAGATCAATAATATTCCCAATCTTCGGAACTGGCAATATCTTAATCGTGTATGGGCGATGTTGAAGATGGATATTTGATTTACATGTACTGTCAATATCATAGCTCTTGTATCGGTCTTTCAATTCACTTGGGGCAATAACTTTCGCGATCTATTGATTGATTCTTACAAATCTACAATTCATGAAAAGCCGGATTTAAGAAAAACTATAGGTCAGAGTTGGCGTAGAGTAATGAAAACCTTTTTAAATAAATAAATGAATAAATAAATAAATGAAAAAATAAATAAAGTGAAAACAGTCTAATAAATCGGCCAGTAAGTAGATTCTAACATGAATACGACCTTAAGATTCGGGCTCCGAAAACCTTCCACGATTTCAAAAATACTTATTCACATCTTAATTAAAACACTAATTCTGTAATACCTTTTTCTTATTTAATAGATTGAAATAACGCTGGTCAAGCCAAAAATGGAAAATGCAGTCAATTCTTTTCGTCACTACCCTGTGATCTCAACGTTATTGTCCAGGAAATGCAAGAAACTCCAATATGAGGTGTTCAGAAAATACCTACAATAATCCACAATTTTACTAAAGAAAATAAAGATTTTATCACTCTAGGAGAAAAGAGAACGCACTTTAAAGGGTCAGAAATAAAATGCATAAATCAGGGATCAAAATTAAATGACATGAAATTGTATACTATTAAAGTACAATTGAACACTAAACCGTTTGTTTCCTAATAAAAATATTTAGAATGAATTGAATCCCTCAATTTATTGTGACTCAAACGTTTAATCCTTTCGTCTTTAGACATATTTTTAATTTATATGATAGCCAAGAAGAACTATAATGACCTTTAACCCAGAAAGGACCACCTGGGAACATCGTAAATTACCAACTCTAAATATTTGTAAAAGAGGTAGGATGTAGCAGAGATTAACCGGATTTCGCTTGTCAAAAAATCTTACACAGAAAGGTAGAATGGTCGTTTCAGATTCAGAAAATTAGCCAAGTGTGAAAAGTTTCGAGCCCAAGTCAGCCTGCGCAGTTCGCGCAGTCTGACTGGAGTCGAAACTTAACACACTATCAAGATGGTTCTCTTGAAGGTCTCTTATTACCAGTATTATATTGCATGTAGTCGGATGCTAGATAAAACCTACTTAGTCTAAGGGCTTACTTCCAAATTTCATTGAGACGGATATTCACAACAGGTCTTATTTTCTCCTTGACCATTGACCGTCACAAGCCAATATTGGAAGACGAGAAAATATCGTAACCGTGGCTGTCCATGAGACTATCTTTAAATATTGTGATGGTGTTTTATGACAAATTTTCGAATAACGAATATTGCTGATGCGTTTTTCAAACTCCGTTTAGCTTTGAAAAAGCTGTGATAGCCAAGGGCAACACGTTGGAGTAGCTTCTCTATCTCATCAACAAAACTAGATACTTGTATGTATATGGATTTCAAGTTTTTTTCTTCTAAATTTCTTCGAAAGTTACTTTGTGATAATTTCATGTCAATATATGTAAGTACTTGAGTTTCCATTTTGAATATAGTCTTTGACTATAAAGGGGCTTAAGATGGGAGCTGTGGACACATAGAGGGTCATTTTAAGTCCAAATTTTAAATTGTCTGCAAATCTTGCCTAATGCGATAAAATTGAACTTTTAAATACCCGCGGTCATATGTCGGTCATAAAAAGGAAATTTATAACGTAGAAATGACGTCATGACGTCACCAAGGGGCCGACCCCTTTTTTAGGGACCAAATTCAGTAATTGTCGATTTTTCGGAAATGATTTATCGATTATTATTCCGAATACGCCATTTGATTCGTAAATAGATGCCCGATGTTTTGTTTTTATTGATATGAAGATATAATTGTAAGAAATACAATAAGGTGTAACGTATAAAAATGTAAATGCCTTCTGCGTTGCTGTTTTCGAGTACAGTTACTGAAATGTTGACTTTTTTCTCGAAAATTTATCCGATGACCTATGCTGAAATTTAGATACGTTGCTGCCAAACCATTCCACTGAAGATTTTTAAAATAAAATCCATGTGTCTTCAGGTTTGATCTTTTGTAAAATTCGATTCCGCGAATATATCGCAAATCAAAGGATATTTCAACGTCGCGTCAAATATTCACAAAAGCTGTCTTTTTAAACGGATGGAAAATTGACTGATTTTTTGTTTTTCTTAAAATCAAATTCAGATTTAATACTTCTGAAGCCTATATTTTTTTCAATAAACCTTAATTTCAAATATTTTAGAATACGTTATTGCATGACGATTGGCGTCAAATAAGCATAGTAACGATGGTTTTGGTGCGATGTCGAATTCGACGAAAATGTTGCAACAACTTTACAAACTCGAATTTTATGAAAAACATATCCCGAAGACATATCATTTTTATTTGATAAATGTGAAGTGTATTTGTTTCGCTACAAAATAATAAAAAATCAGCATAGGTCACTGGACAAAATTTTGAGAAATTTCTATATCTTTACAAAAAATAAAATGAAAAATGTAATGTCAAATCATAAAAATCGCGAAATAGATAGCGTTTTACACCTGTTTTTCTGTTTGAATGTGCACAGAAATTAAATGAACAGGTCTGGCGTTCTTGGACTTTCTAAATAAAACTTTTTTTCTTAAAATCGACCAATTCATTAAAAAGATATTTGCAAATACTGATTTTTGCGGGTCGAAATGGGTTGGCCCCTTTATGACGTCACTACGTCAAATGAACGTGCTTCAAAACCTTTTTATTGCGTTTAAGCTAATGCTCACACTTCAAAGATTAATCTCAGAAATTATTGTGAGATTTAAAGAAAGTCGAAAATTCGACAGTGTTATCTGTCCGCAGTTACCTTAAGATGGGAGCTGGAGTTCGTGAAAATGGGAGATAATTGTATAAGTTTAGTTTATAATAATTTATTTCAGTTCGATTACGACGTAAGCTTAAGCCCTCGAAACATTCAATCCTAATGTTTTCATGTGCCTGAGAGAGAGGCAGTGGTTAAAATCAACTGATACCCAAATCTTACAGCTGGGTGAGCTGCGACGGGCTATCAAGCGTTTTACCCATAAACACACATCAGCGACGGTAGGTAACGAACCGTGGACCTCCAGGTCACGAGTCGAGCGCCTTTACAACTAAGCGAGGCAGTCAACGAGATAATTGGTGGAAAAATCAGTAGAAATATACGAGTTATTTCCCTTTCATTAACCAATCCGAGAACACCATGTATCAAACGACAGGAAAAGAACCCCAGAAACGCAAACAAGAAACCGTTTCTTTTTAAATAATGGAGAATTCAATTTGATCAATTATAAGGTCGTTAATTGAACTGGGCTCAACACCGTTTATAACGATTTTTAAGCGATTGAAGCACCTTACAATGGATTCTTATTGTTTCGCGCACCAGTACTACCACTATACCTTTTCCTAGCCTGGAGCCGCTATCCCACGTATAGGTTTACCATTATATACCCATCGTTGGATGAAAAATGTCGGGAAGGAGTTGTGCCCTCGCAAGGGACCGAATCCATGGTATTTCGCAATCGAAGATGGTGAGTCTCGTGCGCAACCAATTGCTTTACATGGTGGCAACCACTAAAGGAACGTGTTAATCTATCAGAAAGCGTCAAAAAAATTTCATTCCGTGCTGCTTAATTGTGCAGATAAAAAATATCTATATTCTGAATCGTCCGATTATCATGATAAGACGGACTGTGATAATCTACAATAGCGTTTTCTTATCTACGAGATGATTATCAAATCTTGGATGATATATCACAGTTCTTCCATTTTTTCATCACTTAGGATAAGCCTTATTAATGTAGAAGATCCGTAATAGTTCCACAACTTTATGGAACTCGTGATCTTTCACAATGTTAACCGAGGTTTCCTTATGAAATCCTTAGGAAACCTAGGTTAACACTATTAAAGTACATGACTCCCGAAACGTTGTGGAACCATTACGGCTCTGATAAGTTTACAAAATATCGAAATACAAGTACACGTGTATGTTTAAGGGTTAAACTGAACTTTATTCCTAGACGTCTCTTAGTTCCATGAGATCATCTATTACATTGATGATACATTGCACAAGATCGTGTAAGAAAAGATTATACATGTACATATCTAACTAGGTTAACACTTGTCCAGGTAGACTGGCTCCCGTCCCACTGATCTGAAGTATTGTGAAAAAATAAGCAAAATTCAACTACAGAAAGAAAATTTCTTATCAGCTTATATTCCCTGACTGGCCGTTCAGTGTCAGTTTTTGAGAACATGGGAGGTAATTTGAAATGAAATAGTTACTCATGAGTGGTCTACCATATTAATTCTAAAACTAACTGACATCCTGGAAGCCAGGCTATTGTCCCGGTTCTTATCCAATTTTGTAAATGATTTCATTTTGTACACACGGGACACATATTTTAATTGCATTGGTCTATCCTTTGATCATAATGAAAAAGAACCGTTTTATAAATCAAAAATGGCATAAACATAAAGTACACCGATTTGCACGTTAGTGAACGTGCGAAACAAGGATTCATTTTCAAACATGGGCGGAAGCGTAGCATCCTGAACGCAGGGATGCTTCATGCAAGATTTAAATTGGGAACCGTGGATTCTGACCCATACGAAAGCTTGAAAAATATTTGGTAATCAAAATCAGAAAAAAAAACACTGCTGAATTTAATAAATTGTCATACAAAACTGAAATCAAAAAGGTCATCACTTTTCCTTTTCGATGTTTTTAACAAAATAATCTTTAAATAATTTAGGCAAACGTTCAAATCAACATTTTTGGCACGCCTTAGATTAAAAAATGCAGAATGCTGAAATCATTTTCTGGTTTGAAAGGTTTGTGTAAATTGTAGAAAAATACCTTGGTTTAGAGTTCTTAACCCTTCTCCTACTGTCCACAATATGTTCCAATGTGAACAAAGCTTGAAAACAGTATAGACTGGGATCAGCCTGCACAGACGTGCAGACTGATCTTAGTCTACACCGCGTGCTTTCCACTTAATAATTGTGAGAAAAACTTTAGGCTGTCCAGTCTAAATTGACAATCAAATCAAAATAGACAACACCCTTGAAATAAAGTTAAAGTTAGCAAAAAGGGGATTAAAGTCGAATCTGATTTGACTCCTTATCTGAAAAATGGGCTCATGTGCGTGACATTTCTAACTATTTTAGGCCTACGTGTGCGCGATTTTTATTATCTCACTTTAATAGGCATGCATACAAATTTCATTAATAGCCTTCCTTCTCTTCAAGGACCAATCAGACGTTTACAATTTTAAGTTTCTCAGTGAAATAGCGATTTTTTTCTGACTATATTTTTGGTGGACGTTTACGTTCACCAGTGTTATTACCATGTAAGACATCTTTTAAGTGCGAAATCCAATGCAATTCTGAGATCAGGTGAACGTTTTGCTTGCGTAGAACTACTTTTCAGACAGAGTGAGTAATTTGCCCCCTTTTTTTCAAATGGTCTATGGGAGGTCACTTGGTGAATGGAATTACTGGAATGGTAACCTCCCCTGACACTTCTTACGTATATAAAACAATGGCCAATTTATTGAAATTACGGAATACACATGAATAGCGATACAGCCCGAGTAGGGAAAGTAAAACATTCAGGTAAAGTAAAACATTCAGGTCGTGTGATAAAGGTTTATGCAAAGGGGCTTAACTTTACTTTTCAACACAACTTAGCAAATCTCGAGGAGAAGAGTGTCTGCATTTTTTTTCCTGTGTAAATAAACACTTACCTTTTCTTTCTTTATTTGAGAATGAAAATCGCGGAAAAATTAATTATTTTATAGAATTTTTTAGCTCACCTGAGCACATCGTGCTCAAGGTGAGCTTTTGAGATCATTGGATGTCCGTCGTTAGTCATCTTTCGTCAGACGTCAACAATTTAAGGTAACTGCGGACAGATAACATGGTCGAATTTTCGACTTTCTTAAAATCTCACAATAATTTTTGACAATTATTTGAAGTGCGGGAATTAGCGAACACGCAATGAAAAGGGTCTGAAGCTCGTTCATTTGACGTCGTGACGTCATTAAGGGGCCAACCCCTTTTCGACCCGCCAAAATCATTATTTGCAAATATTTTCTGAATTAATCGGCTGATTTTCACGAAAAAAGTTTCATTTTGAAAGTCCAAGAACGCTCGAGCTAATCGTATAATTTCTGTGCACATTCAAATAGAGAAATAAGCCCGAAACGCTAACTATTTCGCGAAATTTAAGATTTGACGTTCTTTTTTCATTTCATATTTGGTAAATAAGTAGAAATTTCTCAAAATTTCGTCCGGTGACCTATGCTGATTTTTTGTTATTTTGTCGCGAAAAGAATATGCTTTGCATTAATCAAATAAAAATGATATGTTCTCGGGTTAGATTTTGTATTAAATTCGATTTTGTGAAGTTGTTGCAACATTTTTCGTCGAATTCGACGTCGCACCAAAACCATCGGTACTATGCTTATTTGGAGCCAATCACCGTGCAATAACGTATTCTAACATATTTGAAATTAAGGTTTATTGTAAAATATAGGCTTCAGAAGTATTAAACCTGAATGTGATTTTAAGAAATACAAAAATTCATTTAAGTTTTATCCATTTTATAAAGACAGCTTTTGTGAACATTTGACGCGACGTTGAAATATCCTTTGATTTGCGATATCTTCGCGGAATCGAATTTCACAAAAAATCTAACCCGAAGACTAATGTTTTTTATTTCAAATTTCTTCAGTGGAATGGTTTGGCAGTAACATATATAAATTTCAGCATAGGTCACCGGGCAAATTTTCGAGAAAAAAGGGAAATATTTCCAGTGATTGTACTCGAAAACAGCAACGCAGAAGGCATTAACATTTAAAACGTTACACTTAATTGTACTTCTTGAACTTATATCTTCATATTAATAAAACATAACCTCATGCGTCTTTAAACGAAGCAAATGGCGTTTTCGGGATGAAAATCTGATTATTATTTCCGAAAAAATGGACAATTACTGATTTTGGTCTCTAAAAAAAGGGGTCGGCCCCTTAATGACGTCATGACGTCAACTCTACGTTATGAAATGCCTTTTTATGACCGAAATATGAAAGCGGGTACTTCAAAGTTCATTTTTATCGCATTCGGCATGGTTTGCAGACAATTTAAAATTTGGACCTAAAATGGCCCTCTATGTGTCCGCAGTTACCTTAGGTGTTTACACTCTAGAAGCCACGAATATGGACCAATCATCATGACACTTTGTCAGAATGTTCTGCAGGTCACAAGGATTAACCCTATTGAAAATGGGAAGGATCCGCGCCATATCACAGGAATAGGGGCTTAAAAGAAAAATTTCTTGTTTACACTTTAGAGGCCACATATATGGTCCATTTATCACGAAACTTGGTCAGAATGTTTGCAAAGGTTACAAGGATGAAGCATATTAAAAATTGGAAGCATCCATGTCATATCACGGAAAAAGGGACCTTAAAGACAATTTTCTTGTTTACACTATAGAGGCCACAAATATGATCCAATCATCATGAAACTTGGTCAGAATGTTTGTTAGATTATAAGAATGTATATTATTGAAAATGGGAAGGATCCGTGTCATATCACAGGAAAAGGGTCCTTAATGACAATGTTTCTTGTTTAAACTATAGAGGCTACAAATATGGTCTAATTATCATGAAACTTGGTCAGAATATTTGTCGGGTCACAAGGATGAACGCTTTTGAAAATGGGAAGGAGGCATGCCATATTACAGGAAAAGGGGACTTAATGTCAATTTCCTTTTTTACAATCTAGAGGCCACAAATATGATCCAATCTTCTTGAAACGTGTTTCTTGACACAAGGATGAACTCTATTGAAAATGGGAAGGATCCATGCCATATCATGGGAAAAGGGCCTTGTTCACAATTTTCTTGTTTAAAAGCTAACAAATCTTTAAATTGCAATCATGACTTTTTTGCATGGTCCTCTCGTAAGAAGGTAACAACATTATTATAATTCTAATTATGAGATTACGGAGATTCGATTTGCATTACAAAATAAGAATAATAACCTAGATCATCTAATTGTCATTTCTTTCCTTTTATACCCAATGGATCAGACAATAACTCTTTAAACTACACCCGGCATAATGCCGAAAGTTATCAAAACCTTGTAATTACAGGACTTTGGTTGACGATCGACGATATATGTTGAGAAATGTATATCTGAAAAAAGATGCCAACTTGGGTCAGATCATTTTCCTTTTCATCGTAATTTTACATGTAAAATTCCTCCCCATCTCAACAAATGGAAGAAACACTCTAGTATGCCAACAGAAACGTCCACCATACGTACTTTCAGTGCTTTGATTTTAGAATGTAGTTAGTCTTCATACCATTATCATCTTATCATTTTTAGTAAATTTGGAGCATTTTGAATGGTTAGAGTGAGTAATTGGAATGAATAGTTGTAGCGATTAACTGTACACATTGAGGCTTGTACAAAATGCGTATGAAGTTTTAAAGCAACCATTGAGTATTCTGCGTAATTAATGAACTGGCAGGGCGGGGCTTAACCGTGACGTAATTTGGCGAGTTTACTTTTCAATAGTTAGGGTTCTTTCGAGTTTTGGTCGGTAATCATCGTTAGCTCGTGCAAATAACTGTATCCTAAAACCTAAAGGATTCACGTGCTTTGAGAGAGTCAACACATTTCATCGTTTGGTTACCAAGGCCTCGTTACTTCAGCTTAATTGGCTGAAGTTACGAGGATTTGGTTACCAATCTACGATTTAAGGTCTCGAGTCATTTATGTCGACTCTCTTTAGAAGTAGGTTATTTTAAATAAAAGCTGATTTCCCTTAACCTTAAGTGCAACGACCCGTTACTTAGGCTCCGCCCTGCCAGGGCATTTATCATGGATAATATTACAGATATAATTTTGTCAGTGCAAGAAATTCTCAAGCCAGAAAAAAATAATAAGATTACACTAAAAGAACATCGGAGCAATGAATCACGTATAGAATTCAAAAGTTTGAGCAAAGTTTCATAGCAATGCCACTGGTAGTAACCGAATTAAAACAGTTACACGTTTGGTTTAAACCTATTTATTTTACATCGATTGGGAAACAAGTTCTTACGACTTGGATTAATCCCTCTCGATTCTGCTTCCTGGTTAATTCACCAGTACCCGCGTCGAATGTGTGGGCCTATGAAAGAACCAAGATCGAAAAAAGCTAAGGATAAGCTTGTAAGTGGTATGAATTTTTACATAAAAAAGCCGGAAGTTTTAGTCGAACATTGCTTCAGACTCAAGTTACATTTCCGTCTTAATACTTAATTGTAAGGCTAAAGTGACCCGTCGTACAAAAAGAGCCATTTACCAATAGTATATTCGATCAGCCATGTGTTCAAGGTGACAAAAAGCCGTGGACTGTTTGTTAATTGTATTCCGCTTTGCACGTGCACCTGCGTGCAAAACGGTGTATACTTTTCAAACAGTTCGCACCGTTTTGCCACCCTGAAAGCAGGGCAGTTATACCTCAAGATGTAAATATTCGCAAAACGTGCAAGATTGGGGCTTAGTTTTGAGTCTTATCTCATGAATACGAATCCAGTGATATTTCAGCTCATAAGAATCGTCGTAGTCTGGCCGCCAGACTCTTCTTACAGTGTATTTTTCAGAGGGAATTAAATGTGTCAGTCATTACATAAATTCCAATTAAGTCCCCTGTCTCTGAAAAGAAGATGAAAAATTTGTTCAGCACTTGTTAATATGATCTTGGATTAAAGAGGCTTGTAATAGAACTACATCAAAATATTTCTGAAAATGCTAACAAAAACGACTGCTGCCAGTCTAGAATCGTCGCAATGAGCTCTAACGACAAAGGGTTCAGTTGCGATAATATTCTTAGCAAAACAATCACTTTTAAATATATTATTTGATTAGATGAAAAGCTTCGGGAAAAGCTTTAAATACAACGGCACAACCAATACATTGCTTGTAAAAAAACAAGATGTGTTTGTGAAACACGAATATCCCCTAAACGGCATTTTTTATATAAATTTTGACCTTTACACGGATGACCTTGACCTTAGTATCTGTAGATGGGCATCATCGAAATCTTTCATCAAACCAAATATGAGCATTGTATCTTGAATAGCCGTGAAGTAATTGACAATGTAAAGTTATTTAGTTAAGTTTAGCAGACATGCAGACAGACATACGGACAGAGAGACGAACAACGGTAAAAAAAATATGCCACCGATCCTTCGATGCTGGGGCATATCATTATCTACACCGAACACATCATTTGCAATATCTATATTTTAACACTGTTTTTCTCTTCCCCAAAACGGCGATTTTTATAATATCACCTACTTAATATTGTGGTATTCAAGTCCTTGAAATCGGACCAGTCCAAAGCATTGTCGTCTGTAAGTTAATCATAATAGTGGTCAACGCTAAACAGAAGTGGTCGCCCAATCAGGTTATTTGATACTTTTTGGCCTACTTACATCAAATCAGAATATTTTATATTTACTAATAACGGGTCGGGTCCAGTCTACCGGTCTCCCACTGGATTTAAGGTAGTGGAACCGTTATAGTTCCACATCGTTTCGGGAAGTCATAAATCTGTAACCCGAGGTTACCTGATGATTACATTAGGAAACCTCGGTTAACATTGTGAAAGAACATTGGTTCCGAAATGCTGCGAACTTTTGTGAGTCCACTAGCTGTTAAAGCATGGTTTAAGGAATTAGAATCTTCGTAACTAAAAGGTGTGACGTATTTCTTAAGATTGCCTATGAAAATATTATTATTTGATTGAGCAAAGGAGCGAAGAACATGTTTATAAATAGAACTCTTTCATTTCGTTTTTTAGTTTGATTGGATTTTAACCCGCTTTCAACAATTTTTTAGTCATGTCGAAGCAGTTGGAGCACATAACCACGGATTCCTGTTAATTCTCTCACAAGCACTGCCGCGACATCTTTTCAGAGCTCCCAGCTGCAAGATAGCATATTCATAGGTGTATCTAGGAATTTGAAATTTATACGCACTCAGAAGGCGACATTCAAAGAATATATAGGATGAAGGCGATATGTGGACTGTGACAAAGGACAAATGTCCTCCGTCCGCTCCCTTTTTATGATTTGAGCGTCGATGCATTATCAAAACATCGTAACTACGGCTTGAATAAGCTGTAGTTTCGATGTTATGATCATTCAACAACGATATTTTTCAAAAGATTGTTAAATAGTTTATGATTTACTTCACCCACTAGCGTAAATTGCGTAATGGGAGTTAAGCCCTTGATATTCGTAAGATCATCCATACATCAGTGGATTTAAAAAAATCTTTCACTTATATCGCGGCGGCTGGAGCACCCAACAACGGATTCTTTGTAATTCTCACACCAGTACCACCATTACACCCTTTCCTAGCGTCCAGCTGCCATCCCACGATCGACCCATTGGTGGAAAATACCATGGTGGAAGAAAAATGTAGGAAATAATGAGGGCCGCCGTTGGGGATTTCGCAAAACCCTTAAAAACTAATAAAAACACAATAACGTTACTAAGCAATTGTCAGTATTAAGGTAACTGCGGACACATAGAGGGCCATTTTAGGTCAAAATTTTTAATTGTCTGCAAATCATGCCTAATGCGATAAAACCTAACTTTAAAGTACCCGCTGTCATAATTCGGTCGTATAAAGGAATTTCATAACGTAGAGATGACGTCATGACGTCATCAAGGGGCCGACCCCTTTTTTTAGGGAGCAAAATCAGTATTTGTCCATTATTTCGGAAGTAATAGACCGATTTTCATCCCGAAAACGCCATTTGCTTCGTTTAAAGACGCATGATGTTATGTTTCATTGATATGAAGATGTAAGTGTAAGAAGTACAATTAAGTGTAACGTATTAAATGTTAATGCCTTCTGCGTTGCTGTTTTCGAGTACAGTCACTGGAAATATTGCCTTTTTTTCTCGGAAATTTGTCCGGTGACCTATGCTGAAATTTAGATATGCTGCTGTGAAACCATTCCGCTGAAGAAATTTGAAATAAAAACCATGTCTCTTCGGGTTAGATTTTCTGTAAAATTCGATTCCGCGAAGACATCGCAAATCAAAGGATATTTCAACGTCGCGTCAAATGTTCACAAAAGCTGTCTTTTTAAATGGATAAAACTTAAGTGAATTTTCGTACTTCTTAGAATCACATTCAGATTTAATACTTTTGAATCCTATTTTTTACGATAAAGCTTAATTTCACACATTTTAGAATACGTTATTGCACGGAGATTGGCGCCAAATAAGTATAGTGCCGATGGTTTTGGTGCGACGTCGAATTCGACGAAAACTGTTCCAACAGCTTCGCTAAATCGAATTTAATAAAAGACCTAACCCGAAGACATATCATTTTTATTTGATTGATACAAAGCATATTCTTTTCGCTACAAAATAACAAAAAATCAGCATAGGTCACCGGACAAAATTCTGAGAAATTTCTACTTATTTACAAAAAATGAAATGAAAAAAAGGAACGTAACTTCTTAAAATTCGCAAAATAGTTGGCGTTTCGGGCCTATTTTTCTATTTGAATGTGCATAGAAATTTAACGAATAGCTCGGGCGTTCTTGGACTTTCAAAATGAAACTTTTTTCGTGGAAATCGGCCGATTATTTCAGAAAATATTTGCAAATAATGATTTTGGCGGGTCGAAAAGGGGTTGGCCCCTTAATGACGTCACGACGTCAAATGAACGAGCTTTAGACCCTTTTCACTGCGTATTCGCTAATTCACGTACTTCAAATATAAATCTCAGAAATTTTTGTGAGATTTTAAGAAAGTCGAAAATTCGACCGTGTTATCTGTCCGCAGTTACCTTAAGGCAATTTATCAACAGACGATTACGATAAAGTCCGAAAATTGATAACCGCCACTACGGAAAATACCGAGTATTAACGAGGATTGAGATAAAGCGACCCGCATGACGTTAAAGTTCAAAAAGATAACGCCTTCGTTTTGTTTGCCGTGTTGTATGCGGGAATTTTTGTTCATTATTTATAGATGAATTATGAGGGCCAACAGACTACATTTTGTGTTAGCGATAGTGACTGGTCTTGGATTACTTCTGATTTATTTGACAGTGTCTGGATTTAAAACTCAATTCTCTGAACAGGTAAGTAGGCATGATAGTGAAAATAATTCTAAAACCTCGTAACTACAGCTTTTGTAAAGCTGTAGTTTCGAGGTTTGAGAATAATATTGATGATAGGTAACAGGTATTTATGATGTTTCGATAAAGTGACATATCGTAACAGATTACCAACGGCGTAGCTTGTTCTGATTCTATAAACCAACTGCATGTACTTTGCAAGTTAGTATATACATGTACCGTTTTCTTCATTATATTTTTGTTTGTTTTTAAACAAAAATATAATGAAAAAAAAACAACAAAAACGGAACATGTATGAGATGTGATGAGAGATGAAATGAAATTGCTTTAATAAAATTCCATCTTTTATAAAAAAAAAGTAACTTTCCGGTAGAAATTTTGTGATTACTACGATAATGACACAGAAAGTTTACTGATGCATGTATTTATTCTGCCTTTTGAAAAGGTTTGACAAGATACACGCCATTATGATTTAGACAGAAAAAGAAGAAAAAATGAACTAATGAGGATGACGACGACGACAACAACAACAACAACAACAACAACAACAAAAATAATAATAACAATAATAATAATAATAATAATAATAATAATGATAATAATAATAATAATAATAATGATGATAATAATAATAATAATAATAATAATAATAGTGATTATGATGATAATAATGAAAATAATAAAAAATGATTAATGTTATAATAAATGTCACTATCACACTAAATGGGGTCAGCTGCGATAGAGTGAAAATTGTATTTCTACGTCAGACTTTTGCTTAGGCTAAAACTTTGCAGATTCTTTTTTTGTGTGTGTGGGTGTGTGTTGACAATAAAAATTTCAGACTTCCATACATAAGTGAGCACATGTCGATATTTTCTACACGATATAAAATGAATACCAAAGTGCTCCATTTTGCATGACAAGTTTAATTAATAACATTCTAGCAGTGCTGAAAATACCTTTGGCCTTTTTCGGTATATCTACAGTTTTCTGCCAAGACACCGC
This sequence comes from Fragum whitleyi, assembly GCA_948146395.1. NCBI lineage: Eukaryota > Metazoa > Mollusca > Bivalvia > Cardiida > Cardiidae > Fragum > Fragum whitleyi. Next base: position 87,006,891 of record OX411543.1, on the reverse strand, counting down.
AACTATAGCTTGTATAGAGTTTTAGTTACGAGGTTTTAGCAGAAAATCGACGATATAAATAAAGACCTTTAAGCACTGGCCCATTATTTCAAAATGCATTACTCACAACCAATGTTACGTGAAAAATGCGACAAGAAAATAAAACGATTTGTTACCAGTGAAGTTAAACTTAGAATAAATGGGACTCGTCATAGGAAAAATGTAATTCTGGGTAGAGCGAAAAATGTCGATCCTAATCAGATTGCACAATGATCTGTGCAATATGACTTGTATCGAAGCTTTTCGCACTTGGCTGATTTTCTGAATTTGGAATGATCATTCTATCTTCATGTAAAAGAAACATTTGAAACGCAACCTCCGATTGACCTCCATTGGAACCATTCTCTTTTTCAAATGAGTGTATTCTATCGGAAATAGTCATTTTTGCGTGACACGTCACAAAGAACATAGCAAGCTCGGAGAACTATGCGGAGACTACCATCAATGCTGCCGCAGACTGACCTAAATCATTAACTGTGTGGAGACGACCATCCGCGCTACAACAAACTGACCTCGGTCATTTACTATTTTGAGACTACAATCTTTGCTACCATAGACCGACCTCGGTCATGTACTATGTGTAGACTGCCGTCCGTAACCGTAGACTAACCTCGGTCATTTACTATGTGGAGACAAACATCACTGCTATCGTAGACTGATCTCGGTCATTACTGTGTGTAGACTACAGTCCGAGCTTTTGTACACTGACCTCGGTCATTTACTATGTGTAGACTAATACCGTGCTACCGTAGACTGACCTCGGTCATTGACTTTTTGGAGACTACCATCCGTGCTATCGTAGACTGATCTCGGTGATTTACTATGTGTAGACCACAGTCCGTGCTTTTGTAAACTGACCTTGGTCATATACTATGTAAGGCTAACATATTTGTTATGTTTAGACTACCATCTGTGCTACCGTAGACTGACCTCGGTCATTAACTATGTGTAGACTACCATCCGTGCTACAACAGACTGACCTCTGTAATTTTCATTGTGTAAACTACCATCCGTACTACCATAGGCTTACCTCGGTCATTTACTATGTGGAGGCTACTATTCATGCTTAAACGGACTGACCTCTGAAATTTATTGTGTGACAGCGTAGACTACCAATTTTGCTACCGTAGACTGACCTCGGTAATTTGCTAAGTGTAGATTACCAACTGTGCTACCGTAGACTGACCTCATTATATTTTGTTCGCATTTTCAGAAAATATTCTTGTTATAGTTCCACTACAAGCCTCTCTACATGGTTAATCCAAGTTTTATTCAGAAGTGCTAACATAAAAGACCATTACGCTGCAGCGAGTCTGCAGGGTTGTATTTTACTGAGAGTAGACTAAGTGCACCTGCGCTTTAAAGATACAATGTTACAACAAAAAGTTTCAGCTACAATATGAAGATTCTATAAAGAAAAAAGTGCATCGTCCAAGGAAAACCTCTTGGTTAACGTACATTTGTAAATTTCGTGGAATAAGAAAAAAAGGTTTTCATTTTTTAAACTTAATGGGTTTATCAGACTTCTGCATGAAACCAGATACAGCCGGTATGGCGATAAAACACAACTAAACAGCCAACCAATATAATCAAAGCTGCAGGTAGACGGGGATAAATGGATGTAGGATTTTAATAGTCAAAAATACTATCATAAACCCTAAATTGTGGGTACTCATTTGAATCGTCTCGACGAGACAATTCAAATGAGTACCAACAACATATAGTTTCGTTGTGGAATAACTATTTTAGAATGACGTTTTTCCATCTAAACTAGGCCTCATACAATTTCACCGGATTTTTCCAGATTCTTATCTTATTTTCGGGGAAAAATCACTCAACATGTGATATGAACTTATGATGTATTATGGTGCATAGTTCTTGGAAAATGTGTGTGTTTTTTTTTAAATCTAATTTCTTGGAAATCGCTCTATTTTTATATACCCCGGATGTTTTTTGAATAATCTTCTCTTTCAAGTTATTTTGTCCAGACAAAAGTAAGCTTAGAGATCCGAAATCCAATGTTTTGTGCTGTTTTGTCCATATTTATTTACCCCTATCCTTCTGAATCTAAAATTTGTTTCGAACAAATTACAAATATTTTGGGGGCTTTTCAACAAGTCCGTCTCGATTTCTGCCCACTGTAATCGAGGTAGTGGACCCGTAATAGTTTCGCAACATTTTGGAACACATTATCTTTCACAATGCTAACCGAGGTTTCCTAATGAAAATCACTAGGAAACCTCGTTTAACACTGTTACAGTTCATTACATTATTACATTAGAACCGTTGTTGAACTATTACGGGTCCACTACCTTAAGTAACAGACAGTATAGACTAATCAGGTAGTTAAAAATTAAGACCAGACTGTTCGACTGTGAAGGCTGATCTTAGTCTATACTGTCTGTTAAAAGTTTATGAACAACAGGAATATGAGCCTGTGCGTGACATTTCCGACAATTTCCAATGTGCGCAAAGCAAAGCGTCTGGCCAGCTTGTCCATGCGCACAGTCTGACCAGAGTCATCACTAAACCTTTAATGATAGACAAGGTCCTAATCGCTCCTCAGGCGGTCAGCATAATATTCTTATTCCATTGTGTCGTTACCTAATCTGTTCAATTTTTGTGCCTCGCGCACGAGTGAAATTGTCGGAAATATCACGCACAGGCTCATATGTTCTGAACCGCGGGAGAAGGGTGAAGTTCTTTTAAGAATCTTTTGATATTTATAGACTATCTTCATGAGGCGAATTAAAAAAAATAACAACTCAATTTTCTTGTTGTTAAGTAGATACGAAGACAATATTCTTAATTGAGAATTGAAATGACAAAATCTAATCATGTCTTGCCGCCAGACTCTTCTTTACAGTACTTTTTTTCGAAGGGAATTAAATGTGTCTGTCAATACATAAATTCCAATTAAGTCCCCTGTAAGTTTTTGTTCGGCACTGTCTTGTTAATGTGAATATGGATTAAAGAGAGTTGTAATATAACTACAGCAAAACATTTTCTGAAAATGCTAACAAAAACGACTGCGGCCAGTCTATGCATGAATAAGCGAGGATTATGATTTTGTTTAATACTTGCATGAAAACAAACACTGAAAACAATTTATTCATTTAGGATAATCTTAAACACTTGTTGGAAAAGTCGTTCACCATAATAATATTGAGACCTATTACAATAAGTTCTAGGTTCTATTTTTAAAATTGAGATACATCCGGTATTTTTTCAAGTACCCGGATGTTTATGAAGCAGCCAAGGTACATGTCGTCGCATGGCGACTAAAATGCCGTAACTACAGCTTGAAAAGGCTGTAAGTACAACATTTTGATCGCCAATTAACGAACTACTTCTATTTTCTTTTTTTCGCACTTGTCGCTACAAGATACTACTTGAAGCTGTTAAGATCCAAATTGAGATAATGCCGATTTGTCCGACTTAGTTTCGAGTCCAAAATAATATAGTTCTGTTGTCTGTGAGAACCCTTTTTAATCACATAGCTCTTCTGGGGTTTTGAGAAGGGAAATGATAGTAGGTCATGGACAGGAGCATCAACTACTGCAATTAACATGATACAATAGTTCATGCACATACAGAGCCAAGGTACTTCTGCCGACGATTCGTATTGGTAAATTTTTTCGATCAAATGCAAACATGGTCAGAAAAGATAGGCCAAGACCACCAAATCAATCGTCTTTTTGCGTAAGTGTAACGACCATGAAGGCATGAACGATTACCAACTATTTCTGAAACACAGACCAAATGGCTAAGGTGTAACGACGGTTTAATACTTATTTCTAATAAGATAAGTATTAAGTGTTAGAAGAAGCCGGTCCTCCGAATCACAGGGTCATGGGTTCGATCCCCAGTCGAGACATCCATCCTTTCCGACATTTGTCTCCCACCCCACCAACAGGTCGCTAATTCATGCAAACCTAGGTGGGATTTATATGCTATTGATATGGGATTGGTCCTAGAGGTTCTAAAGAGATGATGTGGTAGTACTTCAGAGTATGAGGAATCATTGGTTAGGTGCTCCAATCGCCTAAATATGACAGGCAAAATGTAACAATCAGTCTTTAAACATATTCAAAACTAAATAAGAAAGGGGAAGATGAATGCCCAAGGTTGAAAGGTGTGGTATTTGCATTTATTTTAAACTTTGAATTTGTCGAACGTGTTTACACATCACAAAACCATTGTTCTGGTTGAAATTAAAATTGAACGCCTCGGGGATTTCGATTTTGAACGACCACAATGCATTAATGGGGAGGGGTAATGTAAATCATCGAATGTCAGTTAAAGTCGCGGATCTTGTCCTGCTTTCAAAAGTAAAAACGTTCGAGACACGTTTGAGAAATCATACCCCGCTTTGTAGGTGGTCACACGTGACCAGCGGGGTACAATTCCTAAACGTTCGCATACGCTACTATACCTAGAACGCGAGATAGTATTTTTCTTGGGGATGGGAAGGTTTTATATGGAAGCCCAAGCATGATAAATGAAACGAGCACCGTTGATAAATTCTTCCTTCGATTCCTTGTCAATCAAGAGGTCCCCGCGACGGCGTCACCCATCCTTTCCGTCTATTTGTCTTTCACCAATGGGTTGACATTCGTAGACCTATGGTGAAATCATAGCAGCTGGAGGCTAGGAAATGATTTGATGGTACTACTGGTGAGAGAAATACCAGAAGTCCATTGATAGGGCCCCTCTATATCCGTTAGTCGATTATCCCAAAAAAGTACATGTTTTCACAATTTGTTACTAATAATCAATTTGATAACTGTATTAATGCAAACGTGTGTAAAAAGCTCTATCAAATAATATGTAAAGACGTTACGCAAGATAAATTATGGACCCTTTGAATTATAAATAGATTTGACGTCGGCGTAATTTTAACGTCCCGTTTTTACTAAATTATCTTCTCCAATCATTCATTTCAATCACTCACTCCAATAACTCAAAAAAGGCTCTGAAATCGTTTAAAACAATTCGCACTCGTTTATGACGATCAAGATTTTAATAAAATTGGTCAAATTATTCCACGTTGTTTTTTGGCTAGTGAGGATTTTAAAGCGTGTCATTGGTATGGGATGATACACCATTAGGAAAGTAGGTAGTTTTTTAAAGGGAGGTAATACATATCGTCAATTTTGTACAAAATTAGCCATATTGGATTACCTCCCTTTAATTACACCGAAAACTTGCTCTACACACTCATTAAATTCCATTCCAAAATCCTTTATCTTGTCAATTTCACGATGTTTTTTAACTGAAGCTGTGTTTCTGAAGTAATTGTGCATTTTCATTTAGATAATAATAAGGTCTGTCTTTAGTTCTTGATCGAATATACATGTATTTCGATATAAGGTTTTCTGCCCAGTTAGTGCAGTCTGAGTGAAATTGTTTTACAGCTTCTTTTTGTCAGGCGGAAAGGATAGCGAAAAATGGCGGCCAAAATATCGCACCTTAATTCAAAGCCCTTGTCATGCTGAACCCGGAATATTCCTGCTATGATAGGAGCTATAAACAAACATCAGCCTGCACATATGTGCAGTCTGATGTTAGTCTACACCACCTGTTTCTCACTTTCAAACCAGAATTGTCAATAAATTCAGTTTTTTCAAATAAAAAATGGCCTACAGTTGGTACTGTACTTTCAGTGTTATTTGCTCTTTGATTTTGATATGAATTTTTAGCTAAAATTTATTATTAGCCAAAATTTATTCAGCATGACAAGGGTTAAGCTATAGATACGAGAGTTTGGCCGCAATAGGAAAAAAAGAGGAAAAATACGATACAATCAGACAGACTTTGAGAAGCAGGGCGTCTGTTGGGAAACTCTGCAAAACAATTTATGTTCGACAAAAATACATCAGAAACACTTGAAAGCATGAAGTGTTGTTCACCACGGGGATGACTAAATGATGATTTAGGTATGCAATATGTCGAAATGTTAACCCTGTGTTCTGTGAACGTTACATTTTTTGTAACATATGAAAGTAAAATTTAGCCAAAAAAATTCGCATCCCAACAGTTTGTATTGTTTTTTCATTGTCGTGAAGGGGCCATTTGAGAATTCCGTATAATTGAATATTTGAAAAAGAGATTTGATTAAGCAGAGGTCAACCCGAGATCGCATTTTAACATTTAATTGTACTTTAAGGCCTAGAATAATCATGATAGAATGAGAAAAATCAGCCAAGTTGGAAAAGTTTTGACTTTTTTCGCCATACGTATGTCGCAAATTCCGCACAGTCTGACACGATACCACATTTCGAACCACCCAGAAAATCGATCACTTTTGTCATAACCAGTCAAATATTTCAAAGCTATGTAGTCTCATTTGCTTTCTTAGTCGGTTTGTATTGCCAGTAATTGAAGGAGACATTGTCAACGACGATCCGCTCATTTACATGACAGGTCAAAATGTGCAAATGATTTTCACAAGTGCGGATTCAGAGGGGTGTCGGGGTTCAGACGACCCCCTTTCAAACCTCTGTCAGACTAAAGCCCAATTATTTCAATTATGTGCAGAATTTTACTTTACTTTACTATTTTACTTCTGCTATTCGCGACCTTTTCCTGCTGTGAACAAAGTTTTAGCGGACAGTATAGAATAAGACCAGACTGCACAGTTGTACAGTCTGATGTCAGCATAAACTGTCTGTCTTCCTCGAGTTGACTTTTGAGGTGAAAAATATTGAGACAGACTTTTGGATTGTCCAAAATAGGAAAGTTGTTTAAAAAAATTAGATTCGGCAAGATAAGAGTTAAAATGTGAACCCTTTTTGTATGTACGAACCCCATTTATAGAAATCCTGGGTCCGCCGCTGCGTTCACTTAACTGGGCTCAGTTAAAAAGAGCTTTGGGGATTCCTTATTTAAATTGAGAAAAAAAAAGTTAGCATGCTAAGTAATTACGTCTTTCAAACCATATGTTGTGCATTCTCACTTGGATAACTTCGCTAAGATTTTTCTAACGAGCAATAAGAATATTTCGCCAGGAAGTAATACATTGTATTTAATTCTGCCCTGCGTTCAGGATGACTAAACAGTGCAAACAGTTTTCTAATTATGTCCCGCTTTGCTCGTACACTTGCGTGCAAAGTGGGGTATAATTGGCAAACTGAGTACACTGTTTTTGTCATTCTGAACGCAGGGCAGATTTCCATTCTGCGTCTCGTCATCAACTCTTTTGGTTGGGTGATTTAAACGTCAAATTATTTTTGACTTGTTGCGGTAACTGGGCGCCCAACCATGTAGTTTAGGCATTTTCAAACCACTACATCTGTTTTACGGTTCAACACTGCTTTCGATTGTATTGTAGTAATAGTGTTTGTTTCGCTTCCCATAGTTTTCTATCATAATAATGATAATGATGATGATGATAATAATAATAATAATAATAATAATAATAATAATAATAATAATAATAATAATAATAATAATAATGATAATAACATTATTATTATTATAATGTTATTATTTTTAGATTGTTACATATTAAGCCGATACATATCAGTGTAATCTTATTTTCAACATGGCCCTCTTGAAAAACAGTATTCGTACTTCGTAATCTCTCTTTCTCTCTCTCTCCCTCTCTCCCTCACTCTTTCAAACACACAAGTACACACACCCAAACTCAACCAATACCACACAAACACATAGGCTACCAATTACGTTTCGTGTTTTTTTTTTTTTTTTGAAAAACACGTTGCTTCAGAGCTTCCCATACTCGGCTTTAGATAAAAGGGGATACTTTCAAACGTTTGAAACCTGCTAATTCAATTCGACTCAATTCAATCAAGTTGCCAGAAAATTACTCCTGAATTTGTAAAAATCTCCTTTAATAAATCATAGAGATTTATACTTCCTTTTATCATAATAATTAAGATGCAAAGAAGAAAATAGAAGAGACATTTCTGAATGTTAAATCAATTTTTCAATTGTTTTTTTTTTTTGTGAGTCACACCCCTGTCCTGCGTTCAGCATAACAAAACGTGGAAAACTTTTTGCAAATCATATCCCGCTTTGCACGTCCACTTGCGTGCAAAGCGGTGTATAATTTGCAAACAGTTTTCCACGTTTTATTATCCTGAACGCAGGACAGGTTCGATGACCAAAACACGAGACCTGAGCGGTGTTGTTTTCAACAAGTCTTGTTCAGGGTTTATCCAAGTCCAGACTTTATCTATGTAGGACATAGTTATATCGTGAGTATTTGCAACATTTCCATGATAACAGGGCTAGAAATGATTTTTATAATGACATTTTACGCTATTTACAAAACATACGAAATAACATATGGAACAACGCCTACGGGTTTTGTAAATTTTAAACGTGTGAAAAGTTGGGGCGGTTGAGGGTGAAAATTTTGAATTGAGCCTGAGAAAAGTTTGATAACCTCGGGCCCTGAGCGTTGTTGTTTTCAACAAGTCTTATTCAGAGTTTATCCAAGTCCAGACTTTATCTATGCATCTATGTATGTGGGACATAGTTATGTCGTGAGTGTTTGCAACATTCCCATGATAACGGGGCTAGCATTAAACTTTTATAATGACATTTTACGGCATTTACAAAATATACGAAATAATATTTGGAACAACGCTAGACTGGCCTCAGTCGTTTTTGTTTGCATTTTCAGAAAATATTTTTGTTGTAGTTCTATGACACGCCACTCTAACCCAAGTTCCTATTAACAAGTGATGAACAAAATTTAGAGACAGGAGAATTAATTAAGATTTGAAATGATTTAATTCCCTTTGGAAAAAACAAAACAAAACAAAACTGTAAAAAAGAGTCTGGCGGCCAGACTAGAACAACGCCTACGGGTTTGTAAATTTGAAACGCGTGAAACAAAGTGCTCTTGGTGTAAACCACCTGATTAACTTTTTTAGACAAAAAGATATTTCCAAAAAATATATTTCCAGAATAAATACGGACTCACGGCTAGTGTACCCAACATTTCAACACGTTGCTTTTTACGGAAATTTTGCTAACACGCCGAATTTACGGAAATTCTGCAAAAAAAAAAAAAAAAAAAAAAAAAATAATAATAATAAAGAAAAATACATACGGTTTTATTCAGTATGTCATTGGTAAACATTGCGCACTTGTGAAATTATTGAACACGTTATGCTCAGGCTCATTTGAAAAAAAAAAAAAAAAAAAAAAAAAAACTGTAAAAAAGAGTCTAGCGGCCAGACTAGAACAAAGTCTACGGGTTTGTACGAAAAGAGGGGGGGGGGGGGGGGGTAATCATGTTTCTATAAGATGTGAAAGATCAAGTGCGGAGTGCTCGTAGTAAAAGGAGTTCAAAAATATATTTCCAAAATAAATACGGAGTCATGAGTAATTAACCCAAAGCTTTCAACACAATGATTTTACGGCGTTTTTGCCAAAACGTTGATTTTAAGGCAATTTTGCCATAAACATCGTCCGGTTTTAGTCAGCATGTCAATGGTTAAAATTGCGCGCATGAGGAAATATTGGACACGTCATACACAGGCTCATTTTGTAGGATTTGATTTTGTGTCCTGGCGTGCGTTTAGGATGATAGAACGGAGTAAACTGTTTGCAAATTATACCCCGCTTTGTACGCAAGTGAACGTGCAAAGCGGGGTATAATTTGCAAAGAGGTTGTACCGTTTTGTCATCCTGAACGCAGGGTCGGTGTACGTTACTGTGTTAATTAGTATATATAATAATATAATGTATTACAACGGCGACTTTCATACATTAATAACAATGTTATACATTACCTGTGACATTTTAATTTTGCCCTGAGGTTTAAAAAGGGTTTATTGCTTCAATTTATGAGAAACTAATTATATATTTGTCCATTGTAGATTCACATTAAAACAAATTTAGAATCCAATGCGAGTCTATAGAAGTACATGTATTTACCATCTTTGTAAATACCATGTTTGGCTCATATCAGTTGCTCAGTTGCTTTAAAATTTTTATCAGAATGTTTCATTGACTGTGCGAATTGTAAACAGTCATCGACACTATAGATCCACAAGTTAAAGTTAGTGATCAAAGGTCAATTTTGTCTATACCTGTATAGACAAAAGTGACCTTTGATCACTCGCTCTAAATTGCGGAACAATAACTTCTGTAAATAAGAAATTCGTTGGACTTTCAATGAAATCAAGGAGTCCAAGCTCAACATATAGAGTCTAAATTCCATATCCGGAGATAATTGTGGAAAAGAAGAAATTGCTTGTTAGCCCCCAAAAGAAGGTAGTTTTCTTTCAAAATACACACTACTAAATGCAGGCAAATGCTATCTTTAACAACTTTTTTACTGGCACAATCCAAGTATTTATAAGGGTTGAATAGGAATGGACCCTGTGCATTTTTTGTTTAAACAATTTTGAATAATCCTGGGAGTACATCGGACTTGCAAAATGAAGGAATCTCAACTGGCAAACAAGGAGTCTGGAATTAACGGACTTCCCTTAGTTTCGAGCCCTGGTAAAGCATTTTTGATCCGATCTATACAGAGTTACATCTTCAATTTGACACGCGGTAGGAAATAACGAAACACCATTGCATGTGTTGGAATTACATGAGTGTAATAACACTTGTGTAATAACTATGCAAACAGCCTCAGAACACGAAGATGTAGTAAAAGCCTCGTTTCTATATAATCAAATGGATAACTCGTTTAAAGCTCAGCCTTCCCCCAAAAAAATCCACACAACCAAGGTATTGTGATCACCTTGGCGCCGTTTGCATAGTTGTTGGCATAGGCATAGGGACTTGTTTGACAAACTTTAGCCATGGTCATACCTGTGTTATTCTTGAAGATATCTTCATGAAACTTGACATGTTTGTTCACTATTTCAAGAGCTATCCAGACTATCAAGGGAGATAACTCTGAAAACATTTTAGCCCCATTTACCGAAGGTCGGTGAGCTATTGTTATTGCGGTGCGTCCGTCGTACGTCCGTTCGTGCGTCCGTCATCCGTAAACTTCTTCTTATACATCTCCTGTTCCCATAGCACTGGGCGGATTTTAACGACACTTGGTAGCAATGATCCTTTACTGACCCTCTTCTTGTTAAAGAAATTTTGATTGATCCCTTTATATTGGCGTGGCAGGGCTGCTTTTTTTCACTATAAAACATTCTTCTCCCAAACAATGGGGCCAATTTCAATATAACTTTGCATGAACGTTCCTTGGTGACCCTCAACTTAAATTGTTATTTGGAGTAGTTTTGATTGACCTCCAAATATGGGCGTGGCAGGGCGTGGCTTATTTTCACATTAAAATCTTTAAAAATCTTCTCCTCCTCCAAATAAACTGAGCTAATTTTAATTCAACTATATAAAAATGATCCTTGGGCGACACTTTCTAGAGTTATTGAAAAAATTTGGTTGACCCCCAAATATGGGCATGGCAGGGTGGGGCTTACTTTCACTATAAACTCCTTAAAAAAGTTCTACTCCATAACCGTTGAACTGATTTCAATGAAACATTGCATGGATGTTCCTTCGGTGACCCTTCATCTGAATTGTTAAAGAACTTTTGATTGACCCCCAAATATGGGCATGGCAGGATGGGGCTTATTTTCACTATAAAATCTTTAAAAATCGCCTCCTCTAGAGCCTTGAGGTCGATTTCAACGCATATTTGCATGGATGCTCCTTGGATGACCCTTGAAAATCTTTTCCTCCGAACCAATTGGCCGATTTCAATGATACTTTGCATTGTTGCTCCTTTGGCGACCCTTTACATAAACTATTTAAGAAATGTTGAATGACCCCCCGAAATATGGGCGTGACAGGGCTGGGCTTATTTTCTAAAAAACTTTAAAATTCCTCTCCTCCAAAACGATTGGGCCGATTTCAATGATACTTGGCATGGATGTTCTTTAGTTGACACTTTACTTAAATTGTAATAGAAATTTTGATTGACCGCCCAAATATGGGCAAGGTGGGGCTTACTTTCTCTATAAAATATTTAAAAATCTTTTCCACGCAAACCATCGGGCGAATCTAAAAAAAAAAAAAAAAAAAAAAAAACAAAAAAAAACTCCCTTTGCATGAATGTTCCTTTGGTGACCCTTGACTTAAATTGTTCAAGAAATTTCGATTGCACCCTAGATATGGGCGTTGTAGGTCGAGGCTTTTGTCTCGTATTTAAATCTTTAAAATTTCTCCTTCCCTCTCTTTTGGTCAATTTTAATTAAACTAGGTATGAATATTCCCCAGGTGCACTTTTACTTAAATTGGTCTTAAAATTTGATATGTGTGTGACAGGGCGGGGTCAATTTTCGCTTTAAAATCCCAAAAATCCTTTACATCCCAATCAATTGGACTAATTTCAATGAATCTTGGTATACATGTAGCATGAATAGTCTACCTTTTGCAATCACCTTTAGATAAGATTTCAAAGTGTTATTTCATTTTACGTAAGCTTTGTTTAATGAAAGTCTGGAGCTTTTAAAACCAGTGGAACGATACAGGCCCTCTCGGGCCTCTTGTTTGTAAGAGTTCTGCGGATTTTTGGATTATTCACCACCTGCAGCCGAGCGTTGGCGCCTATACTCGGTGCTCTTGTTGAATTCGATGTTTCAAGACTACTTTTTGGATAAATCTTATGTATGGACATGTAACACTAGTTACGTGTTTCATATATTTTCCTGTAATCGATCTTATAAATCTTTCAGTTGTAGGTAATTCTTGTCCTATTATACATATTTTATAGACAACGAGAATAACTGGTTTCTAACAGTCTAGTATGCCATTATTATTAGACCGTTTTCTCTATAATCTGACAATCGGTGTTTCAGAATAAGAAAAAAATAAAAGGTGAAAACAAGTAGTTAGAAATATCACGAAAGAAACTTAAAAAAATAAATAACAATGAAAATGCGCTTTATTTTAGAATAGAAAACCATGTACATTTGTATTTTTAAATGCATAAACTGAAAGTTTGATATCCCTCACAGGCTTTTCATAGGCGTTACTAGGATTTTGAAATTTATACGTACTCGGAAGGCGACCAATATAGAATAAATACGTTAAAGGCGATATGTTGACTGTGACAAAATATGAATGTCCTCCATCACTCCTCTTTTTTATGGTTTGAGCGTTGGTAAATAATCAAAACATCGTAACTACATCTTGAATAAGCCGTAGTTTCTATGTTATGATCGTTCGCCAAGGATATTTTTTGAAAGAGGATTTTTTCTTTTACACACTTGCGTAAATTGCGTAATGGGAGTTATGCCCTTGCTTTTTCCTATCAACAGGGTCATGGGGTGGGAGAGAAGTTATCTAGCTTCATTAGAGATGTGCTATATCTCTTTTTTTCTTTTTCAGCTATTGGCCATATCTAATGTTGCCCAGCACTCAGTCTTACAGTCAATCACTATTCAGAATGACACGGAACCAGTGCCGCCATATCTCATACCGAGTGACGAAGAGATCTCGAAAATGGACGAAAATCAGATGATGCACGTCTATTGGAGGTATTATCTTTTTTGTATATATATTTTATTCGACTAAATTTACATTATCATATTATTTTAAATGTCTATATCTACATTTTACAATATGTCACTTGTTTTATTTGGTATACTTCAGCCGCGATATTGTGACCTCTGGAAAAAGATGATCTTAAGTCCGAATCAGCAATATACAAAGTATTTTTTTTTTATCTTTACCAAAATTTTTCCCCAAGGTGATTGAAATATGTTATTGTTTAGAACAACTCATATTTCGAAATATTGTCTTAAATTATTGACATGACATGAAAAAGCATAAGTATAATCCATGAATACTGACCTGACGGGGCAGAGCATAAGTAATCGGGTCAGTGCATTAAAGGTTTAGGTAAATCAGCCTTTATTTATAATTACCCCGTTTAATAGATATTCGACATACTTTAAATCTTAGGTTAGAAACCAAACCCTCGCTTGTCCAAGCTGAAGTTACGAGGATTTGGTAACCTAACGATGGAATGTGTTCACTTTTATTTAGCACGCACATCCATTTGGTTTTAAAATACAGTTATTTGAAGCCAAACAATATTTCACGGGACAAATTAGTTTTCGTCGGCACTTTCCTTTAATTCAGCGCATTAAGAAAACATCCACGAAGTGTGGTAATGCATATGCTAATACCCTGGGTTAAACAAGTGTACTAGCGATTACGTCACGGATTAGCCACACCATGCCGGGTGAATAATAACGCAGAGTAACAGTTCAACTGTTCAAAATTAGTTGCTTTAACTCGACCTTAAATGCGGGGCCGCTGTCATGCCGTAGTGGTAGCGCGTTGGGCTATCGATCAAAAGGGCCCGGGTTCAATTCCCGATGGCGGCACCCATCCTTTCCGACTTTTTGTAATGTAATCGTTGTACTTGTGTGAGAAATATGAAGAGTCTATTGTTAGTTGCTCCAGCCGTCGTGATATAACTAAAGGATTGTTTAATGCGGCGTAAAACCTAATTGAAACAGTGGTTTGGAAATTCCGCCAATTATATACTTGGTACCATATTGCGATTTTGGAACACTGGAAGACACGACCAAAAGGGCGGACAAAAAAAAATCATAAAACATTAGCACTTTTCAACTGGCAAAAATGGAGCCCTTCGTTCAGGATGACAAAACGGTACAAACTGTTTTCAAAATAAAGCCCGCTTTGCGAAGTGCACGTGCAAAGCGGGATATGATTTGCGAACAGTTTCACCTTTTAGTCATCCCAAACGCGGGGCTAGTTTGAATGTATACGATTCTAGGCAAACTTTTTAAACCTCTTAATACCGTAATATTCGTAATTGTGACCCATCACGAGAGAAGGGACCATCTGAAAAGTGCGTGAAGTGCCGGCCCTTGTCAGACTGCGCAGATTGTGCAGACTGACAAGGGTCGAAACTTTTCGCACTTTGGCTATTTTCTGAATCTAGAATGAACAACCTACTTACAGTTAAGGAATGTTTGAAATGCGACCATGGTTGGCCTATGCTAAACCTATTTTTTTTCAATTATTCATTTTACTGAGTTCCCGGATGGTCCTATTTCGCGTGACGGGTCATAATTGTTTGGTATTAATCGTTGATATTTATTTGTAAAAAATAATTCCTCAACCTTGCGAAAATATTCAGTTTGCGAAAAAAGTCCCCACGCATGTATCCAACACTTAAATCACCGACAAGGAAGAATTGAATCTCCTCTCTTCGTCGGAAGTATCAGAGTTAACGAGGCTTTTCGGCACTAAGTAGACGTCACAATATTTGCAGCTTGACTAAGATCAATATCTAACATTGACTTTCCGGGTTGCTTTTTAACAAGTTGGTCTAGCTCAAAAAGAGATGTGTTGTTTCATCGACGATCTGCGAGCAAAACTGGAATTTTTGAATTATTGATCTCTTTAACACGATGTCACATTTCGTAATTTAAGGTCGTTACGAGTACCTATAAAGACACTCACAACATAATTCAATTTGATAATAGCACCCGAGGTGTTACGAAGTCTTCAGAGTAATGTTCTTAAGTCAGCATTTGACAATCGACTACGAAAATGTGATTCGTCACGCAAAAATGAACCATCCAGAAAATCTATATACAATAAATTTTCGAAAAAGAAAGGAGTTCCAGTATAGGTCAACAGGGGGTCGCATTTCAACCATTCTTTCACACGATTAATTGATTGATTGATTGATTGATTGATTGATTGATTGATTGATTGATTGATTAAATGGAGTGTTACGCCGCTTTCAACGCTTTTTGTAGTAATATCGCGGCGGCTGGAGCACCTAGCAATGGATTCCTGGTATTTTTCTCACCAGTACATCCATCACATCCTTTCCTGGCCTCCAGCTGCTATCTCACATAGGTCTACGATTATTTACCTATTGGCGAGAGACAAATAGTCGGGAAGAATGAGTGCTGCCGTCGGGGATCGAACCCGGGACCTCTAGATTGACAGTGCGACGCGCTGCCACGTGCGCTTTGACGGCGGCCATTGATATTAATGGACATTAAACTTCTTTCTCACGAAGGAAGAATAATATTTCAGAATTCAGAAATTGGTCATGGCACGAAAATGTCGACCTAGTCAGACTGCGCGGGTAGCGCAGACTGACTAGGTGCGACACTTTACGCACTACCCAGATGGTTCCCTTTCGCGTGACGGGTCACAAATTTGAAAATGATATTCACTTGAAAACCAATAAATGATGAAGGAGAGATAAAGCGTGTCTTCTTTTTTGTGCATAGACAAAAACGTGCAATGTAATTAGGCCAGATGATCTAGGGCAATTAGACAGACTGACAGGCCAGACGTCATCAATCATATGGACTGATTGTGTATTGTTTAAATACACGTTGTCATCACATTTCTAACGTAACACTTTTCCCCCTCTATTAAATCCCTTTACGGATATAAAGTATGTCGTCAAAGGCGCATCGTATGATACGATTTTACGTTGCGGAGGCGTCCTTTTTTTCTTGAAACTTCATGCATGAATAAAACAGTATGATAATGTCGCTGATTTTAAAGTGAAACTGTTCGCGAACGTCTTACTAGCCCAGCGGTAACGCAAAAGCCTGTCAAGGTTAGGGTCGAATTCAAACCCCGATTTCGGCAAATTTTCATCCGGCGTATGGCAAAAGTCAATGTGACATTAGTCATTTGTCTCCCACAAATGAGTGTTTGATATGTAGTACGCCTAAATGGGATGGGTAGTCGATGTCTCGGGGCTTTTTGGTGTGAGTATGCCATGGTAGTGAAAAATATTTAGAAATATTCTAATTACGAATTGCAAGGCCTAAGCCTTAGAGCTTAATGTGGCATGAAACATAATTCAATGGTTGTCTACCGATATACTTCAAAGTATTGATTGCTTTATCTTAATAATAGCTTAATGTTGTGGGACCACGGGTTTTACGTAGAAGCTATGGCAAAAATTTAATAATTTTGCAATATCTTGTGGTGTAGTCTTTATATTTCACATGTGTTTTGCTTCATTAGGAAAACTTTAAGGCGATACCAAATCCAAACCCAACGGTCAAGGCCAATGTCAAAATTCAAGGTTACTTAATTTTAATTAACAAGGGGACCATGATGGTCCTAGATCGTTCACCTGCGTCTTTTTGACCACTGGGACATCACATTAATTAGATTTGCAGATGTTAAAAAGGAGATAATTTCTACATAAGATCAATACCATGGAATGTTTTCAGCCAAGGGCAACACAGATGTGCCTTTTCGCATTTTGATTCTATGCAAAACGGGATGCACCGGGGCGGAGCCCAAAATTTGACCCCAGGGTCTTGATATGAACTAACTTGGTAGAGGTTCAATAGATGATTCTACTCTCCAAATAGGAAAGCTGTCTGCCTTCTGGTTTCAGAGAAGAAGATTTTCATTTTTTTACCCTTCGTGCTCAAAAGAGCTAAAAGGGATGCGCCCGGGAAAAGCCCAAGTATGACCCAAGGGTCTTAATATGAACAAACGTGGTAGAGGCCTACTAGGTGATGCTACAAACCAAATATGAAAGCTGTCTGCCAACTGGTTTCAGAGAAGAAGATTTTTTTAAGATTTTCGCTCATTGATTCTATGTAAAAAGGGTAACGCCCGGGTGGAGCCCAAATATGACCCCAGGGTCTTGATATGAACAAACTTGGTAGAGGTCCACTAGATGATGCTACATACCAAATATGAAACAGTCTGCCATCTGCTTTCAGAGAAGAAGATTTTTGAAGATTTTCATATTTTCACCCTTTTTGTTAAGGGTAAAGGGAAAGTTAAGGGTGAATTTCATTTACCTGAACAACTTTGGTAGAGCTTGACTCAAGGAACATCCCTGTCAAGTTTCATCAAGATTGGCCCACTGGTTTAGGAGGAGATGTTTAAAGATATTGTGGACGACGCACGACGCACGATGGACGACTGACGACGGACACTGGACATTGTACGAACACTTCGTGCTCAAGGTGAGCTAAAATACATTGGCTATAACATTTGAATGATAAGTGATAGAGACTTCATATTTCACTTGTGCTTTGCCTATGAAAAGCCCTTTCTGTTAGTATTAACTATAAGGTTAACCTCATTTTTCAAGATTAGATATGTGTAAAATAAAAACTTTTATACTTGCTATAACTTTTAAATTGTATGTGGTAGAGTCTTCATATTTCTAATTGGTATTGCTTACGGCAGGACCTTTCAGTGGATACCAAAGACAGCGCTGTCAGTCGAGGTCAATGTCATATTTTCAAGGTCACTTGATTTCGATATAACAACTTAAACGTTGGCCATAACTTTTATTTTGGTAAGTGATATGGGGAGGTTTAAGAACACGGTCAAAACTAGACAAAAATGAAAACCAAGGAGTCAAATCTTGTTTTTGTTTTAGATGCCAGATTTTGCTCGTAATCATTCTAGAAACGATTCATCTTGGTGATATCCAATCATGTTTTAAAAGAGGCTATTCTGTGTAAAAAAACAAACGTCAATTACTAGAAAAAATTTATCTTAGGGTTTAAAGCCAAAACTTTAACTCAATCAATGTAAACAAGTTAAGAATATTTCTCTAAATGATATTAAGGTCATGAAATTAGACACGTCATGCCAGGACGAAAAGTAGGTCA
This sequence comes from Fragum whitleyi, assembly GCA_948146395.1. Taxonomy (NCBI): domain Eukaryota; kingdom Metazoa; phylum Mollusca; class Bivalvia; order Cardiida; family Cardiidae; genus Fragum; species Fragum whitleyi. Next base: position 86,988,235 of record OX411543.1, on the reverse strand, counting down.
CTAGATCAAATCTCCGATAAAAAAATATTTTCGTCGTAGGTGCCACAATTTTTTTCCAAATCATTATCAAACTCTGTGATAATGCTTCCCTTTGGGCTAATTATGCCACGCTTTAAATCAGGTCATGCCAAGTCGTAAAAATAGGTCACCAGGTCATATCTTAAAGGTGCTCTTTCACATTTCTTAAAAGAAAAATACACAACACGATCTCTTAGATTCGGAAATTTGTGCATTTTCCAATGTTTAAGAAACGCACTTAGGTATGGCACTAAAAACAACTAATTTCAAAGAATTTGTAGCTTGAATGTTCGAAGTAGCAAGGTCACATAGGAGCCCTGTCTATTTAAATCCAGTCTATAAATTACGAAGTTGTTATTTTTTATGTATAATGTTTCATTTTTTGTATGTATCGATATTAAGTTTCCAATTGACAATTAATTTGACCTTGACGTTTCATGGAATGGGACAATCAGGCGGAATTGCATGCGTAAATAATTGGTTCAAAGTTTAAGAATAATCTTTAAGGCGTTAGTAAATGCTTTATTTTTCAGAATGGAATTCTGCTAAATTCAGGAATAATGTCTTTTTTGCCATGTCTTACCTGACCGAATCTTATTATTTTATAGTTTTCTACACCATGTTGTCAAAATTTCCGATTAATTTTACTAAAAATTCAAAAATCACATTTTCACAATTTGTTAAAGAGCAGCTTTAAAAAAAACTCTACTTTCTCTTCAGGTGCCACAGTTTTAGATCAATCGTTGTCAAAATTTGTCTGAATGTATTATTTCGTCAGGTATATCAACATGCTACAGACACTGTGTTATGATGTAGTAAGAATAGGGAGTCTCAAAGATGGCGGCAAAGAAATTTGTGTTGACGAAGAGTTTAAACCAGCAAAACCTTGTCTTGTATATTCTTTTGGGTAAGTTAAGAATTAAATAATGCTAAAAATGAGAAAAAGGAAGGGTTTTTTTTTAAGACTACAGCATATCTAACGCTATATTTTCTCCGAACATTGAGTGTTTTGAATATGCAACTTATCCGCAGATAGCTGTGTTAAAGTTTATAAATCGGTTTTAGGTTAAAAACTAGTAATCATCATCTTGGTGCTTCACCCATATAACGCCACAAGGGAACAAACTTATATGTTAACGGCTTGTCTGATGTCCCATGATTTACCTACCTTTGAGTACCTTGACGTCTAAAGGAATATACGCATAAGAAACGATGAAAGGCTCTGAAAGCAGACGTTTCTTGAATCCCATCAGGGGCCTACTTGCTATCACATTTCAAAATTATTATACATAAAGATAGAAAGATCATTCTAGATTGGGACAAAACGAGATTATTACCCTAGCCAGTCTGTGCAGTCCCGCAGTCTGACTAGGGCCGACACTTTACATACTTCCAAGATGGCCCTTTTTCGCATGACGGACACATATCATCTTAAAGGCGAATGCTTTTTCACTAATAAATTACGTAACTGAATAATCAAACGTCCATTTTTTTTAAAGTCAATGTACATCTAAGAAGATTGTGAAATTGATACGGTGAATGAATTTGGAATGAAATTGAATGACTGTGTGGAGCAAGTTTTGAGTGAAATCAAAAGGAACCAATCCAATATCGCTAATTTTTTTGGTGAACAAAATTTTCGATATTCATTCCCTACCTTTGATAAAAGATGCTAAGAAATTCTATTTATGGCTTCCAATGTCTTCACAAACCGATTAGACGCTTACAAACAGTGAAATTGTGGATTTTTTCTTGCGACTTTAATTTTATATGTTATTGCTAACCATTCCAGTGATTTTAGAGCGTTTTGGAATTGTTTGAGTGAGTGTTTTGAATAAATGAATGGAACGCTGAGCAAGCTAAGCAAGCAATTTAAAATGTTTTTTTTTTTATCGGAGTGACGGTCAATTTCACGATGTTCTAACTGGCATTTGTATCTATCAAATTTTATCCAATCTGATAGCCACGGCGTATATTTGAAACATCTAAGGATGGTTTCGATTCCACGGTCCTGTCCTCTGGATACACACATGTTTAACCCTTTGCTGTTTAATCCCTGCTTTTTACGTGCCTGTGATTTTATGATTGAGAAAACATTGTGAAAAAAGAAGAAATTGCTTCTGACAAGCAATTTCTCCTTTTCCACACTATTTTCTACCCTACTGAATGGTTATTTTTCAAATCAAATCCACTCTAAAACCTTTGAATTTGGACAGGTCCAAAATTTTGTAAAACAGGAATGTGTTAATACACGTTTTAATAATTTTGTATCCGCATTTCAATATTGTAGGATCAACTACCTTTGGGATTTCGACGAGGCGATTGTGAAGAATTTCGGGTGCGAAGTACATTGTTTTGATCCCAGGTATGTCTTTATATCTTTGATATTAATGGTTGATTAATTGATTGAATGGAGTTTAACGCCGCTTTCAACATTATTTCAGTTATATCGCAGCAGCTGAAGCACCTAACAATGGTTTCCTGGTATTTCTCTCATCAGTACAACCACCACATCCTTTTCTAGCCTCCAACTACTATCTCACATGGGTCTACGATTTATCAACCCATTGGTGAGAGACAAACAGTGGGAAAGAATGAGTGCCACCGTCGGGGATCGAACCCTGGTCCTCTAGATTGATACTCCGACGCGCTACCAACTGCGCTATGACGGCGGCCATAGATATTAATGAACATTTCGTTTGGAAAGAAAAAAAAGATGATAAATTACAAACGTAGATTTAAGAAAAGAGAAATGTACAGCTTATCAAACAAAATTTGGACAATTGTGGAGAGTATTTCATTCTATCAGACTGCAACAAATACGACTATTTTCTTCATATCACTAGATAATTTTAGAGCTTGAAATATGTATGAATTATCTGTTCTCTGAGTTTTCTGTAACACTAATATTGACAAACCAAAGTCATCATTATTAAATTTACAGTCGCAATGCTGATATTGAGATTCTCGGATGAATAAGAACAAAATCATCAGCCTCACACGCATTATGTTACGTTGTTTTTTTTTATACGCGAAAAGGGAATTGTTAGCCTTTATATCAGAGATTCGTTTAAAGGGAAAACTCATTCACGATTCTTGAAATCCTGAAATTTTACAATTGCTCATACTTTAAGACGCATTGACCTACAACTACTAGTATATGTGAGGGGCGTATGAGAGAAAACGTTGTCCCTCGTCAGAATAGAAGGGGAACCCCAACAAAATCTTTCTTAATTAAACGTTGGTGGCTTCCGGAGTATCTTGACTACAGCCCTGCGTCCAGGATCACCAAACGATGAGAACAGTTTTCCAATTATACCCCGCTTTGCAGGTAGGCCTGCGTGCAAAGCGGGGTATAATTTGAAAACTGTTTGCACCGTTTGGTGATAATGAACGCAGGGCAGGTTGAAAAGGCTTTATTTTCCTTGTTTTGATTTAGTCTATGTTTTTTTAGTATGAGGAAGGAGACGAGCAGAGTTAACGAGCACATATGGTTTTACAAGTGGGGCTTGGGTGGTCAGAACGGTATCAACAATAAAGGATGGAACATAATGACGTTAGATGAAATACGACGGAAATTAGGACATACAAATGTAAATAGAAATTCATCAAATCTAGGCCTCACCTTTTCTTAGCCTATATCGTGACATTTTAAACATTTTCATACATATAATACGTAAAATGAAGACATAGCTTAGCTCATTGGGAACATCGCTCGGACTTTTCCGTAAACTGAAAAGTACTGCGAACGTAAGTTTAGCACTTTTTGGTCATTTTTTAGGTGATTCGGCTTCTGGGGTACTTTGTTTAATACGCTTGAAGAAAAGCACGCTCCTTAAATACTTTCCAATGGTCTGTGGGTGGCATTTAATAATTTGATGACAAAACGCAGTAAAACTCTGCGTTTTGTTATCAAATTATAAAATGTCCAGTTTTAACCTTTCAATGATTTTTTCGCAACGTAATCTTCGGCAATGTTTGTGACGTCACATAATCGTACGTGCGATATGACGCGCTTTAATGTCTGTGCCCTCATTATTCCGGAGGTCTATTCCGTAGAATCGGCGAAAGTTTCCGAGTGAGCTCAGCTTTGAATCGCACAGCCTGATTAGGGGTTTACTTTACCTTTGTGTATAGAGTGAACGTGTATTGTATTCAGAAAACAGAAAAAAAACCATTGCAGTTGACTACGATGTTGATCGAATTAAGCTATTTATCAATATTTTATAGATGATAAAGGGATCTATACTATTTGATTAGGTTTTGTTTCTTGGGGGGGGGGGGGGGGGGTTTCGTATGCATCTTTTATGTTCATGATTATAATTCTTTAAATGGACATTTAAAAAGTCAAAGGAATTTGAACTTGAGTTTAGACAAATGGAGGACAAAGCGAATTTCTTAACTTCGCCGTGTGGAGTACTCGTGTTATTTATCTTTTAATGAGTTTTTACAACCTGCTAGATTACAAGATTAAAGGATTTTTGTAGCGTTGGTGCGCTAGAATTGCCATTACTTACTACACTTCCACCTACATGTACATTAATTGTCCGATAAATGGCGGATATACCTTGATTTACTTGACCCGAATTTGAGCTCTGTGGAATAAAATGCTTTGTTGGATCATATTTGTAACAAATCATATATGTAACACCTGTTACATATATGATCACATATGTAACATGTGTTACATATATGACTCGGAAATCATATTTTGTGACGAATATGATCGATGCCGGTTTTTGATGTGACATGAAATCGCTTATGTCACAGGTCAATTTTGATTTAAAAACAGTACATATTACTACCACACATGCCTGCTAGTCTGCCAACTTAAAGCCACTAGGCTGTCACCTTCACGCCACTAAACTGGCAACTTCGCAAACATTATCAAGACGGGACATGATCAATTTTCACTGAACTCCTACTACTGCAGATGTGCAGGCTGATCTATATGATATGTGTTTTGCCTTGAGTTCCAATCTGCAGATCAATGTTCTTGCTGTTTGGATGTTGCTAGACACACTCACGTGCGCACTCGAGATGCACTGGTACCTTAGGCAAAAAATCATTATTTCATATGTGCTCTCTCTCTCTCTCTCTCTCTCTCTCTCTCTCTCTCTCTCTCTCTCTCTCTCTCTCTCTCTCTCTCTCTCTCTCTCTCTCTCTCTCTCTCTCTCTCTCTCTCTCTCTCTCTCTCTCTCTCTCTCTCTCTCTCTCTCTCTCTCTCTCTCTCTCTCTCTCTCTCCCTCTCTGAGGTTGATTCAAGTTGGAGTGAGTCTCAATCCCTCTGATGTGCTAACTATTGTTTTGCAATCGAGAATAAAATCAATAGTGTAAAGAATAAAATGATGTTGCTATTGCTGTTCATTGTTTGACTACAAATAGACAATTAAACCTGTTACATATATGATTCTCATGTCAACCTCCATTCCGGACAAATAATTTGTAACACATTGTATCTGTTACGAATGTGATCATGTACGTAGCAAATGTGTTACATATTTGATTTGTTACAAATATGACCCAACAATGCTTAAACAACAATTACTGAAATAGTTCATCAATGAACAAAATATATACTCAGCAAAAAAAGAGTAACCACTTTTCTTTTGTCAATATCTTTGATAGTTTAAAGATTAAATGATCAATTGAGGAACATTTGTGTTTGCAACGCTTCGTTTTCTCATGCTTACATGATTTTTCATTCAAACAACATGTCATTTTTGGTGTTTTTCAATAAATGTTGAAATGTTTGTTATCTACGTCGACCTACGTCACGTGTTCGATAGTGAATTTCTTCTCAAATGAATTAAACCCCTTACGCTCTGTGGTTAAGAAAATCAAACAATAGTTGTGTTCCGTACAACACAGTTTTGTAATGAGACCGAGAATAACTTGACCACAGGCGTAATCAAAAACCGCCAAACGTTGAGTCAATTATACGGACGTAAGTTGAAAGAGAAGAACAATAAAGACGTGTGCTCGCCATTTCCAATAGAGTAGTATTGTCATTCGCCCTCTTCAACTCAAGAAGGCCACTGGGAAGACGTCACGCCAAATTTTATCATTCACGTTGACGCGATAGCCTCTACGATTCCTAACCACTATTTCAAAGCGGAAGTGAAATAAATGTCTGAACCTGTAAAACCGTCAAACTTTAAAACTAAGTCAATTGCTCTCTAATTCTTCATAGGTGTAATATGCTAGCGAAATTCCTTGATATTTCTACGAGTCTCTCCAATAAGCAAGATTAAACGTAGACGTAAAGTGGTAATGCAATTGTTGTCTTGTTTTCAGCAAAAATGTAATAGAGCATTCTAGGGTTGGTTTTCCTGACAAGGAACGAGCAGACAGAATTTTGTTAATTTGAGCTTTGAATCTGCGTAAGATGTTTGATGAATGTTTGTGTTCATTTGACGTAACTTTAGTAGGAATTAGCAGAAGGAATGAAGTTGTCTTATCAATCAAGAATACCTAACGCAATAATAATGCATTTCGCAAGCCTAAAACTGCCAGAAAATCATTTTAATATGTCATTGAGAGTCTGCAATTTTTGAAAACGACCCCCTGGCTACAATTCGGTAGCGCCTTCTTCAAATCACATAGCACTTTTCAAATTTATTTTCAAATGATTAGGGCGTAATTTGCAATATGTTTCATAGAATTCCTGTGAGCACTTTTAAAGAAATCCGAAGTTTTATTGGGTGGATACTTTTTAGTTTTGCTCAGTATGTATCACATTCAAAATCGTTTGTTATTCCTATAAAAGCATGTGCAAAGCTGAGTAGGAATTATCGGATTTTCATTGATCTACATAGTCAAGGGCGTTGTTCCCATTACGCAATTGACGCAAATGCTTAAAAGAAATAATCTTCTGTTGAAAATTAACGTTGATGAATAATCATAGCATCGAAACTACAGCTTATTCAAGCTGTAGTTACGATGTTTTGATTATTCACCAACGCCCAAATCATAAAAAAGGGAGCGGACGAAGAGCTTTCCTCTTTTGTCACTGTTGTCATATAGCATTTATCCTATATAATCTTTGGTTGTCGCTTTCTGAGTGCATACAAAATTCAAAGTCCCAGATACGCCTATGATAGTAGTGGTCAGATTCGGGTCAATAAAACCGCGCTATATCTTGTTAAAACAAGGGTCTGAGCCTCCATGCGCTAATGATGAACAATCTGAATTTTGATTCATTTCGTTTGATTTAGGCCTACTTAATTTATTTGTTGTCATTTCAGAGAACGATAGATATTCTAAAAATAGACATTGAAGGCAGTGAATGGGAATCTATTCCACAAATGATTTCGTCAGGAGCACTAGATGACGTCAAACAGATTTCCATGGAGACGCATTTTTCAAAAGACAAACCTCATTTAGCAGTGTATTGGGGCGATGCACACCCAAGCCTGGCACTCAAAGCTTTAAGACTATTATACGAGTTCGGTTTTCGAATATTTATGCGAGAACGAAATATGTGGTCGTTCCAAACATGGCCAACATTTAAACACCATATTACAAATGTGAATGAAATATCTGTGATAAGACGACAGAAAAAGTCCCGGTCGCATTGATCTCACAAAATTTTAAATAAATCGTGCTTTTTATATCATTGGCCATTTATAAGCTCACAAATGTTTACGACATTGAATCCTAAGTGCGCGCGACATGTGCGTAATCAACCCTGCGTTCAGGAAAGGAACGCGCCACGATCGCTTGCTGGCGCTTTCCACCTTTCCTATCCTGAACGACGTACTTGCTTGTGGTGTTTAAGCTTTGAGTCGAGTCACTTTTGTTGTCTAGCAGCTCGGCATTTTTTGAAACTCTTACTCTTGTGCTCGATTTAAACTCTATTCGCAGCGTAGGACAGGATGTTAAAACTTTCACGCACACAGAAGGCGACTCTTTGGGAACTTGTGACCAGCGGGGGCTCAAAATTACAGCTAAAACATCGGTAAATTGACAAGAAGACTTATAATGGAATGCTTTTGAATGAAATGGAATGAGTGTGTGGAGCGCGTTTTGAATGAAATTCAATGGATGTAATCCAATATCGCTATTTTGTACAAGATGAACAAAATAAGCGGTATTTATTACCCCCCTTTGATAAAACAAGTATACAGGTTCTATGAATAACTTTCTGTATCTTCATTTACTCACCATACGCTAACAAAATCCAATAACGTCAGTGAAATCATGGATTTTATTTACCGATTTTCATGTTGATTGTAGTTGGTGATCTTATCATTTTTGGTTAATTTTGAGCGTTTCTGAATGGTTTGAGTGAGAGTTTGGAATGAATGATTGGAGCGAAGAGCGAGTGATATTGAATGGTTTTGATCGACATGATTGCCAATTTCATGATGTAAGTAACTGTATATACACGTGTTTACAGACACAGATGTTGGGCGAGGAAACAAAGGGAAATAACCTTACACCCATCCCCTCTCACACAGGAGAGATGCTGCTGCTCCCAGAGTACATTTAATTCTTTGTGCGTTGATAATGATTATTAAATCGTAACTACAGCTTATTTGAAACCGGCATAGCCAAGTGCCTTTTTTTCGACCATAAACCCTTATGCCGTATCACAGTACATCTTTCAAAATTATTATTATATATATTTGTGTATTAATTTATGAAAATATATACAAGTAGTTTCATGATTTAAAAACACAAAAAAATAATAATTTGCTTTTGGAATTTTATAAAAGGTGAGTTACAAAATAACAGGGTACATTAAAATTAATATTGTTTGAACCAACATGCATAATCTCCTTTTCATTCATTGCTGTCTTTAATCATATGTGACCCGTCACGCGAAAAAGACCATCTGGGTAGTCCTTAAAGTGTGGAGTGCGCAGGCTGGCTAGGGTCGAAACTTTCTGCGCCGTGCTTATTTTCTGAATCTATTTTGCAATTTATTAGCAATTTCTTCTTTTCCTACATTATCTGATAACGTATAAAATCACAGGCACATGAATTTCAATGACTGCCATGAACAAGCAAATGCTATAACACACCATAATATAACTCGATAACGATTGCAAGATTAATAAAAAGGCACGTGGATAAACTAAAATGCTTTAAAACCAATTTAATTTTTGAGAGATGTAAATTTTATAGAAAAATTAAATCAGTGAAGATGAGATTTTATTGTTTTTCTCATTATTTCTACAATCCTGCGACAGTAGGTAGATTTAAATATTATGAAAGATAAACGTTGTGACGAAAGATTTTTGTGCGCTAGAGGGCCTGATTGAAGGCCTTTTTTCTATGACAAATCTACCCTGCGTTCAGGATGACTAAACAGGAAAAACTGTTTGTAAATATTACCTCGATTTGCACGGGCATTTGCGAGCAATGCGGGGCATAATTTGCAAACAGTTTGCAGTTTTGTCATCCTGGACGCATGGCTGGCTTAAAAGGAACTAACTGGTGGTATTTACTAATATGAGCCTTTGCGTTAAAATTCCAACAATTTCACATGTGAGCAAAGGCAATTTTTTTTGTTTTAAAAGGGTTTAACCCCACTTTCAAAAATCTTTCAGTAGCATCAAGCGTCTGGGGCACCTATCAATGGATTCCTAGTACATGTATTACCCAATCCGGCACTACCATCACTTCCTTTCCAGCTGCTTTCCAACAAAGGTCTACGATTTTCAACCATTGGTGGAAGACAAATAGTCTTGCCGCCGTCGGGAAAAGAGCAAGAGCAAGACTCTTACCAGCCTGTGCATCCGCACAGTCTGGCAAGAGTCGTGCCTTTGCTCTCAAGAGATTGATAAGGTCTAAACCCTTTTCATGTCTGCTATCATCTAATCAATGTAATCGATGTTGGACGCCCTTTTAAAACATTGGTTTCGTGGAGATCGAACATCTGTCAACTTAACCGGGGGTAAATCTTTTGGAAAATTTTGTCTTCAAGGGTATCCAGGAACGATAACCTTAATTTGAACGTTATTCTTACGTCTCACGGTTGATAAACGACGCTTTAAATGTCTTTTCTTGGTGTGATAAGAAAACAATTGAAGAATAGTAAGATTCGTGTTGTTTAGCACTCCAAGCAAACATGACTTCTAATAAATAACAATTTTGAATCAGACATAGACAAAGGAAAAATATAAAGAGAACGCTAGACGTTCGCAGTGAAGATCTATGTTAAGAGCACGCAGTCAATAAAAAGGCATTCTCAAACATGCCAATCATAAAATGGTCGCATTGTGTATACAGATATAGGAGATATTTTGTAATTTTAGTTCAATTATTTCTATATGGACCAACATTTCGCCGAAAATCTCGGAATCGAATTAATGAAGCTTATTTTTTTCTTGTCACATTATATTTTCCATCTAAAACCATGAAAATTTTTATTTTTCAGAATTTTTAAAGTGTATTAATGATTTTGACATGTCTACATGTTAACTTTATCTACTTTATCATGTCTACTCGGGTCTGTATTAAACGGAACAGCGAATTGTCTATCTAAAAATAACTCTGATTTGCATAGAGACCAAGTCAAAAGTCGTTTTACTATAAAATCGAGTATTTTTGTGTAATTAATTGTGTAGATTATTTTACTTCCTTAGGATATCAGACCTAAGCGTATTCTGTATTTGTTACAAAAACTGTTTGACCAGATAATTGATGATAGTTTTTATCCATTCTGAGGTCCATATTCTCTTATTCAGACCAATCAAAAAGAATTGTTTTACAAAGTCGTTAGATTTTCACAATGAAAACTAGATTAGCAGGCGAGTAATAACGGTACAAATCGCGGAATATTTAAGTTTAAGGTGTCCTGACCGTCGATATGCTAATTAGCTTTTCCAAATATGGAATAATGGACATTTCTTCTGTCAAATGTTTAGTATAAAACCACGTGTTTTTACTATTTGTTTACAATTTCTTACAACTAAACAGCCTTCACTATAGGTGTATTTTCAAAACTGAGCTCTGACCTAGGCGTTCAGTCCATTACCGTAGGTCTATGAGTAAACCTTCAGTTTTAAGACAAGCACCAAGTTTCATTTGAAAGGTAATTTGTATCTTTGTTATGTCTGTTTTATCTATTTTGAAAGAATAGCATGGGAATATAACCATTAAACGTGGATTTCGCGGCTCACCGCTCGAAATCTACCTATACCCATCGTGTTTGAGAGCAGAAAATGCGAAAATATTATCATTAACTAGATAGACCAAATCTTTATTTTAAAATCATTTTTTTTCCAAAAAATATTTTTTGCGAAGGTATTAAGCTTTAATTATATTGAACCACATAGAAAACCTTCATTCAAACGCAATTTTATGTAATTAATGAAAAGGTTGGTCAAAATAGAAGTCAAACAGAATATAACACTTGTACAGAAACGTTGTTGTGGGTACTTATTATAACCATCTCTGAGACTATTCAAATGAGTACCCAAAGCATAACCATGACTTAATTGAGGAATACATGTTTCAGGCTAGTGTTACCTCAGTCTATTTAGTACTTCTATTTGGAATTATATTTATGAATTCAACAAAAAGGCTTGGTCGGAGACAATTTTTGTCCCCAAGTTCAACACAAATTTGTCACAAATATTAACAAGAGCACCACCAACGGATGCCAAGCATGGCTGCATGTCTTTGAAGGCCAATTAGATCTAAGCCCAAAAGGGACACAATCCTCACAAAAATACATTAGTTATTCCCCTTGATAATCTTCTATGTCTTTGTGATGGAGAATATACGCCAAGTTTTAAAATCTTAACTTCCGGTAACACTTGGAGGAAAGCCAAATTTGTATTGTCGAAGAAAATCGAAGATATCACTGGTTGCTGTGCCCACCAGAAACAATTTTTATGTTTAACAAAAGCTAGGACACTAACTCACATTAATAGATGCCCATTATAAACTGCCATCTGGGACATTGATCAGATTGGGTCCAAAAATGACGGTAAATCACGCGGGGCTGTAAATGGCGCATCGGCCCTTGACCTTGAAAATCTCCAGCACAAGTAGCTGGAACTTTCTAATGAAGAAGGTGGCACAACTGACATGATTAATCTACTGAACAATATTAACAAAAAACAAGTACAGTGCAGAAGACCGTACAGTTATTAACATTGCCTCCATCATGGTCCCATTTGTTATGGCAAATAAGGTCACGACAGAGAGTCTGAATAAGTTACAGGTGTCGGTGGAGAAAAACAAGTCTAATGTCAGACTGTTGGCGTATCATCATGATGAACTTGAACAATACACTAGACGCGACAACCTGAAGCTGTTTAACTTCCCAATATGTACTGATGATGAACTTTATGATAAATTCATTTATCTTGGAGCTGTCCTGGGCGTTGACATTCAAAGATGTCACATAAACACCATTCACAAGCTTCCAACCCATGGGACTGCTACTTCGATGCCAGCCATTGTCAGGTTGAACGACCGGAAGGTCAGAAGCGATAAGCTATATGCAAAGAAGGCATCGTTGAATTGTCCTGAACGTGCCTTCCGTGGTGTCTTAAGAAAGGACCTAACCCAACAACGGCCCAGACTACCGAAATTCCTGAATTCAACGACGATGTTGAGAAGACAAGAACCAGCTAGGGGCGTATACGAGTTAGCCTGAAAGTGGACCGCGGCGCAGGGAAGAGTGTCAGTGTTGAAAATCCAGATGACTTATTTAAAATAGGCATAGATAACATTGATATCACCCAGTTTGGTTACCCAGATTTGTAGGGAGGAGGAGAAAGTTTGCATGCACCGGACCAGGATGGGTTAGTCCGATTTGACCTGTATGACCCCTCACTTGACAAGTCATTTAATTGTTCCTCAAATAATTTGTCTGATGTAACGGAGCTTTATTCTGAAGCTGAGACAGAGACTTATTCAGATGATCAGAGCTTTAATATTCTGTCAATTAATGTTGGTCGGTTAGTTAACAGATTACAAATCCCTGATTTTGAAGAATGTATCAATAAATTTGAAATAATTTGCATTCAAGAAACTCATTTTGATGCATATGATACAATAAATATGGATGGGTATACTTGTCTTCCTACCATAGTAAGAGTTGGTGCAAAATACAGGTCGGGTGGGATTGCCATCCTGGTCAAGAACAGCATTCATGATACAATTCAGATTGTTAAGAACAGTTCTGAATACTTTTATTGGTTTAAGTGTTGACTTTTTTCTAAAGTTCTGTTCTTTGTTGCGTACATCCCGCCAGAGGGTAGTACATACAGTGACATTTTAATATTTGATTACTTAGAATCTGATTTACTTGAACTCAATCAAATTAATTCACAAATATGCCTCCTGGGTGATCTAAACGCGAGAACGGGTAATTTATGTGACTTTGTGACACATGATGATAGCATTGAACAATTTCTACAAAGTGACAACCCTAATGATGATTTAAATAGGTTAACAATAAGTGACCTCGGCTTTTCTAGTGAAAAACACAATTCAGATTCCTTTCAAATAAATAACTATGGGAAACGTTTATTAGGAGTATGTAAATAATTTAATTTATGCATTGGAAACGGTAGACTCGGTCATGACATGTCTTTTGGTAAAAAAACAAGCAATGGTAGCTCAGTTATTGATTACGCAATTCTATCGCCATTACTATTTACTGCAGTTAAAGATTTTGAAATTTTACCTAATGAGCCAATGTTAAATGATGCGCATTGTAGTGTTCGTCTTTCTTTGTTTTACAATACAAGTTCCAACTAACAACAACAAGACAATGATACTGAAAATATTACTGTCACAAAAGCCATCTGGTGTTTTGAGGCTAAAGAAGATTTTTTGAATCATCTTAATGAGTATAATATAAATCAATTTGCAAACAGACTTGATTTTGTTTCTCCTAATGATGTTTCACGAGATGATGTAGAAATCTTTGTGTCTGAATGCTCTTCATTGCTTTTCAATGCAGCTGATGCTGCTGGTATGATAAAACACAGTATTGTGAAACCTATTGCACGGAATAAACAAACCCTACATAAATCTGTGAAACGTCCTTGGTTTAATGCGGAGTGTCAAAGACTGCGTACTCAATTTAGGAGGTCTAAAAATCATAGAAGGCGCGTTAACAATGTTGAGAATTTCAATTTCTTACTGAATCCAGTAAGGCTTATTAGAAATGTATTAATAAGCATTTTAATGAGTACAAAAAGACTTTATTAATAAGCTAGGTGCTCCAAAGGATTCTGATGCCAAATCTTATTGGAAACTTTTAAATCAAGCTGATAGCAGTAATAGAAACACTATTCAAAAGGTTTCTTTGGCTGCATTTGCTGATCATTTTAAAAGCTGAATACTGTCAACTCAGAAAATTCTGATATGCTGTCAGAGGTGGCCCATCAAAAGTTTCAGATTATAATCTTATGATTAATGCTGAGATTACTGAAAATGAGGTTTTACAATGCTTGAATAACTTGAAACAAAATAAAGCATGTTCCTCTGATTTAATTTTAAATGAATTCCTTCAATTATTTTAAATAATCGGCTAAATAAGTATCTCGACAACATGAATATTTTGTGCGAAGAACAAGCAGGTTTTCGTACTGACCATATCTTTAACTAGAAATGTTTAATTGATCTTTATCTATTCAGAGGCAAAAAGTTATATTGTGCTTTTATTGACTATAGAAAAGCGTTTGATTCAATAAACCGATCTTATTTATGGCACAAACTTTTCTCTAATAATATTGACGGTAAAATGTTCAAATCATTCACAGTTTGTATGTCAATGCCAAGTCTTGTGTCAAATCAGGTAATTTAAAGTCTGAATCATTCTCGAGCAACGTAGTAGGGATGAAAGTATGTTGTTTATGCTTTCTTTACAACCTAGGAGACGAATACCATTATGCGCTTGAATGCACTTATTTTGAGGATTTGAGAAAACTATATTTACCAAGAGATATGTATCTGGGTCCTATTATACATTATACATTGAAATTTGAAATACTTATGAACACTAGTGACATTCATCATATTTTTAAGCTAGCAAAGTATTGCAAAGAAGTGCATAAGACATTCCAAGAAATTTTCAAGAACATTTAAGATTTATCAGTATTTTAGTGATCTCATAGTTGTTAACTGTTGGGCCTACTATGCTCTTATATTCCCAATAAAATATATACAGTGGAACTTGTGTTGAGCGACCACTGAAGGAACCACCATAAAGCAGTCGCTAATTAGATTGGTCACAATTTTTGTGAAAAATGTATAATCATTTTGACAGCAATCAATAGATTGTTACATAACTCCTACTGAGTTCTGTGGTGTTGGACTTATTGGAATCGACTCAGTGATATGATTTAGTGACTTTGAGCAGCCTAGGATTCAGTGATGGCACATTTTAAATTAAAATCCGCTTTCACTTAAGGTACTTTTAATGATGGTCGCTTAATAAAAGGGGTCGTTTAATAGACGTTGTCGCCCGAGCAATGTACTCATTTTGGGGTGGGCATGCACGGAGGTGCAGACCGGTATACACTTTGGTGTAGACTGGTTTCCATCCTTGTTGCATACACAGAAAATTGTTTGGCATTGAGTCACTAGATCCTGGTTCTAATTAATGCATAATTTGCTCTGATGAGCATTTGTGAACAGTTTTTTTTGCGAATGCCGTAATGCATTCATAGGTTTGTCTGTGCCACTTGGTGATAATTTTATTTTATAATCTGTAACTTTCCTCTTTATATTTGTTTGTTGCAAGTTTGACTTTTACCCCAGTTAGGCGTGAGAGTTAATGATAAAAACCTTCAAAAACCTTCAAAAGATTTAAAGTATTTTGTTTTTAATAGCAGCTGGGGATACGACCAATGCATCACGTACGATTTCTACGCTTACACATATATCGACAGTGTAACGTCACTAACTCGACTTTTTGTTCCAAATATGCCGAGCTAAACCGTACATCAAAGTCAATTAAAGTGACCACTCTTTAAACCACAGAAAAGTCGCATAAAGGTGGTCGCTAAGAGGAAATAGTCTGTCGCCTATTTGTTTTTGTGACTGCTGAGAATTGTAATTTTAGCTGTATACAAAAACAAAACATCAGATAAATTTCTATTAAGCATATGGTGTTCCTACTAATTACAGACTCGTATTACTGACTGTGTTGTTACTTGATAGGATTCGAAAAAAATGATTTTATTTACATTATTTTCATCTATAGAAAATATGTGTTTTTAGTATAAACAAGAGGGCCAAAGTGGCCCTAAATCGCTCACCTGAGTGAACTGTCAAAAATTGTTCAAAGTAGACGTAGAAAGGATGAAGAATTCTGACCAAATTTCAGGTTGATTGGGCAAAAAATTATGCCTCTACACTGCTTACAAGGTTTTTCTAAGATTTGATCCCATTACCTAGTTTTTTAACCCCACTTGACCCAAGTTCAAACTTGACCTATATTTCATCAAAAGAATCATTCTGACCAATTTTCAGATTAATTGAGTAAAAATATGGCTTTCAGAGTGTCTACAAGGTTTTTCTATGATTTGACCTAGTGACTTCGTTTTTGACCCTACTGGACCCAATTTCCAACTTGACCTAGATTTTATTACGAATATCATTCTGACCAATTTTCAGGATGATTGAGCAAAAAATATGGGTTTGAGAGTGTCTACAAGGTTTTTTCAAAGATTTGACCCCGTGACCTCATTTTTAACCCCGCTTAACCCAATTTCAAACTTGTCCAAGATTCATCAAGACAATCATTCTGACCAAATCTAAGGTTCATCGGAAAAATAATGTGGCCTCTAGAGTGACTACAAGGCTTTTCTAAGATTTGACCCTGTGACCTTATTTTTGACCCTACTTGACCCAATTTCGAACTTATCCCAGATTTTTGACTCCACTTGACCCAATTTTAAACTTGTCCGAAATTTCATCAAGACAATCATTCTGACCAAATTTCAGCTTGATTGGGCAGAAAATGTGGCCTCTAGAGTGTCTACAAGTTTTTTCTAAGATTTCACCCCGTGACCTCATTTTTGACCCTACTTGACTCAATTTCGAACTTGTCAGAGATTTCATTTAGACAATCATTCTGACCAAATTTCAGGTTGATCGGACAAAAATATGGCTTCTAGAGTGTCTACAAGGTTTTTCTTAGATTAGACCCCATGACCTCATTTTTGACCCCACTTGACCCAGTTTTGAACTTGTCCAATATTTTATCAAGACAATCATTCTGACAAAATTTCAGGTTGATCAGGCAAAACATATGGCTTCTAGGGTGTCTATAAGATTTATCTAATATTTGACCCCATTAACTCATTTTTGACCCCACTTGACCTTATTTCGATTTTGTGCGAGATTTCATCAAGACAATCATTCTGACCAAATTTCAGCATGATTGGGCAAAAAATGTGGCCTCTACAGTGTCTACAAGTTTTTTTCTAAGATTTGACCCCATGACCTCATTTTTTACCCTACTTGACCCAATTTCGAACTTGTGCGAGATTTCATTTAGACAATCTTTCTGACCAAATTTCAGGTTGATCTGCCAAAAAATATGGCTTTTAGAATGCCTAAAAGGTTTTTCTTAGATTTGACCCCATGACCTCATTTTTGATCCCACTCGACCCAATTTCGACCTTGTCCAAGAATTTATCAAGACAATCATTCTGACAAAATTTCAGGTTGATCAGGCAAAAAATATGGCTTCTAGAGTGTCTACAAGGTTTTTCTAATATTTGAACCCATGACCTCATATCTGACCCCACTTGACCCAATTTCGAACTTGTCTGAGATTTTATCGAGACAATCATTCTGACCAAATTTCAGCATGATTGGGCAAAAAATGTGGCCTCTAGAGAATCTACAAGTTTTTCTAAGATTTGACCCCATGACCTCATTTTTTACCCTACTTGACCCTTTTTCGAAATTGTCCGAGATTTGATTAAGACAATCATTCTGACCAAATTTCAGATTGATCTGACAAAAAATATGGCTTCTAGAGTGCCTACAAGGTTTTTCTTAGATTTTACCCCATGACCTCATTTTGACCCCACTTGACCCAGTTTCGAACTTGTCCATGATTTTATCAAGACAATCATTCTGACCAAATTTCAGGTTGATCAGGCAAAAAATATGGCTTCTAGAGTGTCTACAAGGTTTTCAAATATTTGACCCCATGACCTCATTTTTGACCCCACTTGACCCAATTCGAACTTGTCCGAGATTTCATCAAGACAATCATTCTGACCAAATTTCAGCTTGATTGGGCAAAAAATGTGGCCTCTAATGTGTCTACAAGGTAAATGTTGACGACACACGACACACGACGCACGACACACGACGCACGACGGACGACGGACAACACTCGACCACAAAAGCTCACCTTGAGCACTTCGTGCTCAGGTGAGCTAAAAACAGTATGAAGAGTGGATTCCGAAAAAAAAAGAAATACTTACATCGTCATTAACATGTGTATTAATTTACCTTTCGTGCGATCTTTATTTTTCCATCTAAATTTAAAACAAAAATCATTGACGACACAAGAAACATTATTACTTCGTCCAGATATAAAATTATAATGATGTTTACGATCAAGGAATTTAAAGCAAAAATGTAAATTGTTGATTCCGTTTTACTTTTGGTTGAAGAGCGTCTGATCGTAATAGAGCTTGATAAATAGAGGGGTGGCAGCACGATTTCAAGAGGTAGACTGAATTAAAAATTTTCATTTCTGTCCATGCCTCTGTTTAACATTACAATAATGTGTACAGTTAGTAACAACAAGGTGAAATTGACAAGGTGAATGATTTGGAATGAGTTTTGAATGAGTTTGAATAAGTGCTATGAGTGAGTTTTGGTGAAATTAAAGGGATGCTATCCAATATCACTAATTTTGTTCAGGATGAACAAAATTAGTGATATCTATTACCTCCCTTTGATAAAATATTCATTCAAATGATATTAATAACTTCACTTTTCTTCAAGAACCAATGTTACAATTTCAAGTTTGTCAGTTAAATCGCGATTTTTTCTAGCTATATTAATCATGATTGTATCATTTTTAGTAAATTTGGAGGGTTTTGAATTGGTTGAGTAAGTGTTTTGAATGAATGATTGGAACGAATGAATTTGACTGGTTTTGAGCGGAATGATTGTCTATTTCATGGTGTTATTTACTGTAACTTCGCTTACGTTATGAAGACAATTGATAAGAATATCTAGACGGCACATAAGACAACCTACAGCTTTAAAAGGTTAAGTTCCTTTACACGATATTTTCATTTACGACTTTAAAGCAACGATACATTATTAAATATAGACGACCCACTGACGACCCACTGGCTCTATATCATATAGGCACTTACGATCTTTTGACACTGGGATGTCAATATGGTCGTTACTCTCAGTAGAGTGATTGTGAAAAATGGCGTGTGGTGCTAGACCACTTCTCGTTGTATTTTCTCTGTTAAACGGAGTCATTGCACAACAGGAGATTTTGAAGAACCATGACATGGAGATGACACAATTCACCAACAACTGGTACTGTTCAGGCTGCACACTTACGACCAGCAAGGAACATTTGACGGGATACCACAGCGCTCTTGTTACAAACAGGTAAGACTGTTCCTGGTTTCAGTGAATTGTTGATATTATATTCCTCCAAATTAATCCAGAAAGATTGCATATGCAATGACCTTGAGAACCCAACCCAACGGGGATTGTCGACAAAAATGAATTCGTCTCTTGTTAATATTGGTTGACGATTTATTCTGTATAAAAGTATACATGAAATAGGATGAGTCAGACGGATGAGTTTTGAACTAAATTAAAGCGAATAAAATTTAATATTCTAAGTAAAAATGAAAATTTGGCAGTTCAAAAATCCCCATCTTAATTATTCTTTACGTTTCTACAGAATTATTTTCTTAATTGATTTAAGTTCACATGCCACCTTGGCATAGGTTGAAGTCAGAAAATTTTCACCGGTTATATGTTTTGACAAATTACATCAATAGAGTCGATGTACCATTAAAAACCGTTTTCATAAAATTCCAAAATGAATGCACTTTATGTTACTCAGCGGCCAGAGTAACCTATTTTCACAACTGAAACGGTCTCATTCTAACAAGACATCTCTCTGCTTTAAAATGTTGAAATAAAAAAAAGCTCAAAAGGTGCCGTAATCTTATTATGGGAACTGCTTAAAGTGGCGTTACTGGCGTCGCGCCAAAGCTCATTTTTCAACTACACCCAGAGATTGTATTTAAGTGATGAAAATAATATTTTGAATTCATAGAGGTATGAATCTGAAAAAATAATCACACTCTATGAATCTGAGATATCTGATTCCTTTGGCATATATTTTCAGGCACCACGATTTTGATGGTTTAGCACAAACTGTCCACGTCCTAGGTAGTCACAGATACAATTTTACAGCATACATCAAACTGTTAAACCTGGAACAGGGGGCTCTATACCAGACAGTGGAACTAATGTTGTCTTGTACTCATAACGGTAAGTAAATAACGTTACACCTTCGCTTAAGGTAGTGGACCCGTAATAGTTCCGCAACATTTCGGAACTCAAGAACTTTCACAATTTTGACCGTGGTTTCCTAATGAAAATCATTAGGAAACCTCGGTTAACACTGTTAAAGTTCGTGCATTCCGAATCATTGCGGAACTATTACGGGTCCACTACCTTAAAATTTGATACGAGTATGAGTGAACAAACAAAAGAGGGACAATCTGCGAGCTCTGAAACTGGGTATTTGAAAAATAACAGATATTTTGATTCGGCAGAGATCTCATTCCTTTCGTTGAGGTTCTTATATCATTATTAGAATTAATCTTCAAGTGTTCTAATCTTCAATTACAAGACCAATTTAAATAAAAATTTACAAGATAATAACTTGTAGAGAAACTTTACATTTTTTATAACCCAAAGAAATGGTGTTCCAGGGAAAGCGAGATTGTTTGCAATAAATTCTTTGAATCAGTCTCCTTAAAATTTTTAAAATATCCATGACTCCTGTCATTGTGTAAACTTTCAAAAGCTTTGATTTAGTAAATCATATATCGTGAAAAACGAAGATTTTAACAATTCGAAAAATTTCTCATTTAGCACCAGTTCTACTTTGCTACCAAACAAAGAAAAGACATGGTCCCACTCCCAGAAAATCTTATGAACTCCGTTTTTTAAAAGGTCAACCGAAGGAAATATTTCGTGAAACACTATTTAGAAAGGTGGAACGATCAGTCTAAAGAAAAAAAATCAGAAAATTTGAAAAAAAGAGACAAAAATTACCATAATCGGCATGCGAAGTATTCGTAGTCTGGCCAGTGCCGACAGTTAAATGCACAATCAAAATGGCCGACCTTCGCCTTTGCAAACTTGAACTTATTTGGTAAAGCGTAGTCTAATTCTTATGTCGATCAATTCGCACAAATTTTGGTATACAAAACTGAAATAAATTACTTGTTGGAAAAAGGGGTAATTAGATTACATGATGATACCATTATTTATTAGTATGGACAATAAGCTTGTTATCATCCCCAGAATTTGTGTATTTTAGGTCACAAGTCCTATACGAAGTTTGGTCACAATCCCTACGTACGACAAGGTGATTGGACTCTTGTAGGGGGAATAGCAAAAGTGCCTGCAGGTATGAAGTAGGCCTACCGTTTTGACCAATATTTAGTTTACTTTTTGACCAGTCATAAACCTGCCAACAAAATTAAATTAGACTAATGGAATTATTTGACTTTTCTTCTCAAAATTATTAGCGCATGCCTTATGTCGATTTAAACTTTGACGGCAAATCTAACTTGAAGAAACCCGACATAGGTGTATAGTAAGCAAAATTGTCATTAGAAAGAGGAGACTTAGCTTTCCAAAGCATTATTGGTCCTGACAAATTTCTTGTTATAGAAGCTAGGTAACATCCAATCGCATTATTCCCCATTGATAGCTTTAAGCCTATGATTAAGCTTTTTCGTTGTACACTTTAATTCTACACTCTACGTCCATGTCTGCTCACGATTCGACTTTTAGAACATGCGACTTTCGTTTAAATAGGTGTCTCTTCGTGTAAAGCCTACGTTCAGGTCAAAGGATCCCACGTGACGTATCACGTGGATGGTGTCAGTCTCAAAATGGTTCCCGATAACAATAACTGGAAAGCAGAGGCAAACTCTCGTATTGAACAAATAAGGAAGGCAAACATCACTATAAGGTAACTGAGCTTTATACATTAATTCGTGTATTTGCAATCGGAAAGCCTCGGAAATTGTAAGAAATAGACATTTGGGAAAATAAGGGCGCAGCCACAAGAGCGCGTCATTTTGCCCCTGGATTTACATGACGTCACAAACACCAAGATGATGTTGAGTTAAGGTAGTGGACCCGTAATAGTTTCGCAACATATCGGACCATACATTCTTTTACAATGTTAACCGAGGTTTCCTAATGAAAATCATTAGGAAACCTTGGTTAACACTGTTAAAGCTCATTACTTCTGAGACGTTGCAAAACTATTACGGGTCCACTACCTTAAACAAAATCATGGAAATCTAGATTAAAACTTATTGAATAATAATTTTATAACAAATCGCGTTTCACTGCATTTTGTCATCAAATTATGAAATGACCAAAAGATATCCATTGATTTCGGAAAGGATAAAATATATTTTTCTTCAGGCGTACCACTAAATATAACCCAAAATTACTACACTTACGTCCGAGGTACTTTTCGATTCACGGAAAAGTCCAAGTAATGTTCCGAGTGATGTATTCGGCGACTCATTCGGGACCAAGAAGCAGACATCAAAAAGAGAAAGGTCGCTGATACATTTCGTGATTTCTAGATTGTATATCGACAGTCTTAATGATTTTTTGATTTATTGCGTGATTCCTTATAAATCAAATAGTGTTATGTCTAATTATAAGGAGAAAGTTGTTATAATGGAGGATTCTGTTGCTGTAATATTTGAATGATAAAATGATATTTTGAATTTTGGATAACTTATGCTATTATGGTCATTTAATGAAGATAGTGGTTTAAATTAACTCTTAGCTCAATACAGATGGTCTGCAGTTTTAGACTGACATTGGTGCACTAAAATATTTCTGTCGTTTGACGCTTATCTTTGTGGCGGATCACCAATGATAGAGCGTTTAAACAAACCTTACAACCGTCCTCTCCTTAGTGTTTATATTTGCCAATACAAGCAACCGTCTGTCTAACACCTTTCAGATTAAATGGTGTGAAACCGAGTGATACATACGAAATAGAGGTACGTATAAAATAATGGAAATATCTTTTTTCTTTTTAAGGAAGGTATTTGATATGCCATCATGAAATTTCGGGAAAATTAAGTCTGTTCTTACCGGATTCAATGTCAAAATCTCCATCATGAAGAATTTGTCCGATTCAATCCCCAATATTTGCCGAAGATTACATACTTTCAAATGTTTTTAGCTATGCGTTCAGGGTAACAAAACATGATGAACTATTTGCAAATGTTATACCCGCTTTGCACATGCACTTTCGTGCAAAGCGGGGTCTAATTTGCAAATAGTTCGCCACGTTTGTTCTCCTGAACGCAGGGCAGATCTTACCTTTGAGCGTGCGTGTTCTCGGAATAAACCCTGCGATTTGCTAAAGCATTGATATTCGTCAATGTAGTCTACATAACTGTTAATCTCGTCGGGAAATAGACACTCTCAATCAAATTAATTCAAAGTACTTGCTCAGTGTCCCATTCATTCATTCCAAACACTCACTCCAATCACTCAAAAACGCTCCAAAATTGATCAGAAACGCTTCGAAATCGTTCAAAATGATCGACGTTTAAATCGAATCGAACAAATAATTGCATGATTGTATCGTTATGTGTTGATTTTCAAGCGCCTGAATTATCCGTGAAGACACAATTAAAATCAGAAAAGTACGAGGTCGAAATTATCTCCATTGAAAATCCTATCAAAACTCGCTCATGCTCATTCAATTTTAATCCAAAATATTTTTCAAAATATTTCCAAAATCCCTCACCTTTCCAATTTCTCGATGCTCCTTACTGATTCAGTTTTTCTGTTCCTTTTATGGGTATATGACGATTTATTTTCCGTTGGCAAAAAATTCTTGAGGGGAATAAATCGTCGTACACCTTGACCAGGTAAGAAAACGTGTAACGCTTTCTTTATACTGCGACATTTTTATCGAATTTATAAGTGGTCAAAGTTAATTTTCAACTCCAAGTTTTACAATCTACAGAAGAACGATTTCTTGCCAAATTTATTTGAATTTAGACAAAATAAATTTCAACCAAGTGCGAGGCCTGTAGCTATTTTGAACAAACTAACCTAGATGTATTTTGTGTTCAAATTGCGGTTCTTTTCGATTAAAAATGTGTTTTACTGCATTTAACTCCAAACAGCCTAAGATAGGGCATCTACAAGCCGTGCCCTTTT
Source organism: Fragum whitleyi (assembly GCA_948146395.1). NCBI lineage: Eukaryota > Metazoa > Mollusca > Bivalvia > Cardiida > Cardiidae > Fragum > Fragum whitleyi. The sequence goes on along the minus strand of OX411543.1, from coordinate 86,963,776 downwards.
GTTTATATAATGGCTTCCCAAGCTACACATAAAAGTCAGTAAGAATAGAAAATTTGTGAAAATTGTATATTTATTATAATCATAAAGTACTAAATAAATTCACTATTGTTAACATCATTTTGGAAAAAAACCCATTACGTTATGTCTCCAATTAATTCGTTAAAGATGATAATTCCATATTTTAGTTGATCCAGAAAAAAATAATATTTCAATATTTTAGTTGATCCAGAAAAGCCATGCATTCCCTTTCGGTAGTGCTGTTGGGGCTCAACAAATAGTCGATCCAAATTATAAGAACTATCAAGATTTCTTTTACAACACCTTTAACTGGGCAGTGTTGGAAAACGCTTTGAAGTGGGGGCTTATGGAAAGAACCCAGGTAATAGATATTCGTCTTTGCGTCTTAAGGATTTGAGTCTGTGCGTGACATTTCCAATAATTCTTTGTGTGTTAGGGCATGTCATTGAGCAGCCTGGACAAACATGCAATACATTTCAAACATTCGCTGATCGTCTGAAAAGCGGCGGAAATCTTATCTATCTTCAGAGCAAAATTTGAAGATCCTGGTCAGACTGTGCGGATGCACAGGCTGATCAGAGACTTTGCTCTTTGCAAATTTAAAAATTTTGAAATTGCCACACACATTCCAATAATTATGTATTTCAAGAAGAGTTTGAATTAAATTAAAGATTGTATAAACGAAACACTTTCATCTTCACAAAAATTGCAAAACAGACATGCATTTCATATAAGATTCCGAGGCGTCAGCACAACACTATAGTTAGTGCTCATAAATATATAAGCACTTACAATAGTATTGCCCTGACCCATTGATTTAGTCTTACATTCCCATTAAGGAACATTCTGGAAAAGTAAATATACCAGAGGAAAGTGGTTTTAAATATAGAATACATAAGGACTATTTTATTTCATCAACTCAAGTTGATTGTTATGCCAAATAAAACTATTTTAAAGCAAATTCAAAGAATTAACCGACTATCATGCTTTAGATTTTATTATTTATTGGGTATCATTGTCGAATGCTATCATATTTCAGGGCCACATAAATTACGACAGACCACTCACTGCTTTAAGGGCTCTAACAAATCGAGGGTATAGCCTTTTTGATTATTTTTAGCACTAGTTTGTTATCAATTCCTACTTAAATTTTATATATTCACGTGTTATTCTAAAGTTAATTATCTAGAGGCGTATGAGAGCCGGTGCCACCCCACCGGCCAAATTTGTTTGTTATTGCGTAAATATTGGCAGTATGTGCTGCGAAGTAAATCAGCTTAACAGATTGTTTATTCTTTTTTTATTCTGTAAAGGAGACAATTTTACTATAAATACAATTCAATTGAAAAAATAATTTAAATTCCCATTAATTTTGAAATGGGATTAATTTAAAATTGATAACATTAACAATTTCATATCTGCAGACAATTAACCTTTGGTATATACATGTAATCTCTAGTATCAAGGTCAGAGGTCACTGCGTGTTTTGGTCAACGGACAGCAAGACCCACATACCGAGTTGGGTACGATCTATGAGTGCCACAGATGTCAAACGTGCTGTACAAACACGCATAAATGGTGTTGTTGGGGCAACGAAAGGCTTGTGAGTTAACACACGAATTACGTGTAAAAATTGTCACTTAATTTCATATACTCGAGAGCCCTCTAACTTAAATGTACCATCTGGGTAGATCGAAAACTGTCGACCCTAGTCATACTGCGCATTCTGCATATAGTAAATTGGAATGACTAATTTCGCTTTCTGAATATTTTCTGAATCTAGAAGGGTTATTCTACCATCCAGTATAAGAACTTTTGACATGCGACTTCTGCTTGATATCTACTGGAACCAGTCTCTTTTTCAAATACTTTTTACAAGCTTCTCTGATGGTTCGTTTTCTCGTAAATGCTTATTCCTTTTCACTTTATTCAATTCCGTAAATCAGTCCGCCAACTACTGCTATTATAATTGGCCACCAGGAATCAAATATTGCTTCTGGATTCGGCATTCCTGGTGGAAGACCAGGAAACTCGGGTTTATTGGCCATTTCTTTTTAGAGTTATTTGCATCAAAATAGGAACCTCTTTGATTTTTGTTTTTATGGGATGGACGTGTTTTCTTCTAGGAGAAAAATGGAATTTAAATCCAGTGTTATCGCGTTAATTTAGAACACTTACAAGACAATGATGTGTTAAAATTAATAACTGATTTACCAATTAAATGAATTCCTATGGGAGACGCGTATAGCAATAATATTCTTAGTATTTTTCGAGGAGATAAATTTCGAGACGAGGCGTGTTCTTTGTTCTCATAGTCGGCCATATTGGATTCTTGAAAATTAAACGACGAAAATGAAAACTGTTCGGCTTTCTATAGATCCTTCGAGCGAATTTGGTGGAAATTGTTAAACTTAATTATAAATATATAGATACTCTTAACAATAATTGTAATTTTCAGTGAAGTTAAATTTGAATGACGCAAATTTCGAATCTTTGCGAATCTGTTCCTAAATCCGTAAATATCGCGTTGAGATGAAAAGGAGGACGTAAATTAATCAGCTCTGATGTGTTAAGTTGTGTGATTTAAAGAAGTTGTGGAGGCAGGAATTTTTCATTCGGTTCCAAAAAAATCAAATGTGCTGCAAATAAATCCGCCATCCGCCATCTTGAAAAATTTTCAAACATTAAAAATCTGTAGGGACGTACAATTCTGCATTTATAAATCAATACTAAGCATTATCGTTGGCATACAACTAAGAGTTTCAAATTTTTGATTTTGAATCTACTTTTTGTGCAGAGCTTAGGAGTTAATGAAGACAAGAACCATGAAAGGGAAGTACATTTAATTTTTTTTCTTCGTACCCTGATTAATTCATTATATTATAATTAGACACCAATCACTTCAAAAATGACAACCAATTAAGACAAAATACTGACTGATGTAGCAAGCTTAAATTTACACAGGGTTGTTTGAGTGATGGACTGCCATACCAGATAACTATTGTGTGTAAACCAATGTACATGACAAATGAGTAATTATGCAGTAAAAATATGATCTTGTATAGCCCATATGTTGCAAAATACATTAATATCTAGAATCAGAGCAATACCTTTGTCAACAACCATTATGAACTACTAACATATTGCATTTCAATCCAAATACAATATCTTCACTCTTTTAAAACTTTGACTTCAACTTTTATAAATCACCTTCTCCATGTATTCTAGACCTGCTTCTCTTGTACAATAACAACGTGATAGGCAAAATAGCTTACAGTTTGCATATGTTAGAGTGATTGACTGCAATACCTGATTTTTGTAAACTGTTTAAAGGAATTTAGAGGGGTAAATTATACAGAGAGTACAAAATGGTACAAAATGGATGTTACAAAGGATGGAGAAGGTAGAAATTAAGAAGATAGAAGAGTTTATTGATAAACAAGCATCCGTAGGTAGATTGGCCAAATACCAAAGGGTAGTAATACTGTCGGACAGTAAAGGAAGGTATCTTAAGACAGAAATAGATAAAATAAAATACTTAAATTTCGAAATATTATGGTGGGCTGTGAGTGGACGTAACTCATATTGGGGACTCAAATATCTGATAGACCATATACAGGAGCTACGTGACGGTAAAAGTACGCTCGTGTTATTCTGGCATTTCACATGCGATATAACAAACAAAGTTGGCCCATACATCTACAAAAGGTTTGAGGAATATATAGATTTAGAGATCAGACTTCTTCCAATCTTAGAAAATTTAAAGGAAATACATCTTCTTGAAGAGACAATAAACATTGGTTTACTCGAGGTACCCCCCATTTTCACAGCCGAGTGGAACAAAAAAAAGAACACCCGCAATGGTCTCAATTTGATGACTCGGCAATTCTACAGAACATAGAAGACCTCAATAAACTGATAAGGGAGTATAACACCATATTCAATTATAATTCTCCAAAATTTACATTAGACTTTATCCATAGAAGGAGAAACAAAAGAAAAACTAGCAGAGTTATAAAAACAAAGGAGAAACTACATACATTCTTGTTGAAAGACGGTGTACATCCTATCCAAATAGTGGCCCAGAAGTGGTTAATTAGAGTAATCACAAGTTGTACAAGTGTAGATCCATACCAGTAGTAATGATATTCAGTATTCACTGTCAAATTTGAGTGATGGACTGCCATACCAGATTGCAGTGAAATACTTTGTAAATTACTACTTATAAACAGTCGAATCCAGCAGAAGATTTCCGAATCAGAATATATCATGGCAAGTAATAAACCGTTCAACCTAAACTTCGGTGGTCAAGCTCATAGTACACCCATACGTAAGCCTGGAGAAACAGAGAACAAAAGAAAATTCACATCCAGTCCAGAAGATGTAAACAGCAAATGCTCAAAATGTGACAACGACCATAATGGAAAATACATTAAATGTGGGTTTTGTAACCTTCCATTCTGTGCGAGATGTTCAGGTTTGACGCCTAGAGCATATGATATATACAAGAACGGTGGTTTAGCAGACTTCCAGTATACTTGTAAATGTTGCAAACAAATTCAACCCACACTGTCAAATATAGATAGAAAGTTAACAAGACTCAATGAAAGACAGGAGCAAAGAATAAGCAACTTGGAAGAGATGATGGGGCAGTGGCACATTGAAACTCACCATAAGGTACAAAGTGACTTGACGCAATTTAAAGAGGATTTCTCTGCAGAAATTGATGCAAGAATTCATACAATCGTAGATGTAAAAACAAAGGAGTTAGAAGACAGGAGAAGAAGGGAACTAAATGTGGTAGTATTCCATTTGAAGGAAGGCACAAATTCTACAGGTATTGACAACAAAAGGCATGATGAAAGTATTATCCAAACAATAGCTAACCAAATTGGTGTAGTAAATCTAGAGATTGAGACCTCCTACAGAATAGGGAAGAAAAAACCAGGAAACATAAGACCACTTAAGATCATACTAAAAAACAGACGACAAAGAAAAGAACTCCTTGAAAATGCAATGAATATAAAGGGCAAAGCTTCATCCCGATACAGCAGTGTTGTTATTGTCAAGGATTTGACAGAGGAACAGAGAGAGGAAAGAAGAGAAAAAAGAAAGAATAAGAAAAGGCAGGAACTCGTTGCTAACACAATCACAGCCAGACAGGACTCCATACAGGATCCATACATACCTAACTCTCAAATGGAACTCTCGCAAGAACCAACTAATCCATTTTTACAAGAGACGTTAGTAGATAATGGCAGAGATAATTCGCTAATGGACTTGAGTAAAATTAATGAAGACATCACTGTCATTGGAGGAAATAGGATGGATCAGACTGTTATTGAAATAAACAGGGCTGCACAGAACCAAAGCAGAAGTGACATAGGAGAATCGTGTGAATAGCTTGTGTTTTACCCGAACAGGGAAGATTTTATTTAAAAATGGAACTGTTTTACCCAAAAATAATACAGTGTGTGACAAAACTTCTACAAAATATATCACATTTACATATACTAATGCTGACTGTTTGACCACAGGCAAGTTAGACGAGCTTACAATGTTAGTAGAACAAAACAAGAGTAGTATTGTGGCAGTAACAGAAACAAACTTGAAACAAACACAGACAGATGTTGACGCAAGTAATTTGTATAAACTGAACAACTATAACTTATTCTACAGTGGCAACGAAGGAAGAGGAATAATAATTTACACACACAACAGCCTAAAAGCAGTACAACTACAAAACAACATTGAATATAAAGAATCATTGTGGATTGAGGTGAATCTGATGAAAAATGAAAAAGTCCTAATAGCATGCTTATATCGAAGCCCAAATAGTACTCGTGAAAACTCAGAATACATGATACAGACATTAAATGTGATGACTAATAAACGATACAAGCATATAGTCATTATGGGAGACTTTAACATGAGAAACATTAACTGGGAAAACTATTCATCATCTCAAAATGAAAATCACATAGAGTACAAATTTTTAGAATGTCTAAAGGACAACTACTTGGTACAACACATAAATAAACCCACAAGGTACAGACAATTCAATGAACCGTCCATCTTAGATCTAGTGATAACCAACTGCGAGAATAATGTGGAAGAAATTAATTTCCATCCGTGCCTTGGGAAAAGTGATCACGTTGTAATAAGCTTCAACCTTGTTTGCAGCCAAACAGCCGAATCAGGATCGCAGCCAAAATATAATTACAAGAAAGCCAACTGGGAACAAATCAACTTTGAAATTAATGAGACTCAATGGAAAATTGGTGACGATATTGATGTGCAGACAGCCTGGAATGATTTCGAAACAAAAATAACAAATATAAGAGATAAAAACATTCCAAAGTTTAAGAAACCACCAGGAAGTCCTAGCATCAGTGTCAGCATCGAGACCAGGGAAGCCATTAAGGATAAAAAAAGAAAATGGTGCAAATACACACAGTGTAAAAACCACCTAACATACGACAATTACAAGATAGCTAGAAATAGAGTCAGTAACTTAATAAGGAAGGCAAAATATGATCAAGAAAAAGCTATAGCACTGAAAGTTAAAAAGGACCCCAAGATGTTCTGGAAGTATGTTAGAAAGAAAACAAACACAGCATCCCAAATAAACACAACGAAAACATAACAGATAAGGATATAATAGCAGAAGAGTTCAATAGGCACTTCACAAAAGTATTTACTAATGAATCTGTACCAGCACCCTTTCCAACAAAATCCAGTGACATGGTAATAGAAAACATGGAGATAACAGAAGATGACCTTATGAAATCCATAAATGAGACGAATCCTTCAAAATCAGAGGGACCAGACGAAATCCATCCAAGATTCATATGTGAAACAAAATCAACTATAGTACACCCCCTCCTAAGTATCTTTAAAAAATCACTCAAAGATGGTCAACTCCCTAAACAGTGGAAACATGCAAATGTCACACCAATACATAAATCAGGACCTAGACATATTGTAACTAACTACAGACCAATAAGTGTGACATCAATTTGTTGTCGCTTGATGGAAAAACTAATACGCAATAAAATAATGGAACATTTAGAATGCAACAATCTCATTCAAGCAAACCAACATGGATTCAGAAAGGGGAAATCATGCGTCACTCAGCTGATTGAATGTATAGAGGAATGGACAGAAATAGTTGATAATAACAATGATATTGATATTATATACCTAGATTTCAAATCAGCCTTTGATAAGGTCCCACACCAACGACTTCTAAATAAAATATGGAACATGGGAATTAGGGGAAATATATACCGCTGGCTAGAAGACTTTCTTAAGGATAGAAAACAACGAGTTACAGTAAAAAACCACTTCTCAGCCTGGAGAGACGTTACCAGTGGTGTGCCTCAAGGCAGTGTACTTGGCCCGATATTGTTTCTAATTTTTATAAATGACCTACCAGATGAAGTAAACTGTCCATCAAAATTATTTGCAGATGACACAAAACTGTATAAAGAAATCCAAGAAGAAAATGATGGAATAAACCTACAAGACAACATATTTTCCTCCTGTAACTGGTCCAAAACATGGGAAATGGTATTCAACCCTCATAAGTGCAAATCACTACACATTGGTACAGGAGAAGCAGGGGAATACTACATCAAAGACCAAAATGAAACTATAACAAAAATTGATAAAGTAGAACATGAAAAGGACCTAGGAGTCATATTTGACAGTAAATTAAACTTTCATGAACATATTAGTAGCAAGGTCAAAATAGCCAATAGAAATTTAGGTATAATCAACAAGTCATTCAAATTCATGGACTCAGACATGTTTTTAACTCTTTATAAATCCATTGTAAGGCCCCATCTAGAATATGCCTCTGTCGTGTGGAGCCCGAAATATAAAAAAGATGCTAAACTCATAGAAAATGTTCAGAGACGGGCAACTAGAATACTCAAATCATTAAAATCGTATTCTTACAAAGAAAGACTCCTCCATTTAGGATTACCCACTCTTGAGTATCGAAGAGATAGGGCAGACTTAATACAAACATACAAAATAATTAACAGTATAGACAAAACATCAAATCAAATTTTTATAATGAGAGAGGCTACGAATACGAGAGGTCACAACAAAAAACTGTTCAAAAAAAGATGTAATACTAATGTGAAAAAATATAGCTTTTCCAACCGAGTTGTAAACAAGTGGAATGAGCTACCCCAAGAAGTTGTAATATCACCAAATATAAATACATTTAAGGCACGCCTAAATAAACAATGGAAAACAAACAATAAATTTGATGCTGCTTGTTATAAATAAGCAAAATTCAGTGTGGATGCAAAAATGATTAACAATAACAATTGCTGTCAAAAGTAAAAGAAAGAGTATGTTGTAAATAAGTTTTTATTTTTTTTTTTTTATATTATTTTTTAAATAAAAAAAAAACAAAAAATAAATAAAAAAAAAAACAACAACAGTATTTTAAGCTTAAATGATAAAGCTATAGTAAGATAGTATGAAGGAATGTTTTTTTACCAATTAATGTATTCTTTTAAACCATTTACCTCGGCACATAATGTAAGCGGAGATTAAGAAGGTATTCCTTCTTAATAAGTAAGCATAATAGTTAACCATAAATAAGGCACTATTATAATAATACATGAAAATGCAAATAGAAATTAAGTTGTGTTACTTCCAATACATTCAAATGGCAACGTGATAGTGAAAAATATGACTAATAGTCTATGTACGTAAAAATGCATAACTGCGCAATTAAAGTAACTATCAGTTCATATGTGTGTCAAAAATAAAAATGTGAAAGCAATATGTAGACACTAACATTCAGTTTAATCAGTGTGCGTCAATGATGAATGTAGAAATGTTATAAGTGTTCGAATAATAGAAAAGAAAATTAGTGATATCAGTATAGAGAATAAATAATAAAGGAGAATAGTGTTATTATGATAAGTTAATAATGAGTGTGATGATTCCATGTGATGAAACAGTCAAATCCATGATGAGGAAGTGACGGGTTGCCAGTAACCGGAAGACATAACAAATACTCAGACAGTGAAAACGACATAAAAAAGGGCCATTAGAAGCTATATTTAGCTTATGTACAATGTACAGTCGGTCTCTAATACTATGTGAACTATGTGAACTAATAGATTTTTATGTAAATGTCACTGTAATTACATGCATAATCATTATCACATACATTGACAATATATTTTTTATTTCTCAGTCGTTGGTTAAGGAAGTTGAACCGTAATAGTTCCGCAACATTTTGGAAGTCATGAACTTTCACAATGTGGACCGAGGTTACCTTATGAAAATCACTGGGAAACCTCGGTCAAAACTGTTAAAGTTCATTTTATCCGAAACGTTGCGGAACTATGACGGGTCCTCTACCTTAAGGTAGTGGACACGTAATAGTTCCGCAACTACTCATGTACATTTACAATGTAAAAGTGTCTTACCTTTTTGATATGAAACTAGCTCGCGGCAGATGGTTGACCAATTCTGATTTTGTTAAATACAATAATTCTTATTAAGTCTACTGGGTATATATCTTTTGCACTGATACCAATTTCTGGCAAACAATCAAGTGAAGATAAATTGATTATACCTACGGTTTACTATATTTTCCTACTGAAATAGAGTGGAACACTGGGATGTAAATAACGAGCATATCCACGGGGACTGGTATGAGAAAAAGATTGGAAACCCTAATACAACCATGGATATGTTTAGGGACATTCATAGAGTTGATCCGAACGTGAAACTTTTTCTGAATGACTTCGCAGTTCTACAATCTAGCTTGACATCATTGGTACGAAATATTTTGTTCAACAAGTCATTTTTTCTTGTGATTTCATGTCTTAACATTTAAAAGAAATGAATGTAAAGTTATCTTTATTTTTTAGATTTACTTCAAGATCACTAGTTTGAAGAAAGTGAGCAATCTACCTTGATTCAGACAACCATTTACTTGAAACGATATGAAGTCGCAAATACCTCGGTCAGCTTGTTATGTGCGAAAATGAAAGGACGCGAAATTTTACAGATTTACAGTATTGACTGAATTTTAACTTCTATGATTTCATGTTAACTTACATTACAGGCGTACTATAACGAAGCAAAGTTATTCAAAGATTCTGGGGTCCCATTATATGGAGTCGGTATTCAGAGTCATCTAAAGGGACATAACATCGACATGACAGCTTTAAAGGTACAACTTTGAGATCGTGCGTGAAATTTAAGAATATTTCACATATCTTTTAACCAAAAACATAGATTATATAGTAGCATATTACGCGTCTTTTAACCAAAAACATAGATTATATAGTAGCATATTACGCGTCTTTTAACCAAAAACATAGATTATATAGTAGCATATTACGCGTCTTTTAACCAAAAACATAGATTATATAGTAGCATATTACGCGTCTTTTAACCAAAAACATAGATTATATAGTAGCATATTACGCGTCTTTTAACCAAAAACATAGATTATATAGTAGCATATTACGCGTCTTTTAACCAAAAACAAAGATTATATAGTAGCATATTACGCGTCTTTTAACCAAAAACATAGATTATATAGAAGCATATTACGCGTCTTTTAACCAAAAACATAGGTTATATAGTAGCATATTACGCGTCTTTTAACCAAAAACATAGATTATATAGTAGCATATGAAGCGTACAAATGAAAGGAATAGATGTAAATCTGAATGAAATTTTAAAACCAAACCATATTTTGTAGTTCCTGAATTTAATAGCCTTGATCAAAGACCTAGTACTCGTGAACTGTTTTCAGAAAACAACTTTTATGATTTAGAAAACACTGTTTTATACATCCATATTGACGCCTTTCCAAATTTTGAGAAAACTCTGTGGAGAGATATATGCTTTCTTTATTCCTACTGTTTGTCCTTGATTTAAAATCACTCACTCATTCTTTCCGACTATTTGTCTCTCACTAATGGCTTGATAATTGAAGACCTATGTGAGATAGCAGCTGGAGGCTAGGAAAGGATGTGATGGTTGTACTGGTGAGAGAATTACCAGGAATCCATTGTCAGGTGCTCCAGCCACCGCGATATAACTGACAAACTGTTGAAAGCGGCGTAAAACTCGTTTCATCCAAGCAATTAATCATTGATTTGGAATTCTAAACTTTTGTACGAACTCGCGCCGTCTGTTTAAAGCTGACCAAAAGATGACCATAGGTTCAGATTTCAAAGTTAAAGTTTTTAGACAAACCATCTATTTGAAAATAGACTCTCCAATGATGTTAAACACTATGGACCCATACCATGCAAAGTTAAAATTTTGTTGAACAAATTGAAGACTTTTAAAATCATCTTAAGCAGTCTGATTTAAGCTTTCCCGCCAAAACAAATCAGGGTAAAAAGCAGACAGTGAAGGCTAGGATCAGAATGCACCGACGTGCAGTCTGATCCTAGTCGATACTGTCTGTCCAAGTTTTGTATAATGCAGGAATGCTCTGAGAATAACATCAGAAGAGTTTACAAAAATTTAATTTTCAAAAACTTATAGGCACGTCTTGACAGAATGGCAGCCGCCGGACTTCCAATTTGGATCACAGAATTTTCTGTAGCTGAACCCAACGTGAACCTGCGGGCCTCCGTTCTGACTGACGCTCTGACCATGTACTTTAGTCACCCTAGCGTCGAGGGGATTCTTCTTTGGGGATTTTGGGACGGAAAAATATTCGACCAGAATGCAAAACTTTTTGAAGGCCCAAATTTGACGGTTAGTCTTTTTATACACATAAAATAAAAAATAATATTTTTTTTTATTTCGTTTTTCCATAAAAAAATTGACCCTTCATGAAAAAGACAATTTGTTAACACTATGAAAATAATAAAAAAAAAAGATATTTATTCCTCGCTGACTCCTCGATGTATCAATAAATAATGTGGTAAAGGGGTAAAGTTTTCTTTTTGCACATCCATGGTATCGGCGTGAACCCCCTAGCTTTACGGATGCGTGTCAAAGTATTGACCCGTCTATCAGTTTGATTATAGTCCAACCGAGGTTTTCGAAAACGCGGGAAAAAGTAGTATAGCCAAGAGTAGGGGTGGACTGAACTGAAATTTAACAAGCTTGGATAACGGTTATTGATTTCAAATGTAATCACCTAAATACTGATGGGGTAAAGAAGCCCATCACGAAAAACACTTATTTCTCTCTATCGATATTCAATGCTTTTTGACGTTTCAATTTTTGTTTCTTCGTGATGAAGTCGGTTTCGAATGCGTGTTACTTTTACGCAATGACACATGACGTTTACCGATGTAATTCATAGGATGGTAAAAATGTCAGTAGTTTTGCGTTACTTTGATCTTTCAGTATAGTCAGAGACCGTGACAGCAAAAAATTCGTTGGCCCCAATTCATCTTAATTAACTCTTCGAAAGTCTGTTTATAAACATTCGAATTGCATGGTTTACCTTTAGTCTATCTGATTTTAAATCGAAACGTATATGTGTATCCTCTTTTTGTACTAACCGACATTCTTATTTTCTGGACCGGCATTCATACATTTAAGCCGCCGTCACTGCGCAGTTGGTAGCGCGTCGGACTATCACTTAAAAGGGCCCGGGTTCAATCCCGATGGTGGCACTCAATACATGGATCTCAGCCATATCATATTATTGTGATAGGTAATACTAAAGCAAATCAACAAATAAGATAGGGCGAACAAATATGGCACAAAAATGTATATTAAAGACTTTTAAAAGAAAAGAAATAAATGGAATAATCGGTTACTATATTCGTCTAGACAGCTTATCCATAACGGTAAGATACGCAATTTTTACTTTTACAGCCTAATGCGGCCGGCAAGGCATTTTTGGACCTGCTGCAAAACCAATGGATGACTAGCGAAACCAACCAAATGCGAGGAGACGGAACGTTAACAGTTCGGGGGTTTAAAGGTCAATACCAAGTTAACGTTAAACGAGAGTCGCATCTCGTTCATTCGGAAACCTTTGATCTCGGAGACGGCGGGAAGTCGCTACAGATTCAGATTGGTAAGACTCAAAAAAGCATGTGACCGCCGCAAATCATTATTTTTAGTGTTATTGATTAACTAACAAGTCATTATTCTTTCAGTATAAATATTTATATAGTCAAACCTATCTTAGCGGCAACCTGTATTCAGCAATTCAGCAATCAACTTGTATAAAGCAAGCAGTACCAAATGAACCAATGACTTGTATTAAGCAAGCGCCTGTCTTAAGCACGCACTTTTTGAAAGTCCCTTGGTTGCTTGCTTAATACGGGCTTGAATGTTTATCAAATTAAGGAATGCCAAACAATTAATACACAAGTCACGCCAAACATGCTGGAAAATCGTTTAATAACACTTCGAATAAGTTCAAAAGGAACAGCATTTCATTCAAGTCGCTCAAATTATTTCACAATTTTATTGGCTGATGTGTGGAATTTTTTTCGCATCTGATGGGGACACACAAACAGAAAAGTACGTAGAATTTTTAAAGGGAGGTAATAAATATGGTTATTTTCGTCGGTTTGCAAATCGTTAGTAGGCGACCTTAACGTCGCCCATCCACGAGATGGCGGGAAATATCAAGTCAATTTAAAAATAAAACATTGGTCAATCGATTTTTGGATGACAACAGTGATTGGTTAAATCATGGTGCAGCATTTATTTGAGCCATTCTCCAGAAAAAACTTGTCTCAATGACAATCAAATCGACAATGAACTTAAATTCCAATTCTAAAAATATGCAATATTTGTTAATTTGTAAAACAAGAAAAGGTATGTGACCCGTCACGCGAAAAGGGACCATCCGGGAAATGAATTATTGAAAAAGAGATTTGATCCAGCATAGGTCGACCAGAAGTCGCATTTCAAAAATTCTTTCTCTGGAAGGTAGATTGATCATTCTAGATTCAGAAAATAATCACGGTGAAAAAAATTTCGATGATAGTCAGTCTGACTAGGGTCGACACTTAACGCACTACCGAGATGGTCCCTTTTCGCATGACGGGTCACATTTGTATTTTTCCTCAAAAGCAATAAATGCTTTGACTTGTTTGTGGGACCACTTTCCCGAAAAAAGAATTTTTATACACTGAAATTAATATGGAGCGAAAACATTGAAAAAAATGAGAAATTGCTTGTTTCAAGCAATTTCTCAATTTTTCACAGTGTTATCTTCAATATTTTGTAGACTTCTCTCAATTCTAACCATCATTTAATTAACGTCTGCAAATTCTTTGAATTTTAATAAATCTTCAATTAATTGATTTGTAGTTTCAGGGTTAAGCATCTGAAATTACAAAGTGATGTCATTTAGGCAGATTTTCTTGGAGAATATATCAAATTTAATTTCTAATAGTAGCGTAATCGATGGCTCAGCGCGAAACAGTTGTAACTCCCTATATGTTTATGTCCAACTGTTTCGCGCTGAGCCATCGTGTTGTGTTCGCTTTATTTTCAGGTTCGTCGGGCGGGGCTATTGTTGGATGATCTCAGATAGTAAATACAATTATATACATGTGATAATATAATGAAATAAAGACTTTCATATTCCCATGGTCTGACCTTCTGTAAGAGTGTTGTGTTGTTTTAATTCTTGTTGTTGCGAAAAGCAAATGCAAAATTAATGCGATTGTGTCCTAGTCAAGCGAAAAGGAATCGTATAAAAACTAGAAAAATCGTATTTAAAATAAAAAAAGGCTGATTACGAATAAAACAGTCTACATGCTTCGTTTTGAAATCGACACACAAAGGCTTCACACTCGATTGAATACAGTGTCCGAACAAAAGAAAGCGTTAAAATCAAATAGGCATAGAATGAGGATATTCTTACTTTTCTTTTACTTAAGGTTTGGTGGTTAGTTATTGATTTTAAACATTGAAAAATGAGGAAAATAAAAAGATGGAATATGGATTATGTGGAAAATTCATGCCAGTTCACTGAATAGACAGGCTGTTACATAGATTTTGAATGTGCTTGTGAACTTTTTTGGAAACTTTTTTGTGGAAATTCATTCTGTTTGCTTAAAAACTTACTGTCAGTTATAGGTTTTTAAATGGTCGTGCTACGCGAATCAGATGTCATGTTTTAAATTTGGTAATATAGCAAGGGATTATAATCGTTGAATATGTATATGAAATCTGCTACAACTTTTAAGTACCGACCCCAGTCTGCAGTTTGACTAAAGGTGCGTTCGTTACGATTAAGATTTTTAAGAATCTTAGGTTTTTTACTCTGGATAAACCGCGCTTCTTCGTAGAATTTCAACTGGCTTGTGCGAGATATCCCGATTAGAAATCTCAAGATTCTTAACAATTTAATCCTTTCATTTTCAAAAGCATTTCTGGTCAGCACTTTTCTATTTAATTATCTTGTCCTTCACCGGTCATAATTTGTGTCTCTGGTTATCCCATTCGGAACGTTGCTCGGAATTTTCCGTAAACTGGAAAGTACCTCGGACGTAAGTGAAGTTACTTTTTGTCAATTTTTAGGTAATTCGGTTTCTGGTAGGAAATGTACTTTAGTCATCAATACGCTTGAAGAAAAAAACGTATTGTAAACACTTTCCGATCGTCTGTGGAGATCTTTTGGGCATATCATAATTTGATGACAAAACGCAGTAAAACACTGCCATTTGTTATGAAATCAGTATATGCCCACGTTTATTCTTTTCGTTGTTTCTATTTATGCAGCATCATCCTTAACGGGACCATTAATGATTTAGACAAAATATAAACCCACGTGCGAATTGGCGCACATTCATGTCTGCGCCCTCATCATTCCATAGATCTATTTCGTAGAATTGTCGAAGGTTCCCGATTGTGGTTATCTTTGTAAAACCGAATATCCACATAGCAGCGACATAACCAGAACATTTACAATACTAATCTTCCGTCCTCCAAACAATCACTATTTCAGATAACTATATCGACACCGATTCTTGATGGAGTTCTTACAAACTAAATTGAAACGGCTAATTATAGTTATTTTGTGTCTTGAAATTTCAATACTTATTGTGTTCATGTCAATGTCATCATCAAAAACACCTTGTTGTAACTTCAACAAAAGTAAAATACCGAAGTGTTCACGTGAGGCAAGAGAAGCCATTTTGAATATGTCACTTCCGGTTAGCATATACGACAATGTCCACGTGAAGGATAAATTGTTTACAAAATGTTTCTTCTTTGACAAAACTAAAACTGGTTTGGAGCGCCTCCTTGATCAAACCAATTTTATGGATATACCCTGCAACACAACACAGAAAAGATTCTTGGCGCCGTAGGAGAAACCTGGATATGTAAGATTTTTTTGTATATTTTGTTCATTCATTCACTTAAGAGACAAATGAATATTTCCATGTATGATGAGGACTGTCGTGTCATAATATTGGTTATTGTTTTACTACATTTAGTAAATTTTAACCAGTCTCTAACGAATAATCTCTAACGTCAATGCTCAATCCATTAAACAGCCAGTTGGATATTTTGGTAATTTCACTGGCTTCTAGATGATATAAAGAAAGGATAATTCGCCATATGTTATCTCTAGAAAAGCACATTTACGTATTTGTAATTGAATCATTTCAGACAGCTCTCGCCAGCTGGCCCGGATCCGGTAACACATGGGTCCGCCATCTGTTGGAAGAGCTCACAGGTAATAAACTAATATCAGATTGCTGAAAAAATGATTCAACGAGTTTATCAACATACCGGTAAAGTAAAACCCGGATAAGGCACTTTCCAATTTTTTATATTGTATAAATGCAGAAAAGCTAACCGGTGCTTAATCTGATAAGCCTTGGTCCGAGTCCCTTTTTATCGATAAAAACACGTAACAATCAACGAGCAATGAATTCGCTGTCGAATCATTTTACAAAAAGACGAGATTATGGAACGGTAATCTAGATTTATTCATAAATCAAACATAGATGAGGTTAAAAAAAAGAAGAAGAAGAAACGCTGACAAACGAAAAATGCACTTATTTATACAAAATTTTGTGAAAGTTAGTTGAAATTCACCATGGTCGTGCAGAAGTTTCTCAGAAGATTTTTTTTTCAAAGATTGACTGATCCACAATGCCGTTTCAATAGCCATGTAGGCTGTCAGATTCTGTCGGTTAGATTTGAATCGAGTAGCTTTTTTAAAAGAATTATTCATATCAATGATTCTCAAGGTGATCGATTGCGCGTTTGGTCCTCAATCTTCGGATAGTGAAATCAACCCCGGCTCAGCAAAACTAATTGTCTATCACACAAAGGCAATAATAATACACGCGCTTAAATGGGATGGGCAGTTTGTGGCTTAGATGAAATGTTGCCGCTATACTAGTGTTTGAAACGACAGTAAAATCATGGGTATATACGCCAAAAAATATGTGGCTCTGATAAATGCAACATTGTTGAAAGTATCGAAAAACCAGATGCAAACTAAAATATATATTCACAGGAATCCACACGGGCAGTATTTACATGGATCGAGGATTACAAAAATACTTCAAGGCTGAACGTTTTACGGAAAAGGTGATCGCAATCAAAACACACGAGGTCTTCAACTTTTCCAGGAAACTGGAGTTTAGACGAGCGATATTACTTCTTAGAGATCCCTTCGACACGCTACTTTCGCATTACAATCTTGCATTAACGTTTTCACACACGGACATACCGAGTGAAACAAAATTCAAAAATAATTGTAAGTAAAATATTTCATTTATGTGACCCGTTACGCAAAAAGGGACCATCTGGGTAGTGCGTTAAGTGTCGACCGTTGTCAGACTTCCTGGAATGCGCACACTGACTAGGATCGAAACTGTTCGCACTTAACTAATTTTCTGAATCTAGAATGACCAATCTACCTTTCCAGGAAAGAATCTTTGAAATGCGACCTCTGGTTGGCCTGTTCTAGAACCATTTTTTTCAGCAAGTATTTTTTAAGAATTTCCCAGATTCGCGTGACGGGTAACCTATAAACCTCTCTCTTTAAGTTTTTTTTTCGTGTTTTTGCCAAATCACAAATTAACAATATTTAGATGAAGAAGTACAATTATATATTGTTTTTTTTTTTTAAACATCAGTTTCTTCGATAAAGATTATTTTTTTCCGGTAACTACCATTAGTTCAAATTATCTTATCAACAAGTTAAGGTGTATTGAAAACGTTTTTAATTCAACGGAAATATCTTTGTGCATGCTGATTCGCCATTTACTTTTTATCCATAACCTACGGAAAGCCAAGAAAATCGGATGCGGATACCATCACTCACATCAAACCATTTGCGTAAATTAGGGCCACGCTGTTTACATGTAAATACAATGGTTACCTCCAAAGTTAGCTCTGAACTTTTGTTATGCCAAATTTTAGTCATCATGCTTTATCCTCGGCCTATAACTTTCTCTTTTGTTAGTTAAAATATACACCTAGGTTAAAGCTGCTCTTTCACAGTTTTTCATAGAAAAAAACAACTTGATCTTAGATTTGGAAATGTGTGTATTTTTAGACGTTTAAGAGTGACCCAATGGCGTTGGCACTAAAAACAACATATTTCAATAATTTTGTAACTTATTTTTTCGAAGCGGCAAGATCAGTATGGGACCCAGTCTATTTATTTCTAGTCTATAAAATACAAAATCGTAATTTTCCTTGAATAATCTTTCATTTTTGCTTGTATTGAAATGATGTTTCAAGCTGTCAAATACCTTTACCTTATTCTTTGATTGAATAAGACAAGAATGCGGGATGCACATGCCTAAAAAGTTGGCTCGAAATTGATGAATAATTTTTAAAGCGTAAGTAGTCGCTTTATTTTTTCAGAATGAATTTCGCTAAATAAAGAAATATTGGTCTTTCTTTCCATGCATTACCAGATTGAATATTATAATTTTAAAGGCTTCAACATGATAGGGTCGTTACTTCCGATTGATTTTACGAAAAAAAATAAAAATCGCATTTTCCCAATCTGTGAAAGAGCAGCTTTAAAGTGAATATTCTGAGAAATACTGGAGTTATAATATGATCATGTTTTCGACGACGACAGTGTGCAAGCTATTGTTATTCTTCGTGTTTTTTTTTCTCCCAAGACAGCCGAGGCGATATTGATAATATTCATGAGATTTATATTTCTGATTTACAGCTTTCTCGGTGCACGTGATGGTATATCTACAGAAGTGGACACAGTTTTACGTAGACTGGTTACATTTGTTTGAGGGACAAATATTCCTACTTCACTACGAACGATTGAAGTCCGATCTACTAAATTCTCTTACAAAGATGGCGGCATATTTTGGATCTGATGTAACGTTGCATCGATTATGGTGTATTCACAACAACAAAGATGGACATTTTCAGCGTAAATCTAGGCCAAAATGGATGCAAAGTCTTGATATATTGGACGAAAACCTTCGGCAGAAAATCCAGCAATCAAGAGAAAAAGTAAATTTTGCTATAAAGAAACGCAAATTTAACCTGAGAAACTTTGCTAGTAATGACTGATAGTTTTTTTAACACTTCTGTTGTTCAAAGCATTTACGTGCAGTAAATAAAGCTATGGCAGACAGAATAGACTAAGATCAGCCTTCACAGATTTCTGATTTATAAATTTAATCGTAGTGGGAAGTTCTTGAAAAAGACTGGTTTAATGTAAAAAATATATAACTGTATTTAAAACAAGATTTCAATTAAGCAGGAAAAATTTTGGTTTGTAAGCTAAAAATTGACGAGAGAATGTATAGTCCGTTTGACTTCTATATGGACCAACCTTTTCATCAATTACATTAAATTGCGTATGAATGAAAAGTTTTATGTAGAAAAATCTTAATTTCAGCTTAATACCATTCCAAAAAATATTTTTTGAAAATGAAATGATTTCAAAATAATGATTTTGCCTATCTGATTAATGTTAATACTTTGGCATTTTTCGCGCTTAAACACGAGGGGTGATGAAGGCTGTTTAGTAGTAGTAAAATAGTAAAAACACGTGGCTTTATACTAAACATTTCACAGAAGAAATGTCTATTATTCCTTATTTGGACATGCTAATTAGCATATCGACGGTCATTTCATCTTGAACTTGAGTATCACGTGATTTGTACCGTTATTACTCGCCTGCTTATCTAATTTTCCTCGTGAAAATCCCAAGGTCTTAGTAAAAATTATGCTTTTTGATTGGTGTAATTAAGGGAGTGTGGGGTACATCTCAGAATAGATAAAAACAATTTCCAATTATCAGGTCAAACCGTCTTTAAACAAAGGGAATATACACCCGGAATTGATATCCGAGGGAAGTGAAAATCTTCGATAAAATTATTCTTATAAAAAACTCGATTTTATACCAAAACGAATCACTTTAAATCATAAACTTTTGACTCGGTCCCTATGCAAATCAGACCTATTTTTGGATAGATAATTTGCTGTTCCGTTTAATACAGTCACAAGAAGGTATGAACGACTGAGAGTTAACATGTAGACAGACGGACAAAATCAGTATTTTACTATCAAAAATTCTGAAAAACTAAGTTCTTCATGGTATTAGATAGAAAATATGATATGCCAAGAAAAAAATACGATTAATTCATTCGATTCTGAGATTTTCGGCGAAATGTCGGTCCATATAGAAGTCAAACGGACTATAACGGCAAATACCGAACCTGCTTTCAAAAAGCAGTTTCTTATAGGCCTGCGACAAGAATTCTTTTACCTTCTAAACATTCATTTTTTAATTGCAATGTACTTCGAATTGTCGCCTATAATTTCTACGAGTTTTTACTTAATTATTCATAACAATTGTCGGATTGCATAGCCTAAGCAAGACATCGCAATCTCAAACAAAGAATAATAAGTTAAATGATCTTTGTCCACGACTCTATATCAGAGACACAGCTTGCTGAAATTTAAGGATACGCAAGAAGATACCAAGAAGTGATCGTAGCCTAAAAGCGATGGTAAAAACGTGCGAGAGGCTGTAACACAGCCTCTATAGCGTAGCCCTCTCTCTTATAAGCTTATAGAGCTGCGAGAGGCTGTAACACAGCCTCTTAAGCGTATCCCTCTCTCTTATAAGCTTATAGAGCTGCGAGAGGCTGTAACATAGCCTCTATAGCGTATCCCTCTCTCTTTAAAGCTTATAGAGCTGCGAGAGGCTGTAACATAGCCTCTATAGCGAAGCCCTCTCTCTTATAAGCTTATAGAGCTGCGAGAGGCTGTAACATAGCCATTTTAGCGTAACCCTCTTTCTTGTAAGTATCCAGAGCTGCGAGAGGCTGTAACATAGCATCTATAGCGTAGCCCTTTCTCTGATAATGTATAACTGGAAAAGTTCATTCATAATAAGACAGACTTCTACAATGTCATGTAGGTCAAGTTGTTTGATTCAGGAAATTTATTTTTTATACGCCTGCCGAGAACAGGCCGTATTGTCTGATCACTCGTGGTGTCCGTGCGTCATCTGTCCTACGTTCAGGATGACAAAAGAGTGCAAACAGTTTTCCAATTATTCCCCGCTTCACACACAAGTGCATGTGCAAAGCGTGGAATAATTGGAAAACTGTTTGCACTGTTCTGTCATCCTGAACGTAGGGTTGGTATCATGGCTGCATTTACTTCTTTGTCCGGGGCAAAACACTGGCACCTTATGTCTGATGATTTGAAACTTGGCAGCTATGCTTCTTTCGTGATCCCTGTGTGCAGCGTAACGATTTCTCACCTTGCCAGCTTGTTTCGTTATAGAATTAGTCCTAACTGTATACGTGTATAATAACTATATCGCTCTAGCGCTTGATCTCTCTATCCCCAAATCCGCTCACCATCTTTCAATTTTCCTTTTTTACGACAATCCATGTATATGTATGCAAACCGCAATGTATTTGACGGACCTAACCTGTTTTGGAAAGGAATGTTTTTTTGTCTTACCAGTCTGTGTAAGTTTGAAGAAAATCGATGAAAACTGCTGACTTCATCATAAGCATATCATTATCAGAATTCATTTTTTAAAAGTTTTTTTTTTTTTTTTTTTTTTTTTTTTTTTCAAATGAAAATTCATTATTTTTCTCTACGAAGTTTGTGAAATAATCCTATAACTTTTGAAAACTTGAGGTCTACATGTTTACGTTGAGAGTATTTTTAAAGATTTCTTTTAAAATCTATATATAATGAAACCACGAGAACGGGGTTATTTTTATCGTAGAGTAATAATATGAATCACAAAACCATTAGTGAACCATTCAACAAGAGTCCGTGGTCACAATATACACCGTCATAAAATTGCCTTCTACAACAGTTAGCTGTAGAGTTGTAAGAGTTAAAATTTTAATCCCCTTTATTTTCGAATCATTTTATGTATCTTGAAACTATGGTGAGGAATGGTAGCTAATTGTTACACACATGTAAGTGTTCACTGCTTTTACATTCATCCCAAATCAGCACAACTGTATATCTAAAATTGTTCAATGACCTGGAACCAAACTCGAACTTATTCTTGAACTCACTGATGTCGACTCACGCACAAAAAATGAGCTCAATATATCAAAGGATATGTGGTAAAAAGTCCGGAAACCTCAAATTTCCTAATAATTTTCCAAGTCCAGCGATCGTATCTTCCTGAAAAATCATTGGACCGGAACCAAACTCGAACTTTTTCTGTAAATCAATGATATAGAATTACAAAAAAAAAAAAAAAAATAAATAAATAAATAAGCCTTATGTCTCAAATGGTAAAGAAAAAAGTCCGGAAAACTGAAATTTCCAATTATTTTTTTTAATTCAGCATCCTTATCTTCTTGAAAAATCATTGGACCGGAACCCAACTCGAACTTGTTCTGTAACTCATTTATGTTGACTCACACACCAAAGATAAGCTCAATATCTCATAGGGTATAAAAATGCTAAACTTAGACATTTCCTAGTAAATTTCTAAGTCCGGCATTCATATCTTCCTCAAAAATCATTGGACCGGAACCCAACTCGAATTTGTTCTGTAACTCCGATTAATGCGGACTCGCATACCAAAAATTAGCTCAATATCTCAAACGGCTAAGAGAAAAGTCCGGAAAACTGAAATTTCATAGTATTTTTTCTACACCTAGCTTCCGTTTCTTCCGAAAAAAATCATTGGACCGGAACCATATTTTAATACGCGCTAGGACATATGAATAGGAACAATTGTGAAAGTTTCATCCGTATCGGACAGTAAATGCATAACATTTCCAAGAAATTAACATTTGCTCAAAGAAAAGCCTCTGGACAGCCTGTGCAGCGGCACAGACTGTCCAGAGTCTTCACTATGCGCCTTGTAGATAGATACTACCAAACCCCTCTTCAGATAGTCAGTGAACATAACAAATTGTATTGTTGTATAGTCACTTAAATGAATATCCATTACATGCATGTGAAATAGTTGGAAATTTCATGCACAGGGTCATATTGTTTGGGGTAAAATAGTAATTCCATGGGTAAAATTGTTGTCCTTGTTGTTTGAAAAGAGAAGATAGGAGACGATTCTTTTTTTTTTATTTCTGGATAAAATCCTAGCATTCATGACAAAGAACTAATTTTGAATTTGGGACGGTAAGTAGAATAGAATTTGTATATCATACTATCTTTAGACAATGTAGTTTGTCAAAACTCTAGGGTCCGTTGTTTGGAAGAATAATCATAGTGGTACTATGTAAGGAACACCCTGTAGGATCTTAATAGATTTGAAATAAATTAGTGCCCCTTTAGATCTAATTTAGTATATCTTGAGACTTCTCTCCGCAAAATCACTGTTTATTTCGTTAATGGTGTGATACTAGAATTCTTCATCAAGTGAAGATAATGAAAATTACCCTTTAAAACCCAAAATGAGCTTGCACTGTTTAACCGAGCGAATTGACGAACGGCGTAAGCTTGTCGAGAATTTAGAGCAAAGACAAAATTTGTGTCTGTACACTGTATAGACAGATGCTATGTTTTTGATCCAAGCCTTCGCTGTTGCAACTTACAGTAATTAGCCGGAATTATGTGTTCAATTAGGTCGTGACCCTTTTAACTTCTACACACCTCTGATTCGCTATACCACACGTGATGACATACTACGATTTTATCTGCCTTCTTTTGAATGAAATCTGTACTCATGAGTATCGAAATGTCAAGGTTACAGACGAATGGAATGTTCCTATATTTAGCCCAAATTCTCACGAAATTCTCACTAAAACACAGACACGCACCACTTGACCGTGACCATCCTTGATATGAAGTAAAATTTAACTCATTACAAGACAACGTATGTCCTCAACTTAACCTTGTCAAATGACCTTGACCTTGTCACATGACCTTGACTTTGGTGTACAGCTTTGTATGTCAAATACTTTTGGAGAAAAGGCAAAGGTTAAGATTTCGGGTTAAGTTTTCGGACAGACGGACGGACAGACAGACAGACGGACATGAGTAAAACAATATGCCCCCGATCTCTCGATACGGGGGCATAAAAATAATAAAAGAATAAACAATTATCCCAACACAATAGATCAAATTTTTACATCGATTGGAGACTGAAACGTCGTAACTATAGAATACTTAACCTACAGCTGCGGTGTTTGAGTCCCCACTGGCATTTTTTTGTCCCCTTGTTTTACACTGATAACAAAATATTCTTCGTCAAAGTACTTAACATAGTATCTTCAACTGTATAGTAACGCTTCTATCCCTTGGATGAGTCTAAAATTTCCTCAATCCAATCATTCATATATTTGTTTTACCGGAAATACTTAAAATATTACAAAAACATCATTAATGTTTATTGTCCATATTGTACCTCATTGTACTTGAATGAAAAAAACACTATGTTCTGTTCTGTTCCTGGTACCATTAGAAACAGTAACCAGCCTAGTGACATCTGTGGTTTATGCAATCGGATTTTACGTAACTTTTCAACACGCGACAGTTAGTCTCGAGACGGGTTTTAAGAATTATTCGACACGTGTCTTAAATGTACAACATTTCTTGTACCTTTTGTTTGAATAGGGATGAACACCGCTATTAAGATTTTTTCTGTAAAATCGCGGTGGCTGAAGCACAGGCGATCTTTACATAATCTGAATTTTGACATATATGTTAATATAAAATAGCCAAAAATACGAAATTTGGATTGTGAATCAATCGCCTGTGGAATGGATCACCTAAACATGGAATCTGGTATTTCGCGCATCAGAACTATTATTAGCATACATCCTTACATAACTGCAATCTTCTACCCTCCTAGGTTTAGGATTATCCACCGATTGGTAGGAGCAATAGAATCTACACTACGACTTTATTTGGACAATCCATTAGCTGTACAAACCTACATACGAGGGTGAATCAAAATTTTCGTAGACTAGCGTTGTAGAATTTTTTATTTCACAGACTTTGAAGAGAAAACTACATTGTTATTAAATTGCGGTATTTTTCTTTTTGTCGTGTAAATTTGGGTGAAAGCCAACTAGTTGGTCACCTGTAGCAACCATTCTAAAATATGTAGTCATTTGGAACCGGCGCACGGTAACGACGTCAATATGACGCTATGGTATTGATAAGTTCCGTCGAAAGTCAGCACTTTTCAAAATACTCAACTCAACAATAAACACATTTTCTGCATCACCTATCCATTGGATAAGTACTATTTTCATATCCATCTGATCCAAAATGACGACAAAATGACAAACTTAAATGTGTAATGTGTCTAAACGATACTGAACTGATGTTGTTCTGTGACAATTACAGATCAAACGTCGAGGAGACGTTTTCCATTCTCCGAGTGTCATCCTTCAGAAACGCTCTCCATTCTTAGAAAATACCTTTTAAACCATTTAAAAAGAATGTATCTGCTTACATTTGAAGACCTTTTGCATATTTTATCATTTTAACCTCCCGAGGTTTTTCATAGGTTCAGTAGAACTTTATTATTGTCCGGTTGTCCCGGGCTGCGCCGGTGCCGTCATTTCGAAGTTCAAAAATTGACGAGTGCCCTTAGCTTACTGACTTTGACTTCGTATATAGCAAATTGATTATGCTTAAATTTTAAATATCCTTACACATAACGTCAACACGTAAATAGGCGAAGTTTTGAAGTGTTTGGTCCAAATTGAGGGGACAATTACGGGTAGAAACACTAGGAAGTAACGTTACAAAATGGGATGCGCCGGTGGCACCTACCCAGGTTTATCAAATGTTGGATTTTTTACGTCATAGTCATAGCAGACTCTTGTTAAATTGGTAATATGTCAACATTAAATGGTTTGAGACGTGTACAAAGTTTCATTAATTTCCATCGGGACATTCCAAAGTTATAGCAAAAGTCCACGTATTTTTTGATCCACCCTCGTAAATCGTAATGTTTTTCTTTAATTCTTTTTTACGCAATGGCACCACATAATCATTCTTTCACAAAACTGCTCATTACCGAAAGAGACCAAAACCCTGTAATTACAGCGTTTTGGTTGAAGACGAAACAGCGGTCTTTTATTTCGGAGGATGGTGGACCCCATTTAGGTTGTTAAAGTTCCAGAGCCATAGCGGATGATGTTTAATAGTCAAAATGCAGAAAGACCGTTGTTTGATCTGGTAAAATATTGGTTCTGCATGAGAAAAATGAATTACTTTTTTGACTGCTTTTTTTGAGTTACGAAAAGAATTATCAGTCTAGACACTATAGTTGCCTGTTTTCTTTTCTCTATCGCTCTCTGCCTGTCTCTGTCTGTTTGTCGCTCTCTATCTTATTTTTCCTCTATTTCTCTTTCTGTTAATTTACAGTGAAATTGCAGAATTGTCGAAATTTTGTCGAGATACTTCCCCTTAATTATTGTTTACAATTATAATTTCTCTTTTCTCAACGAATTCAATATAATCACTCTAGAATGGCATCAGATTCGTGCCTTCTTCATTTCTATAAAATGTAAAACCTTGGGTTTCACAACACAGGACTGATTTTCAAGTTAAAGTATTTTTGTAGACAAATCTCAGAATAGGGCTCTATTTTCAACTTATACCAACGATTTTTAGTATTTTAGCATCTTCACGAGTCAAGGGGTTTCGAATCGATAGCAAGTAAAACGTTGTAACCCTTGGCTAGACAAGATGGTATTTTAGTATAGGACCAGTATGCAATGTCACATACAAAATTTCAAGGCTAAATACCTTGTGGTTCAAGGGAAAATGATTATTTTTCGAACACGGTGTAGTACTTTTAAAGCGTTTCACCTAGTGGTCATACATGTGTCTTTTGCCTAGAATCCGATAGCTAGTTCGGTAGGAGAATATCTTTCAATATATAACGGATGGACAGACAGACAGACGGACGCCAATTTTATATATAATCAAATATTTATTGCATAGATAGGAATGTAAGAGTATTCTACACAACAAATGTCATAAGTATTCAACAAACTGGCAAATACAATCAATCTTACTCGAGCGACCACGTCTTTTAAGCGACCGCTTTCAAAACCCTCTTCTTTATATAGAAATATCTTAAATCGAAAACAATAGCATTATTTTCATCATGATCAAGAGCCATGTTATTGAGGATTAAAAAATAGCCCCTGTACGTGACAATTTCAATAAACTTATAATAATTAAACAAGAGGACTATGATGGTCCTATATCGCTCACGTGTATCTTTGTCTAAATTAACTAGTATCTAATTTTCCAGCAAAAGTCGTAATTGTACTTCTAAGACTTTTGGTCTCTATAAAGTGTAACAAGAAAATTATCATGAAAGCTCCGTTTTCCCCGATATTACACAGATCCTTCCCATTTTCAAAAGTATTCATCCTTGTGATTTGACAAACATTCAGACCAAGTTTCATGAAGATTGGACCATATGTGTGGCCTCTTGAGCTTAATCAAGAAAATTGTCATTGAGGCCCCTTTTCCCGTGATATGATATGGATCCTTCCCATTTTCAATAGGGTTCATCCTTGTGATTTGACAAACATTCAGACCAAGTTTCATGAAGATTGGACGATATTTGAGGCCTCTAGAGCATAAACAAGAACATTGTCATTCAGGCCTCTTTTTCCGTGATATGATACGGATCCTTCCAATTTTCGATAGGGTTAATCCTTGTGACCTGAAAATCATTCTGGCCAAGTTTCATGATGATTGGTTCATACTTGTGGCATCTAGAGCATACACAAGAAAATTGTTATTAAGGTCCCTTTTCCGTGATATTACACGAATCCTTCCCATTTTCAAAAGGGTTTTTCTTTGTGACCTGACAATCATTCTGACCAAGTTTCATGATGATTGATTCATATTTGTGGCCTCTAGAGCATAAACAAGAAAAAGTCATTAAGGCCCCTTTTTCCTTGATATGATACGGATCCTTCCAATTTTCAATAGGGTTAATCTTTGTGACCTGGCCAAGTTTCATGATTGGTTCATATTTGTGGCCTCTAGAGTGTAAACAAGAAAATTGTCATTTAGGGCCCCTTTTCCCGTGATATGGCACAGATCGATCCAATTTTCAATAGGGTTAATCCTTGTGACCTGAAAATCATTCTGGCCAAGTTTCATGATGATTGGTTCATACTTTTGGCATCTAGAGCATACACAAGAAAATTGTTATTAAGGTCCCTTTTTCCGTGATATTACACGAATCCTTCCCATTTTCAAAAGGGTTTTTCTTTGTGACCTGACAATCATTCTGACCAAGTTTCATGATGATTGATTCATATTTGTGGCCTCTAGAGCATAAACAAGAAAAAGTCATTAAGGCCCCTTTTTCCTTGATATGATACGGATCCTTCCAATTTTCAATAGGGTTAATCTTTGTGACCTGGCCAAGTTTCATGATGATTGGTTCATATTTGTGGCCTCTAGAGTGTAAACAAGAAAATTGTCATTTAGGCCCCTTTTCCCTTGATATGGCACAGATCGATCCAATTTTCAATAGTGTTAATCTTTGTGACCTGGCCAAGTTTCATGATGATTGGTTCATATTTGTGGCCTCTAGAGTGTTAACAAGAATATTGTCATTTAGGCCCCTTTTCCCGTGATATGGCAAAGATCGATCCAATTTTCAATAGGGTTAATCCTTGTGACCTGACAATTACTCTGTCCAAGTTTCATGACGATTGGTTCATATTTTTGGCCTTTAGAGCATAAACAAGAAAATTGTCATTTAGGCCCCTTTTTCCGTGATATGGCACGGATCCTTCCCATTTTCAATAGGGTTCATCCTGATGATCCAACGGTTATTCTGACCAAGTTTTATGATGATTGGTTCATATTTGTGGCCTCTAGAGAGTAAACACTTAAATTGTTGACGCCTGAAGACGGACGACAGACGACGGACATTCAATGATCACAAAAGCTCAACTTGAGCACGATGTGCTCAGTTGAGCTAAAAATTAAATAAAAAAATATGTGTGCAACAATAAGACTCAGATTAGCCTGTGCATTCACACAGTCTGATCAGAGTTTCAAGATGCAATAAATAGATAGATTCAGACCTTCAGCCTGTTTTCACAATGGAAGAATAAATAACATAAATATTCAGCGCCAAAATTAATAATATCATTAGGAAACCTTGAAAAATACTGTTAAAGTTCATAACTTCCGAAACGTTATGGAAAAAACACGGGTTCACTACCTAAACTCAAGGAAAT
Organism: Fragum whitleyi; assembly: GCA_948146395.1. Lineage (NCBI taxonomy): Eukaryota > Metazoa > Mollusca > Bivalvia > Cardiida > Cardiidae > Fragum > Fragum whitleyi. Next base: position 86,934,122 of record OX411543.1, on the reverse strand, counting down.
TGAGGACAGCATTTGATATTAAGTGCTATTAACAAATTCCTTCAAATGTATATTCAATAGACTGCATTTTTAGGGTTGAATATTTCTAACCACAAACCATTTTTTATTTTTGGCCACAATTATCAATAATGCACACAATAAAGCTAGTTAAACAGTATGGAATTATGCTAAATTACAACAAGAGCACTGCCTACTGGTGCAAAGCTTGGCTGCAGGCGCTGGATAATGCAAAAAATCGAAAACGGGAAATTACTCAAAAATGCTTCCTGAGTTATCCCCCTCGATTGTCTGGATAGCTCTTGTGTTGATGATCACAAATGCCAAGTTACGTGAAGAAATCTTCAATAGCAAGAGAGATATAACCAAGGTTAAAGTTTGTCACACTTATGCCAACAACACCAAGGTTATCACCATACCGTAGGTTTTCTCTGAAAACAGCTGAGCTAATTACAAAGATCTTAGGTTCAAGTTAACATTCAAAGAGTTACAAATAAATATCTACAAAAATAACAGCGCTATACCTCTAAATAAAAAAAAAGCTTTAACAAAACTTCATTCATCATTCATTAAATGAAGTATTCAATATTATTATCAAAAACTATTTTCTGGAAATTGCCACAATGTGTCAAAATGAAATCTGTAATGTTGAAAGAAAATCAAGCTTAGCAGAAGTGCAATCAATTTAACTCAACTGTGATGAATAAAACCCGCTTTTCTCCTGAGATTCAACAATCATAAACCGGGTTAGAAAACATATTGCACACTCTTGAAATTAATCAAAATAATTCACGCCTTCATATGATAGAAAATATTAGCAAGTTAGCAGTGTCATTTTACAAAAAAAATTATGAAAAAATAAAATTAAAATTCTTTTATCAAATTAAATCACTCTTTCATCTCAAACTCTCTATTTTGCTGACATTTTTACGAATCCACCCATGGCCCCCAATATCCTCCCCTTGGGTTTGCCTTTGGATCATCTTTTGGGTATCGACAGGGAACGGCAGTATTGCTGTATTCTTTCAGTTTGTCCAACATTATCCTTACAATATCGGGTCTGTCTGCAGATAGATCATTCCACTCGAATGGATCGGCTGTTATGTTGAAAAGCCATACATTCTGTTTCGTTTCTTGAGGATGTAAATGAGGGTTAAAATATAGCTTTGTGTGTATTTTTGTGTGTATACGTTCCGAGGATATATCAATATCATAATGTGGCGGGGGTATCCAGCTACCATTTCCTGGAAAAACAAAGCAAATGAAAATGATCTTGATTCTAATACTGGTATACATACGTGGGATAAAAGTACACTGCAAGTAATGTCAATTTTTGTTTCAGAGGATATTACTCAGCTTTTTACAATTTTTCAGTTAATATACCATGGTGGCTGAAGCACTTAACAATGACTCCCTGGTATTTCTCAAACTAGTACTTCTGTGACACCCTTTCCTCTCTTCTAGCTGCAATCCCAAGGTCTACGACACAACTCAGAAATGTTAATATCAACCACGGTAGGTGGTTTACAACGTTAATATTCTTTATGACAGAAATTATTTAGTCATATCGAGAGATAAGTGTAAAACTATTGTAATTGCCTGAGAAAACATAGTCACTTATTGTAGTCTTGCACTTACTCTTTGATATAAACACTTAGACAAGAAATACCTTAGGTACAAAACGCACTCGATGCAGTTCTCGATGTGTCAGTTCCCAATGTATCGCCTATTAAGAATAAAAGGCCCACAAGGACCGTAGGGGTGTTACTAATCATAAGTTTTCGACTCAGTTTACCTGATAATTCAAGAAATTCATATCATTAAAAATGTGAAAATTATCAAGGGGACATTTTTGCGAAAATACATAATTCCCCTTATCCTATGATTTCCACTGGATCGGTACAAATTTTCATAAGGAAGCTTCCTAATGATCCTACAACTATCCTTCGAAAGCTTCAAGTAAATCTGCTAATATTTTTTTCGAACTTAAATGCGTACACGGGACTATTTTGAACGAAAGTCTATTAGGTCCCCTTTCTTGTGTTTTTCAACAGAGCAGCCCCATTTTAGAAGGGAACTTTCTTATAGCCCCCCCCCCCCCCTTTTCCCTTGGAACAGCCAAACTTTCCCTTTGACCCTACAATCCTCTTGTGAAAGTTTCAAGTAAAACGAGAATAATTCAATTGAATATCCTTAAAGCCAATTTTCCTATGTTTCAAAAGAATTTCCAAAGAAAGCTTCCTTATGACCCTACAATCATCCTGTGAAAGTTTCAAGCAAATCAAATGTTGCTTTGGGCTATATAGCATAAACAAGAATAAATTATGGAAAATCAATTAGGCGCTTTTTCCCATATTTTTTTCAACGAAGCAACACTATTTTCGTAAAGAAGCTTCCTTAAGACCCTAAAAACATTCTGTTAAAATTTCAAACAAATCCTTTAATATTTGTCAACTTATCACATAAACGAGAATATTTTGATGGAAAAGTATCGCGGCCCTTTTCCTGTGATTTTCGACGGATTGGCCTCATTTTCAAAAGGAACCTGTCCTCAGATCCTACAAAAAAACCCTGTGAATTTCTTTAGTAAATCAAATCATACTTCCGGACTTTACTGCGTGCACGAGAACTGTTTACGGACAGACAGACGGACAGAAACCATGCCATTGCATGTTCTTTTGACCTTTGCTTGGTAGAGCTACATATCTGCAATGTTTCCAGTTGTTAGAATGATGAGTCGACAGTTTGTCGCCAATTTTATCGATTCCACAAAAAAATATGTCGGTAACGCATTACAAACTCAATATGTTACCAACTCGATAAAATATCTAAGATACATGATCCGATCTTAAAAGTTGCCAATTTTAATTTCATTAAGAATTTTTTTGAGGGATAAGCATAACTATTATTACCGCCTATATATCTTTGGACACTTACAATAGCTTTACGCTAACCACTCAATTCATGTCCTCACCTGGAAACCCAGTAATAATTTTCCAGTCCTTCCATCTCAGAGCTGCCCGTGTTCGGGTATCAAATGTGTCATTATACAAACGTCGACCTGAAGGTTTTGTCAGTGGGTCTATATTGTGTAACAACTCTGTTCTTGGAGACTCGCTTCTTTTACTGAAAAGATGAAGATGTTTAAAGTTTTTTTCACAAAACCAAAACACATTCACAGAATAATCACTAAAAGATACGAGGGATGATCAAGAAATTTGTACAACCGGCCTAGAACTTTAAGCATTTCTTGATTGTTTAGTGTAGAATTTCTCCAGTGTGGATTCGGTTTCAACGAAAGACATATATTTTTTTTATTTTTGGCAAATTTTATCAGGTGGCCTTAAATGAATTTAAATTTCAATTTTGATAGTCAAGTTTTCTTCAGTAGTATAACCCCAATTTCTGGATCAACCCTCATACGTGGTTACTCATTATTAGCTAATGCAATAAGGAGGATTGTGGTCGCCACCTGAGAAATAATTGAATTCTAGATGATTCCATCAATTTCCGTGCATTATTGGCCGAAAAAATGGTTTTATTTTTCAATAAAAAAAAATTTGAGTACGCAGCTATTTCCTAAGCTTCCATAAAAAAGTAGTCAAACAAGAAGTCTGTTTCAATATCGACAAATCATTGCCTTTTTAGCTTCATGATACTAAATCATAAGAGATGAAGAGTTGATTTCATGGAGTCATGAAGTTAAAAGCCTAGGCACACTTATATATGAATCATACAGTGTGATAATTCTGATTTATTAAAGATGTAATGACAATTTTAAATCAAAGTGCTGAAAGCTAGCAAAGCATAGATATTTTGGTAATCTTCCTTTTAAAAAATTATTTTGATACAAAATCAGGGTTAAAATAAAGCGAGGAGTTAAAAAGCATACTTTCGAATGAGTTCTTGTTTGAATATAGTTCATCCAAGCGACCGTACAATGTAAAGTGCATAGCTAAGTCATTACTTTGAACACATGTGACATTCTTGGAAATCCACATTCCAATACACTGTACAACCGTGAGTGTGAAAAAATTCTCATAAATCCCGATTTTTCTTTCCTTTTTCTGTTCAAATGTTCTCATTTTCTAATTGAGTCCCCTTTCTGACATAAAACGTATTCTGGTCATTGTTCATCATGGGTGAGCCAAATTTTCATGTCCCTACGGTGTTTTTTTTTTTCAGATGAACTTTGCTCTTTCAGAAGGCTTTATCATTTTGACTAACATACTAAACAAGCTTCATCATAAATCCGCTAAATGTATGGCCTTTAGTATGTAATCAAAGAAAGTGTCAACAGGTATCTTTTTCTCGTGTATAAGAATATGGAATTTTTCAAATTTTAATTCATACGGTTCATCTTAATGACCTGACAAACATTACTATCTAAAGTCAGTAGATGATGAACGACCTTCAAGGGATATCTAATGATCACACAGCTCACCATAAGCCTGATTTGCCCTTACGAGCTTAAAGTATGAGGGGGTGAAACTGCAGACATAGGTATGCAACATTACAGGAGAACTACTTTCTATGGCGAAAGTATTCATTGATTAAGTGGTTAAGCTGCCAGAGGTATAACATAGTGACCTATGTGACTAAGTAATTAATCAGTAAACTAATTAAGTAATTAGGGATTTTAACTTCTCTTTTATAAAGTTTAATATATTGTTATAATACATTAGAGAATTCCTAAAGGTCACTTTAAACGTATAAATAATGCATGCTGGAGAGAGAGAGGGCATTGCAGTCTAGTCTTGGAGAGCAGTCGTGTTTGAGAATCTGAACGGTTACCTGTTCTCTTCTAATAAACTCATTATGCTATATTGACTGTGTTGATTTATTATTGCGAAGTACTAACCACTACAACTACTACGTTACATTGGCTTTATATTGGTGCCGTGACCAGGATTCGAAAATGGTACAACAGGTAGGTGCTGTTTATTTTCATCTTTTTTATGGGTTTAATCATTAGTTGACGAATACCAACAGAATTCAGAAAATAACAATTTTAATTTTGTTTTGGGATAAGAAAAAGATAATAGGATATGTCGCAACAACAAGAAACTCAAAATGACTTTTTGATTCATGCTTTTCAAAATTTAAAAGATGAATTGTCAAATGTAACTCAAGCTTTGGCAACTCAAGGGATTACGAATGCAGTTCTTAAATTTGACGGGAATCCGAAACAATACAAAGAATGGATTAAATCAATAGAGAAATATTCTGTTTTGGCAGGGGCAAATGACGATAAAAAGAAATTAATAGCTTTTCAAACTGCTGGAGGTGCTGTTTCTGGCTTTATACAAAGATATTTAAACGCAAATGCAGCATGTACTTGGGACAATTTAAAACAACAAATTGCAGTTAGGTTTTCAGATGTGACAGATGCACAAATGGCTTTGTCATTACTAAGAAAAGTTAGGCAAAAACAGGGCGAAACTATTCACAATTATGCAGATAGAATTTTATCTTTGGCAGATGATGTCTATGGCAATCAAGGAGGCAATGCCGCAGAAAGAAATTTAATTGACATTTTTTCAGATGGGTTATTAAATGAACAACTAAGGATGAAAATTTTAAGGGATCAACCTGCTACGCTTCAGGGCGCTATAGCGATAGCCGTCAATGAACAAAATTTAAGGAATAGAGTACAAATAGCTTCACATTATCAGACTAGTAGAACAAACTTTAAAACCAATGAGCATCAACCAATGGAGGTTGATTTGTTAAGAAGTCAGCGATATAGACATAGGCCAACGCATGTCAATAGCGCACAGGTTAGGACAATTAGATGTTGGAACTGTGGTAACTTAGGTCATATAAGCAGAGAATGTAGGTTAAATGATTTCAAACAGCCAATGGGTCATGGTGTAACAAATCCAGACCGCAGGGTTAAAGATATGAAATCTGCAATGGGTCATGGAAAACCACTTAATCAGGGAAACTAGAAAGCTCTTTGTATAATGAGGTCGATACAGAGAGTAACAACAAAGGAAACTTGTCTCAACAAAATTTTCAAATCAATATCTCAGGCAGTCCAAATTCTTGCTTAGTCAAAATAGGAAAACAAAAATTTAGAACTCTTGTTGACACTGGAGCAGAATGCTCATTGATGCATCGTCGTGTGTATGATCAATTAAAAAACAAACCTAAATTGCAAAATAAAAGCGTGTCTTTGCAAACTGCAAGTGGATCTCAATTACAATGCGATGGTTGTGTCAATGTACAATTTCGTATCGGTGGAACCGACATGTCTCAAGATTTCTATATTATCAGAGACTTAAACAGGAATTTAATACTTGGGCTTGACTGGCTAAAGAAAAATAACGTTAGAATTTACATGGATTTGAAATGCATTAGGATAGATGGTAAACATTATGTCAATTTAGAAGAAGATATTCATATAGCTAGTACAAAAAGAGATTGTTTAATTAAACCTAAAACTGCAATTGTCTGCTATGGTAAGGTTAGAGAAAATCCAAATTTACCAGTACATGAAATTTATGAAGTATCACAAGTTGACAAGGGATTTATTGTTAATTATCCAGGGTTACAAGTAATCAACACTGTTTCAAAATTAAGTAAAAATAGAACACTTCCACTTTTAGTTGTGAATAATACAAATAAGTTTATTAAAATTTATAGACATGGATTATTGGCAAGGATTTCTCCAATTCAAAATAAAGTTTTAGGCATAAACTCCATAAAACAAACAACTGAAAATGAAATTAATTTAAAGGATTTAGATGTTCCAAGTCAATTTAGACCCAAAATCGAAAAATTAATTTTGGAAAATCAAGATTTTTTTGCAAATAAAGACTCTGAGTTAGGACATACCGATGTAGTAAAGATGGAAGTAGATGTTGGTGATCATAAACCAATTAAATTAAGACCTTATAGGACACCACTTAAAAATAGGGAAGTTATTGACAAGGCAGTCGATGAAATGTTGGATGCGAATATCATTAAAAGATCAAGATCACCTTGGTCATTTCCAGTAGTTATTGTTGATAAAAAAGACGGAAGTAAAAGATTTTGTGTTGATTTTAGGAAGTTAAATCAAATAACTAAGAAAAATTCATACCCTTTACCTTTAATTGATGATATCTTAGCTCTACTTGGGAAAGCAAAGTACTTTTCATCTTTAGATCTTAAAAGTGGATATTGGCAGGTAGCCATGTCAAAAAAGATAAAGAAAAAACTGCATTCGCTTGTCATAGGGGTTTATTTGAATTCAATGTTATGCCTTTTGGACTTTCAAATGCTCCGGCTATCTTCCAAGAACTTATGTCAGTTGTTTTACAAGACTGTGGTGACTTTGCTACCGCATATCTTGATGATTTGCTAATTTTTAGTGAGAATCTTGACGAACACCTAAAACACATAAATATAATATTTAATAAGTTAAGGCAACATAATTTAAAGCTGAAATTAAAGAAATGTGGATTTCTTAAAACAGAAACAAATTATCTTGGTTTTATTGTAAGTAAAGAAGGTATCAAAGCTGACCCTAAGAAAGTGACAGCAATTCAATCTTTACCCATTCCAACCTGTGTTACAGAGGTTAGATCTTTCGTTGGAATGTGCTCATATTACCGTCGATTCATACCAAATTTTAGTGAAATTGCTGAGCCAATTATCGCTCTAACAAGAAAATATGCTCACTTTAAATGGACAGATACACACCAAAAAGTATTTCAATATCTGAAACATAATTTAACTACTGTCCCATATTTGGTTTATCCAGATCCAAATAAACCATACATATTATATACAGATGCAAGTGATTTGTGTGTAGGCGCGTGCCTCACTCAAGAATCTGAGGGAGATGAAAAACCAATTTATTATTTATCTCACAAACTGAGCAAGTCTCAATGCAAATGGTCTGTTGTTGAAAAAGAAGCTTTTGCAATTCACTATGCACTTCAAAAACTTGATTACTACTTACACAATGCACAATTTATTATCAGAACTGACCACAAACCGTTAAAATATCTATTAGAAAGTCCTATGCAGAATAAGAAGATACAACTCTGGGCCTTAAGTATGTCAGGATATAATTGCACAGTCGAGTATATTGCAGGAAATACTAACACCTGTGCTGATCTTCTTTCGAGACATCCAGATAATCTCAAAGAAAGAACGGAAAATCAAAATTCAGAAGGCAGTGACAGTATGGTGTGTCCAGATGTCAATGACAATTTATTTGAAATCAATGTTCTTGACTCGAGTCAGTTTGACCCGAAAAGTTTTGCATCTTGTCAAAGTAAAGATGATGACTCATTTCAAAAGTGTGACTGTTCAGACTTTACAAAAACTAATATTGATATGAAAGAGGAACAAAATAAAGATGATGCCATTTCTAAAATTAGATCAATGATTTTAAATGGGGAAGGAAGCAAAGATGTGCAAAAGCACTATCTTTTAGTAGATGATTTAGTTTATTACATTTCAAATATTGATGATAATCCTTACCTAAGATTGGTTATTCCCAGTCACATTAGGAAATTTGTTTTGACACAATTTCATGACGAAAATGGACATATGGGTGTGCAGAAAACCTTTGACTCAATTCGTCAAAAGTATTTTTGGATGAATTTGTTCAAAGATGTGTATAAATATGTATCTGAATGCACAATTTGTCAGACAAGATCGTTGCAAAAAGTTAAGCAACCTTTGCAAGAAACCGATCTTCCACCTTATCCTATGGCGAAACTTAGTCTTGACCTCTCGGGTCCTTATCCTACAACATTATCTGGAAATAAATATATAATTGCTTTTGTCGATTGGTATAGCGGATGGCCAGAGGCCTTTGCTATACCAGATAAAACTGCAGAAACAGTCGCCGACTTAATCATTGATCAAATTTTTCCACGATTCGGATCTTGCTTACAGCTTGTTACAGACAATGGCTCTGAAAACGTTAATAAGATTGTTAGAGAAACTCTAGAAAGAATTAAGATTGATCATGTACTAACAAGTGTTTATCATCCTCAAAGTAATGCTAAAGTTGAAAGATTTCATAGAACTTTACATGATATCTTAGCAAAAAAGATTGAAGGCAATCAACAAACTTGGGATTTACACTTAAATCAAGCTTTGGCAGCAATTAGATTCAATGTCAGTGAATCTACAAAATTTACTCCTTTCTTTTTACTCTATAATAGGGATGTTGTATTACCTGTAGATAATCTTCCAAAAACCAAGACGTAAATACACAGGTGAAGACTATCACAAAATAGCTTTACAAGAACAACATAAATCATTTTCAATCATGAGAAACCATTTAAAAAAATCAAAGAAAAGGCAAGCTAAGTATGCAGACAAGGGTGCTAAAAATATAAATTTCGAAGTAGGTGATCCAGTATATTACAAAAATAATAGGAGAAAAGGAAAACTGGATTTAAAATGGAAACCTTATTACAGAATAATTGAAAAGAAAACCCCAGTTACATATGTTATCAGAAATCAATTAGATGGTTCTACATGCAAGGTGCATGCAGAATTATTAAGGTTAGCAAATATAGATGATTGGGAAATTCCTAAACAAAACGGTAGACATTTGAGAGATGCAGCATATGTCATCCCGCCTTCAGCTTCTGAGTCTGAGTCTTCAAATGACTCCGATTCTGAGGACAATATACCTTTGGCTGAACTAGCCAAAAGGCATAGACATGAAAGGGCAACCTCGGAGGATGAAGATGACATTCCTTTGATGGAACTTAGAAGGCGTCTTAAGTATAGAGAAAATAGGCAAAATCAAGATGATCAAGATGAAAAAAGAAATTTAGAGCAACGTCAGGAAATAATAAATTATAATAATAACGGAAGTTCAGGCGAATCTGAACCAAGCGAATCAGAGCAAGAAATGGAAATAAATGAGATCCACGGGCAAAAGCAAAAACATGCTAAAAAGAAATCTCAATCAGGTAGCGATGTAAAGAAACTGTTGAGACTGGTCGCTAAAATGTTGTAAAATGACCTCAGAATAAGACTATTCTGTTGAAACGTAAATTAAGCTTACACGAGCTTTATTAAGTTTAAGAGGTGAAGTAATAAGAAATCCTCTTTAAAATCAAGAATACTGCAATTGGAAATTGCACATACTCATTTTTTTTTTATTGTTGTTTGTTATATATATTTTAGGTTGGTGTTGTAAGAATTTCATTCGCCTTAAGGTTATTGTTGAAAAATAAGCTTGACATTCAAAAGTTTTGTAAACAAATGGTTGTTTTGAATTAAAATCTGCCATACGCTAAAATATTTGTCAGCTGGGTTTGGGCAGTCATAACATACACTTCATTGACCTTTATAATGAATTGCTTATCACATTCAAGCGATTACAAAATAGTAAAACCGTATCTTGACATTATAAAATTAAAACAACACTTGCAGAGCATCTAGCAATATACAATAATCATATGCGTTTCAGTTGTAGCGACATTCTTAATCATTTGGTTATTGCACAAATATAGAGTCTTAATTCGATCTGTTGGTAAACGCATGGCTAATGATCATGACCTTGAGGGGGTGAATGAAAAACAGTAACCTTCCACCACCTTGGAAGATATTGAGATGTCCGTTGTCAACACGAAAACTGTCAACAACAGTGGTGAAGGCCAATCCTTCAAACGGACTGATGCCATGATGGCATGGGCGCAATAATGAGAAAAATTGCTGAACATTAAACATGTGCACTATGAAAATGGATGTCATGTATATATGAACTGTGAACTTTTGTAAATAAGATGTTTACTGATGTGAATAATATTTTCCAGCTCAGTTATTTCAATACAACGTAATAATATTACCAAATGGACTTCAGCTTTTATCAAAAGTGACCTGTCTAATTATAGGCAGATGATGTTCCTGTAATGAAAAAACACTACTCGGTAGACAAATCAACAACATCGTCACCATACCCTACTAGATTCATGATTAACAAACATACGCGGAGGAGTGAACAACATAAGATCGATCTTCCTGAAGTACCGCCACAAACACTGAAGGGGAAACTAGGAGCCGCCACATACGAGCTAAAGAAGTTAATAGATGGACTTAAGAAATAAACATTAAAAGAAACATTCCATGGAGTTAATATTTACTTCGATTTTATTTGTTATAATTTGCATGAATTTATCATAAATCTTCATAAATTATGTTAAGTTTCAAATAGTCAATATGTGTGTGAAAGAGTGAAAGAATAATTTCGGAAATTAATTTAATAATAAATTAATCTTATATGTAAGGGAGGGATATAACATAGTGACCTATGAGACTAAGTAATTAATCAGTAAACTAATTAAGTAATTAGGGATTTTAACTTCTCTTTTATAAAGTTTAATATATTGTTATAATACATTAGAGAATTCCTAAAGGTCACTTTAAACGTATAAATAATGCATGCTGGAGAGAGAGAGGGCATTGCAGTCTAGTCTTGGAGAGCAGTCGTGTTTGAGAATCTGAACGGTTATCTGTTCTCTTCTAATAAACTCATTATGCTATATTGACTGTGTTGATTTATTATTGCGAAGTACTAACCACTACAACTACTACGTTAAAGAGGCAGTTTGCACTCATTTTAATTTTGAGACTTCCTCAAAATATTGAATGTTAACTAAATTCTTATTTTGATTTATTAAATACGAAGTGACAGCGTAGTAGTTCTACATATTTTTTAACCTTGTGAAACATTGTGAAACAAGATGTGTTTGTGAAACATGAATGCCCTCAGGACAGCATTTTTTTAAAGTTTGACCTTGACAGATGACCTTGACCTTGTCACATGACCTTGACTTTGGTGTACAGCTTTGTATGTCAAATACTTTTGGAGAAAAGGCAAAGGTTAAGTTTTCGGGTTAAGTTTTCGGACAGACGGACGGACGGACAGACGGAGAAGATGACGCCAATATACGTCCGCCTTTGGCGGCGTATAATAAAAATTGAAGATTCACTTATATGAATAGCAAAACTATTTGAAATGTCTGATAAGGGACGTTTTGTTGGATAGAAACTTTTATTCAGCAAGACTAGGGTTAAAGCATGCAAGATATTAAAATACATGTACATACTTGATAGTATTCCATTGGTCAAACCCATCCAATGGTCTAGTGCCATTCAAATTTCCCCCAGCTAGATTGACAAGAGTTGGGTACCAGTCAGTGACATGCATTAATTGTGTAGACCGGGTCCCTATTGCTTCTTTATCTAAAAGCGGACTGTGCACAAAGCCAACACCATGTACCCCACCTTCCCATAGTGAGCCCTTCCAGCCCCTCAGGGGCCAGTTGTTTCCTCCTTCTAGTATCTGACCACCATTATCTGTTGAAATGAGATACGAAAATTCATTATTTGACCCATTTCAAGATGGTTCAATGTGAAAGATGTTGAAAACAACTAGTTCTATTGCAAAGCTATTTTGATGGCTCATCGCAAACAAAGTTGTAACTGTCTATATGTTTATAGGGAGTTACAACTGTTTTACGCTGAGCCATCAATTTGTCTTAATTTTGATTTTCGAACAAAGTTTAATTGTGTTCTTGACCTTTGTCCCTCATGACCCTTTGACTACTTTGTAGGTGTGAGTGGGGGATACAATAAATCACATTTGAGAACAATTTGAAAATCCAAAATCACAAAACTTCATAACTTTAGTAACAGAAATCATAGAAAAGCATTATATACATGATACAAAATTACAGGGACAAACCCATAAAGCCATGAATTAAAGCAACAGCAATTGTCTCATTAAACAATGGTCACCCAGGGCTGAGAGAGAGTTATGGCATTCTAAATCTGGCACTTCTCATCCAAGCTATACAGTATATATTTCTTAGAATCTAATTGATGAGAAAATGTTTCATTTAGAAAGCAAGGGCTTGTGCTAGCTTTTTAAAGTAGGGAGTCATTAACCCCTTGACCATAAAATTCTGGGACTCAAAATGGTTTTGAAGGGGTCAAAAAAGAAAAAATCATGAAAACTGATCAGTCTTTAATGTAATCTATACACACTTAATTGTTTATGTTGTATCATTTATATAGATCTTTTGTTGTATCATTTATACAGATCTTTTGTATTAGTATGGAGAAAACAATTGATCTATACGATCTTTTACATTGCTTAGATTGCACCACTGTAAATTCACTTGGTCGAATGACCCCCTTCAGGAAATTTTCAAGGGTCAAAAAGGAATTTTTGGGAGTCCAAATTCTGATTTAAGGGTCAAACATGAGCCCTGAATGCTTAAGTACTTCCTCTATGAAAAGCTCTGACTCACCAATATAGATGAAGAAAAGTTTATCTTATAACTATACAAATATCTGTGTGATAACATCCAATGTGATATTTTTAATGATATCACATGGATATTTTTAGAACAATGACATTATTCAATTATTTTTTGAAACTTGCTTTTCTGTTTGAAACATCAAAGAAAACAAGTCAAATAGAGGTTATAAGACAAATATAAAAACATATCTAACTTAGTTGTGGGAATTGATCATTGTCTCGGCAGAGCCTTGACATTTATCATTTCCCCAAACCTCCTAAGATATTTTTTCATACAAAACACTAAGTATGTATTATATATAAATCCCTATCATGCTTTTCATAGAACATTCCTGCTATACATAAAAAAATTCAGACTACATAGAATAGGAAACTAAGACAATTTGACATGCAGATTGATCTTAGCCTAAAATGCCTGCTTTCAACTTCATTATAATCTGCACCACTCTGGTTGAAATGTCAGAAACATTGTTTGAAACAAAGTTTGAATTCAGCATAACAAGGTTTAAGACTTAATTACCAGTACTAAACACCAAGACTGTGTTATCCCATAATCCTTTGTTCTTCATGGCATCTGTTATATTTTTGACTGCTTCATCCATACATGTCACCATACCTGAAAATAAGGTTTACCAAACTACCTCTAATATGAGCACGCTCCCTGATAAGTAGCTCCCATACATGCTATGAAAACCCCATTAAAGGTAGAAAGTGCGTAATGAAGATTATCAGCAATGTCGGTTTGCATTTTCTGCATAACCTGTGGTTTGAATTTTTTGATATTGCATGATAGAAAGTGTTACTGTTTCTCAAAATATAACCATTTGTACTTGTTTTTGGTACCTTTGTATTACACTGCCACTACCTTAAGTTGATTGAAAATATATGTATCTAATTCTTACAAATTCTGTCAGTGTTTTTTCTGTAATTAGCAGTACATTTCCTCTAAACAATCATTCTAATTTACCTCAATCCAAATGGGAAAGTAAAAAAAAAAAAGGTATTTGTTTTTCATCAGAAATTAATTACAAATTAAAAGCCCCTAGTCTATGTTTTGCATAGGTTCCAAGAGCTTTAATTTGGTTAAATACAGTATTTATAATTTCACATTGTAACAACAACAAGAGGCCAAGAGGGCCTGTATCGCTTCACTAGCTTTAACGTCTCCAGATTTGAAAAAGAGATATTCAACATACAACTTAAATAACTTTGGTGCATGGAAACCTATGAACAATTGTGCCATTTTTTATTTAAATTGGCCGAGAGGTTTTGGAGGAGAATATCATTTAACATAATGATTTAGAAATGAAAATAAGCCCCACCCTGCCACACCCATCTTCGGGAAGCAATAAAACTTGGATTTACAACTTAGGTACATGGTCTCCCAAGGAAAAATCATCAAGTTTCATTGTATTAAACCCAATAGTTAAGAAGGAGAGATTTTTTAAGTTTTTATTTGAAAATGAGCCATGCCCTGCCATGCCCATATTTGAGGATCAATCAAAATTTCTTGAATAACTTAAGTACATGGCCACACAAGGAACAATCAAGCTAAGTTTCATTGAAATTAGCCCAATGGTTTGGGATGAGAAGAATATTAAATATTCTGAAGTGAAAATAAGCCATGCCTATATTTGTGGGTCAATCAATATACCTTGCATTACTTTACTACATGGTCACCAATGGTAGGGGGAAGAAATTTTATCTAAAATTTAAAGTGAAATAAGCCCTATCCTGCCAAACCTGTTTGTGGGGGTCAAAATCAATTGGTATTTCTTGAACAACTTACAAAGAGGGTCACCCAATGTGCATTTCTGCCTAGGAGGAGAACATGTTTAAAGAAAATTTTACACACACATGGACACACAACGAACACACCACCATGATAAAAGCTTGCTGGCCTTTTGCCAGTGGAGCTAAAAAGGTGTAAAAAATTCTTTGGTTTGTTTAGATGGGCTTTACCTACAATCATCTATTTATAAGACTGTAACAAGTTTTATCTTATAATTATACAAATATACGTGTGATAACATCCTGTATGATATTTTTTATGATATCACATAGTTATTTTTATAACAATAATATCATGCAGTTATTTTTGGAAACTTGCATTTCAGTTAGAAACATCAACGAAAACAAGACAAAAAGAGGTTATAAGATAAATATAATACGTATTAAGTGTATTGTATGAAAAAATATCTAACTCGGTTTAGAGAAATGATAATTGTCTCGGCAGAGCCTCAACAATTATCAATTTTCCCAACCTCTTTAAAAAAATTTTTCATACAAAACACTAAGTATGTATTATATATTTAGATCAATGCTGGGATTAGAAGAAGTGAGTCTGTGCATAACATTTCAGGAGTTACCTTTGCGAGAAAAACAAGCATTTCGCAGCCTAGACAACTATGCAGCAAGAGAAATTGTTGGAAATGACATGCTAAATGGTACACAAACAAATTCCTCTTTCTTACAATATTTCGGAAACTATTTTACAATAATTTCTTACCATATAGGAAACTACTTTATTTTTTATTTTCATTTAGTTAAATTTTTATCTGTAAGTCCCTTCAATTCTGACCAGTCTTATATTGTGCTCATGTGTGAAATACCTATCTTCATTATTTAAAAAAAAAAGATTTTTCAGTTATTTAATTCTAGGTGATTACATCAATTTTCACGCTTTCTGATTAGCGTAAAATTGGTTATATTTTTCAATGAAAACAATTTTGAGCATGTGGGTATTTTGTAACTTTCTGCACAAAGCAGTCTCCTTGGAAATTTGTTTGATTTAGAAAAATCTTTGTTTCCTAATATTAAATCATACAATATGAAGAGAGTATTTGTAAATTTCACAAAGGCTAAAAACTAACAAGAGGACCATGATGGTCCTATATCGCTCACCTGAGTAAGTCAACTCATAACTTGTCAACAATGTTATAAATACCAGAGATTGTCTGATGTACATTTAGGGTGGATTTAAAAGAAACAGACTTTAATTTCCTCCTCCTGCATTTTGATTTTCTTTTTAATTGCAAACAAAGTTATTGATGGAATTGAATTTATCAAGTTTAGTAGACCTAAACCTTAAGAATATCCCTGCCATGTTTAAGATATGCCAAATAGTTAAGGTGAAGATAAACCTTCTCTGATATTTTTGGCAATATTTTGACATTTCCAATACCATGTAAACCAGAGATTTTGATTGAATTAAATTATTTTTACAATTTTGGTAGAGCTTCACCAAAAGAACATCCCTACCATGTTTCAGCTTAATTTGCCCAGTGGTTTAGGAAGAGAAGAAGTTTTTCTAAGATTTTCAGCAATTTTCGTCCATTTTTCAGCCTTTCAGTTACCATGCAAACCACTGTTTTTGATGAACTTAAATTTTTTCAACAACTATTGAAGAACTTCACGGAAGAAACATCCCTACCAAGTTTTAGCTTTATTGGCCTTGTGGTTTAGGAGGAGAAGAATTTTGTCTAAGATTTTCGGCCATTTTTCAACCTTTCTGTTACCATGGAAACCAGAGTTTTTGATGAAATTAAATTCTTTAAACAACTTTTGAAGAGCTTCACCCGAGAAACATTTCTGCCAAGTGTCAGCTTGATTGGCCATGTGGTTAAGGAGGAAAAGATTTTTTTCTAAGACTTTCAGCCATTTTCGGCCATTTTTCTACCTTTCTACCATGGAAACTAGAGTTTTTGTTGAAATTAAATTCTTTTTACAACTTTGGTAGAGATTTCCTCCAAGAAACATCTCTGCCAAGTTTCAGCTTGATTGACCTTGTGGTTAAGGAGATTAAGATTTTTTTCTATGATTTTCAGCCATTTTCGGCCATTTTTCAACCTTTCCGTTACCATGGAAACCAGATTTTTTGATGAAATTTTAATTCTTTTAACAAATTTTAAAAAGCTTCAGCCAAGGAATATCTCTGCCAAGTTTCAGTTTGATTGGCCTTGTTGTTTAGGAGGAGAAGAATTTTTTCTAAGATTTTCGGCCATTTTTCAACCTTTCCGTTACCATGGAAAACAGAGTTTTTGATGAAATTCAATTTCTTTAACAACTTTTGAAGAGCTTCACCCCAGGAACATCTACGCCAAGTTTCAACTTAATTGGCCAAGTGGTTAAGGAGGAGAAGAATTTTTTCCTAGATTTTTGCGATTTTCAGCCTTTCTGTTGCCATGGCAACCAGAGTTATTTATAGAATTAAATTCTTTTAACAACTTTTGAAGAGCTTCACCCAAGGAACATCCCTGCCAAGTTTCAGCTTGATTGGTCCAGTGGTTTCAAGAGGAGAAGATGTGCAAAGAAATTGTTCACGGACGGACGGGCGGACGGACGGACGGACACACAGACAGACGATGGACGGACGACGGACGATGAGTGATCACAATAGCTCACCTTGAGCACTTTGTGCTCAGGTGAGCTAAAAACCTTATCATGAAACTAAAAACCTAATCACACTCATATATGAATCCACTTTGCGTATTGATACAGTATTATTGTGTTTTTAGTTTTATACATTTGTATCTCAATGAAATTAAAAAGTACTTACTTCATTTCTTACTAACCTCAATTGAGAGATGTTTTTGTTCTTTCTACTGAATTAGTATAGACAAAACTTGAGCCATACTGGTTAAAACTTATATTGTCCTACAATTGGCAACTTTAAATGAAACAATATATACATTCCACAGGATAAGGGTTAATATACCTGCATAAATTCTCCTATTCCTATCATCCATAAATTTATACTGCTGCAGGTACTGCTCTGGAACTTGGAGAGGTGCATGGACAGCTTGGAATGGTATGTAGATAAACAGGGGCTGTAGATAAAGAAAGGTAAATCTTCACTTAACATAGGTTCTAACATAATCTTTTCACATCCTAAAAAGAAAAAGAAAATAACAAGAGGACCATGATGGTCCTATATCGCTCACCTGAGTAAGTCACTAGTAACTTGTCAACCATGTTATGAATAACAGAATTTGTTTGAAGTAAATTAATTTTAGGGTGGTTAAATTTGGTCCTACTGTAATTCAATTTTTTTTAATTTTCATAAATTTTCAACTTTTCTCTTACTATGGCAAATTCTTTTAACAACTTTAGTAGACCTACATGTTAAGAACATTCATGCTAAGTTTAAAATTGATTGGCCTCATGGTTAAGGAGGAAAAGAATTTGTTCTAAGATATTTGGCAATTTATGCCATTTTTCAGCCTTTCCGTTACCATGGAAACAAGAGTTTTTGAAGTTATGAAATTCTTTTAACAATTTTTGAGGAGCTTCATTCAAGGATCATCCCTGCCAAGTTTCAGATTGATTGGCCTAGAGGTTTGGGATAGAAGACTTTTTCCTAAGATTTTTGGCCATTTTACAGACATTCCGTAACCATGGCAACCAGAGTTTTTGATGAAATTAAAATCATTTAGAATAATATTGAAGAGCTTCACCAAAAAAATATCCCTGTCAAGTTTCAGCTTGATTGGCAAAGTGGTTTGGGAGGAGAATTTTTTCCAATATTTTCAGCCTTTTTAGGAGGAGAAGAATTTTTTCTAATATTTTCAGCCATTTTCGGCCATTTTTCAGACTTTCCATAACTATGGAAACTAGTTTTTGATTAAATTAAATTCTTTTAACAACTTTTGAAGAACTTTACCCAAGGAACATCCCTGCCAAGTTTCAGCTTGATTGGCCCAGTGGTTTAGGAGAAGAATAATTTTTTCTGATATTTTCAGCCATTTTCGGCCATTTTCAGACATTCCGTTACCATGGAAACTAGTGTTTTTAATCAGATTAAATTCTTTTAACAACTTTTAAAGAGCTTTACCCAAGGAACATCCCTGCCAAGTTTCAGCTTGGTTTGCCCAGTGGTTAAGGAGGAGAAGATTTTTTACTAAGATTTACAGCCATTTTGGGCCTTTATGTAACCATGGCAACCAGAGTTTTTGATGAAATTTAATTCTTTAACAACTTTCAAAGACCTTCACCCGAGGAACATCCCTGCAAAGTTTCAGCTTGATTGGCCCAGTGGTTTAGGAGGAGAAGATTTTTAAACAGACGGGTGGATGGACGACAGAGTGATCACAATAGCTGACCTTGAGCACTTTGTGCTCAGAAGAGATAAAAATAAGAGGACCATGATGGTCCCAGATCGCTCACCTGTGTCTCTTTGACCCCCGGGACATCACATTAATTAAATAGGCAGATGTCATAAAGGAGACAATTTCCACATGAGATCAATACCATGGAATGTTTTCAGTCAAGAGCAAGACAGATATGCCTTTTTCGCTCTTTGAGAAGATTTTTGAAGGTTTTTTCAAGTTTCATTAACATTGGCCCCCTGGCTTAGGAGAATATGTTTAAAGAAATTTTGGATGATGGACGACGGATGATTTACAACGGACATTGTACGATCACAATAGCTCACCTTGAGCACTTTGTGCTCAGGTGAGCTAAACAAGAGGACCTTGATGGTCATAGATCGCTCACCTGCGTCTCTTTGACCCCTTGGACATCACATTAATTAAATAGGCAGATGTCAAAAAGGAGATAATTTCTACATTAGGTTAAGCCCAAATGTGACCCCAGGGTCTTGATATGAACAAACTAGGTAGGGGCCCACTAGATGATGCTACATACCAAATATGAAAGCTGTGTACCCTCTGGTTTCGGAAAAGAAGATTTTACAATATTTTTGCTCTTTGATTCTATGTAAAAAGGGTTGCGCCCGATTGGAGCCCAAATAAGATGCTAGGGTCTTGAAATGAACAAACTTGGTAGAGGTCCATTAGATGATGCTACATACCAAATATGTTAGCTGTCTGTCTTCTGGTTTCAGAGAAGATATTTGAAAATTTTCATTTTTTAACCCTTTGTGCTCAGATGAGCTAAAAGGGATGCGCCCGGCAAAGCCCAAAAATGACCCAAGGGTCTTTATATGAACAAACTTGGTAGAGGCCCACTAGGCGATGCTACATACCAATTATGAAAGCTGTCTGCCATCTGGTTTCAGCAAAGAAGAATTTTTAAGATTTTTGCTCTTTGGGTCTATGTTAAAAGGGTTGCACCGGGGTGGAGCCCAAATATGACCCCAGGGTTGATATTGACAAACTTGGTAGAGTTCCACAAGATGATGCTACATACCAAATAAGAAAGCTGTCTGCCTTCTGGTTTCAGAGAAGAAGATTTTTGAAGATTTCATATTTTCACCCTTTTAGTTAAGGGTTAGGGGAAAGTTAAGGGTGGATTTCATTTATTTGAACAACTTTAGTAGAGCTGGACCCAAGAAATATCCCTGCCAAGTTTCATCAAGATTGGCCCACTGGTTTAGGAGGAGAAGAAGTTTCAAGAAATTGTGGATGATGGATGACTGATGACGGTCACTTGTAGCTCACCTTGAGCACTTCGTGCTCAGGCGAGCTTAAAATGCATTCAAGTAATTTCTTCATTGGCAACTAGGTTTTATTTCATTGTTATGGGCAAATTTAAGAAATATTGGGTAATAGTAGAAACAAGACACCCCCCCCCCTACTGGGTATGAAATAGGTTTCCAAGGACTCAATAGTAAGGCACATATTGGTACTCTCCTAGGTTTCAGAGTTCATGATTGAAAGTAAACAATTTCGTTAAGCTTTCCCTTTTTTTGTGCAAAGATTAAAATATTCTCTGGATAAGCTTAACATGGCGTTGAATTTATATGTATCTTTGGGGATAAACTTCAGAAAAGATTTGAAGACTGTTAAAAGGTTAATTTCCAGGGGGGCCCACGAACTTACCTATCTGATTTCCAGGGGGTCCTACCAACTTACATCAGATAGTTTTGAGAAAACAGCTATTTAAACTATAACACACACACAACCCGTGTCCCTCAAAACATTGTCTGATTTGTTTGTTTGAACTACCTTTACGGAATTCCTGGATCTGCCATTGAATGTAAGGTAGGTAGGTATCATAACAGTTGAGTAATTATGTTGAGCTCATCCTTGCAAATATAATCCAACAAAGAATTGGCCATTCACAGAGCTATAGATAGAGGGTGAATTTTGGATTTTAGATCAAAGTATTTCTATCATTATAGCATAAATTCTATGTTTTGGCACTCATTAGTATCTTCTTATTGAGGCAATTCAAATGAGTACCCACAACATAGAGTTTCATTGAGAAATAAAGATTTTATACTGATTTACCCCCTCTTATTTAACCCTTTGCTTTGTAATCCCTGTTTTTTACATGTCTGTGACTTTATGATTGAGAAAACATTGTGAAAAAAGAAGAAATTGCTTCTGACAAGCAATTTCTTCTTTTTCCACACTATTTTCTATCCTACTGAATGGTTATTTTTCAAATTTAATCCACTTTAAATTTTTGTCTACAAAATCTTTGAATTTGGACAGGTCCAAAATTTTGTAAAACAGGAAAGTGTTAAATCTTTGATTCAACCTTGTGCACCTTACAAACTTTACCCTAATAGTAGCACCCCTGCATTTTTTACTAAGAAACCCACTTCAAATGCATAAATTTTAAGAACTTGTTCAGACTTCTTCTCTAATTTGATGTGAATTTCCTCTAAACAATCATTTACAATTTGAATTGAAGGGAAAAGCGCCTATAAGAGATAAGTTTAATGATTTTTTTCAAATAAGAAAATGCATACTAAATAATAGCTCCCTGACCATGTGATTTGTAGTCCGGGAGCGTTTATTAGGAGAAATATTGTATCCTAACATTTAGGGCTTGTGTTTGACTTTTAAACCAGGGTTTTGACCCTCAAAAATCTGATATCTTATTTTGACCCTTAGAAATCTATCCCAAATGAGGCATTCTAGCCCCCTAGAAAGAATTTTCCAAAGGTAAAAACTTTTTGATGCATCCTATATACTATCTTAAATTTTACAAATTAATTGCTTTTTTCCTATCTTTACAAGAAAAGGTAAATAAACTCTTAAACCTGCAAAATTATACCTATGATTTGCTATTTCTGCATTTTTGACCCCTTTAAAATCTACTTTGACTCCCAGAGTTTAATAAACAATGGCTCCCTTATTTTTCTAACACTAGCACGAGCCCTGACATTGGTGATAAGGTTTTTTATATACTACCAAATGCTATCACTCATATGAGCAATAAACACCAGTCTACAATATTGGCTACTATTGAAATCCTATGTTGTGGGTAGATCTACTCATTTAAATTGTCTGATCCAAACGCTATCTCTATGATAGAGCCACCTACCTTTTCACTGTCATGTTTATTTATGATATCAATCACTCTATTTGCAAACAAATGTGTTGAATAAGTCCCGTTGGCATTGGTTACTGGTTCAAGGTTATCTCGAAGGTCATGTCCATGCATTTTGCCATAGGAACGGTAATGTGTATAATAGTCTTCACTTCCCGTCAAGTAACCTTCAGAACGATAAAATTATAATTTAATTTAAATACAATTTATAGGCATAAGGTGGAGCCGGGGTCTTAGTGCAGTTGGTAGGGTGGCGGATTGTCAATCTAGAGGTCATTGGGTTTGATCCCTGATGGCGGTACTCATCCTTTCCAGCTATTTGTCTCTCATCAATGGGTTATTTATCATAGACCTATGTGAGATAGCAGCTGGAGGCTAGGAAAGGATGTGATGGTATTACTAATGTGAGAAATACCAGGAATCCATTATTAGGTACTCCAGCTGCTGTGATATAACTGAAAGATTGTTGAAAGTGGCAATAGATGAATAAAAACTTGTCATTATAGCTTAACCCTTCTCCCGCTATTCATGGCTATTTCCTGATGTAAAAAAAACTTTGACTGACAGCAGAGTTCATGTTTGACCCTTAAGGTACAGGACCCCTTATAGTTTCACAACATTTCAGAATAAATTATCTTGGCCAATCAGAACATTAGTATTTAGTAGACAATTCTTAAGATTAGATCATAACAAAATAACATACTTTTATCTTAATTTTCATACAAAATAAAAGGTAACCGATAACTGAGGGCTGCATGGGCAGATTTATCAATAATAATCGATAATCAGTTGGTTTTGTCTTCCAGTTGTGATAATTTACTTAGAAATTTCATAATCGATTAATCAATTTCTAACGTAAATGAAGACTGTTATATATCATTTTCGAAAACCAACATCAGTTTGATGGCTCAGCGTGAAACAGCTCATAGGCAGGTACAACTGTTTCACGCTGAGCCATGAAGTTGGTAGAAAATCTGCAGAAAGACTCTTTAGGTCAAGAGTTTTAACTTTAACATTCTATTCTTCAAAGGATGATACTGGGAGTGCTGTATTAATTTCTAAGAAAATTATTGTTCGATCAATCATTATTAGTTGATTTACTCTTCAAACTAAAAATCAATTGTTGATTGTGATTTGAGACTGATTGCCCAACACTAGTAACTGAGAATATATGAATCATAAACAAATTTTAACAGGTATAAGAAATCATAAAATGGCAATACAAGAAATGAAAAGGGCAGAGGTAAAGCAAATAGTTGGTAGCGCTTGTTTTAAATCTTTATTTCCAAATAAACCTCTGTAATGGGTTCTATTTGGAATAATCTCGGTGAGAAGATTCCATTCAGTTCCCACACTATATGGTTTGCATAAGCACTATTGAAATATTTGAACCTAAAACAAAAAATACCCCCCTCTTCCTCAAGCTCTCCAAGAAAGAAGTTAGAGGGAAAACAGACCAAAATATAAACTTAGGGTTATCTTCCAAAAGAGTATAATATTTCGTCTTATGACTTTACAATTACCATGTGATAAGATCCCATATGATATATTTTTTATGATATCACATGGATACTTTTAGAGCAATAACATAATGTGGTTATTTATAGAAACTTGCATTTCTGTTAAAAACATCGAAGAAACCAAGGCTAAAAGATAAATATAATACGTTTTTAGTGTATTGTACTAAAAATATCTAACTTGGTTGTGGAATTGCCTTGACAATTATTGATTCCCCCAACCTTGTAAGATATTTTTTTCGTACAAAACACTAAGTATGTATTTACCATAGTATGAATCAAAGCCTCTATTTGTTGGCAGATATTCTTTCTCATAAAATCCAACATGCCATTTTCCAACAGCATGTGTGGAATATCCAACTGCCTTTAGTCTATCAGCTATGGTCTTGTCTTCTAAGGGTATTCCATTTCTCTGTGGAGGCCATATAATCCCATGTTGTAAGCCTGTATGAATCTGAAATAAATATGCAAAAGTGCAATTTTAAAAAGAACCAGCAAGACTTTCATTGGAAGAGGAGACATTGCTTGCTGTATATATATAATAATTAATAGAGTCAATTCTGTCGACAATTGAGTTGAACAAAAATAGTGAAGTCCATCATTCGAGAGATAAGAACCCAAACCACATCAATAGGAACAAAACAATAATTATATACATGGACCTATCACACAAAAAGGGACCATCTGAGAAATGAATATTCAAAAAAAGAGATTGGGTCCAGCATTGGTCAACCAGGGGTCGTATTTCAAAAATTCTTTCACTGGAAGGTAGATTAAAGATTCTAGATTCCGAAAATAAGCTAAAAGCGAAAAGTTTTGACCCTAGTCAGTCAGCGTGAATTATGGACATTTTGTACCATAACCATTTCGTACTAGATGTTTCGTACCATATGCGAAGATGTTTCGTACAATAGGTGAAGACGTTTCAAACAATAGGTGAAGACGTTTCGTACCATAGGAAAAGTCGTATTGTACCATAAAATTACCATTTCGTACAGCAGGGTAACCCATTTCTTATCATTTTGATACAGAATTCGTGCCATATGTTTGGTTTTGGGATGACAGAAAAGAAGTCAAAATTTATTTGATAATATTCCATTGATATCATTTTATAAATAAAACAACATGATAATTATTACTTTAATTGAATATACCAAACAGACAAATATCAAAAAAAAAGAGGATGGATGATGATCATTATTTCTATTTATTTCTTTTTATCTTTTTTTTATTGTTGAAAGTTTGTTGATAAATTTCAAAAGGCGCCTGAAATTCATGAACTTGTTAGCATCTATACCTGAAAAATCATGAGTTACAAAACCATAATTTTTTAAAAAAAAATGTAACTAGAACTAAATCATACTGGTTACATTTTGTTAAATTACCTAAATTGCAATAATTTTCTTTAAAATCATATACAGTCGATATTGCTTGAGCGACCATGTCTATTAAGCGACTAATTTTATTAAGCGACCACAATAAAAAGCCCCTTCACCGTAAGCAAAATCTCTTAAACAGAGGACATTCTTAACGATAAACGGTTATCATTGAATCTTATGTTGTTGGATCCCATTAGAATCGTCTTAACAAGACGATTCTTATGGGTTGGAACATCATAGTATTCAGGACGATTTGATCGACAATCTATAAGTTCAATTTAAATGAACTGTCACGTTTATCATGATATTTTGCATTAAGCGACCATTCCTGTAAGCGACCTCTTTTTGGTAGTCCCCTAAGTGGTTGCTTAGCACAAGTTTTACTGTATTCTTAATATAAAGAATAGATAGTGTTAATTGAACAAGTTCATATTCATTTCTTGAAATATGTATTAACTACTGGACGACATACTGCAATTGCTTAAGAACATTGAATACAAAATCCATTTCTCTTGTAGCCTCAAAAAAATGTATCACCAATATACTCTCAAAAGCAAATTGTTATTTATTCAATTAAGAAACAAGGCTTATTGCTAATCAGTTGACGATTAATAATTGAAGGGAAACACCGAACAATTCATTGTCAATTTGTTATTACCAATCTTGTAGCAAACAGGAGTCAAACAACATACCAGCCAATCAACCTTTTCATAATTTGGCCTACTCATTTAATTAGTAAAAGGCTAATCATTTTATAGGCTCGCAGCACAAGCAAATTTTTTGAAAATCATTTATTCCATTTTGGTACGAAATGGTCATCGTATGGTACGAAACGTCTTCGCCTATGGTACGAAATGGTCACCGTATGGTACAAAATGGTTATATATTTTATGGTACGAAATGGTTATGGTACGAAACGTCTGTATACCGTCCGCGCAACCTACGCAGTCTAACTAGGGTTGACATTTTACAAACTACCAAGATGGTCCCTTTACGCGTGACGAGTCATATATAGATCTTCTCTATGTAATTGCTAGACTGGTGACACGGTCAACCAGACTGGCCTTAAGTTAAGATTGGATTTATTCTTAGTAGGCAGACAGCATAACAATCACGTCCTCTATATACCGGTACATACCTGGTATCTCCCCGACAGTAACTGGCTTCGAGTTGGCGTACAAATTGGTTGTACGTAATAATTCTCCAACTTCACACCCGTTTCTGCAAGTTTGTCGAGGGTTGGAGTGTTGATCTCAGAGCCATGATAGCCAATATCATGAAAACCATAATCATCAGCTAATATCAGTAAAATGTTTGGTTGCTTGCAGCTCGAAATTTGCAGTAAATAAGCTATTGAAATTGTAAACAAATAAAGTATGGTGTCAGCCGCCATATTGATTTAGTCACATGATTATCACATGACATTAAACCGGTGAAGGGGAAGAGGTGTCACCCCGTCCAGATTTGGACTTGTACAGGTTTCAAACAAATTGCTGTTTTTTTTAGATAACGTTTTTCTTAAGGGTCTAATTGGTAAAAAAGATTGTTCGTGATCTTCAATATCGATAGGGACTGATTTTAAGGTGACCTATAAAGTGGCGGTTCTAGATGCAGGGACGCGGGGGTGGACCGGGAGGCCTGGGGGTTGATCCGGCCCCTCTAGATCCTAGTTTATTTTATTGTTATTTTACAGCTCTCAATCACTCATTGGCCTTTTAATATGCCTTTGTCAGTCAATATCATAGAACCTCGAGACAAAAGACTTAATTCGTCATCCGCAAGTTACAAGCGACACTGTATCAATTTATGATTATTACGGATAGGTAATTGAAATAAATAGAGGATATTGAATGAGTGGTCATGGAATACTGAATTTATTAAACGAGTCATCTATAAACAGATAAAAACGAGGCTGCGCCGAGTTTTTATCTGTTTTAGAAGACGAGTTTAATAAATTCTGTATTTTATGAGCAAAACTTTTATACTCAATTTATTATATGACCCGAATTTTTGCAAAAAATCGTCAAAATTCTTGAAACTCAGCATTTCAATTTTCCGCGAAACTTATAACACTGTTTAAAACTGACGTCACAATATATACATTATGACGTCATTTTCGCAATTACAAAATAGCGTTGCTATTAGCTTTGAGCGTATTTGCATAGTTATGCTACTAGTGTATTAGCACCCGTGTAATATTAACAATATTCAACGGTTTTTATTTCATTCCCGCGACCTAGGTCATATAACAAAATAAAATAAAATGCTCTTACGCAAAAATTGCGATAGAAATACAGGCCTGCTTGCTCCTTTTTTTAAAAAAATCTGTGTACGAAGTTCCTTTTAGCAGAAATCGAGTAATG
The DNA here is from genome assembly GCA_948146395.1 of Fragum whitleyi. NCBI lineage: Eukaryota > Metazoa > Mollusca > Bivalvia > Cardiida > Cardiidae > Fragum > Fragum whitleyi. The sequence goes on along the minus strand of OX411543.1, from coordinate 86,906,332 downwards.
TTTGCAGTGTTACAGCCCTCTTCGAAGATTACGGAGTGCATTTATTCATTCATTCATTCATTCATTCATTCATTCATTCATTCATACATTCATTCATTCATTCATTATTTCTAATTATCTTTTTTTGTCAATCTGCTAAACTATTCCAGGCAAAAAGTATTGGATTAGACGTTCGATTTCACTGAGAAAGAAAACTAGGTAATCTAAATGTTATCTTTATTTCAAACCTCTGAAACCATTTGACAGAATTACAATAAATGATGTACACATGATCTATTCATTATCACCATGACACATTTGAAGACTTGTATATAATAAAATCTCAATTATGTAACATGTATTTGTTTTTATTTAAGTTTTAACTGGTAACATGTACCTTCTTTCGTTTCCCTTCAAAATATTAAATGATTTAAGTGGCGGATTCAGGATTTCTGTACAGTGGGTTCGAGCATAAAAGCGGGGGGTCGTTTTCCTAGTATTTTGCAATTTCAACCATTATCCCGATTGAATTTAAATTTTGTTTACTAGAACAGATTTCATATTTTTTGACGATATTTTTATATCAATAAGTCTACTTCAATATGTTCCACAAAAGTTAAGAAGTACGCAGGCAGTGAATGCTAAGATCAGACTGTAAAACTATGTAGGCTGATCTTAGTTTACACTGTCTGTCATAGCTTTGTTCACAGGAATATGTCGTAAATAGCAAAAGAAAGGTTTATGAAATTCTACATGAAAATTAAATAAATGGGCTTCAGAGGGGGTTCGACGAACCCCCCCTCCGCCCCTGGACCCACCGATGGATTTTCGTTTTTTTTTTCTTCTGTAAACCTACGCCCCTTTTCAATTTATACGTGTTTATTTGTAAACAATTCAAATTTTTTTGGCGGATTATCAATAAAAAAAAAATAATAAAAAAAAACAAAACAAAAAAAAAAAAAAAAAACAAAAACGATAGATTATCCTTTGATAAACCCACCGTCTAACCACGGACCCTAAAGATATAATAATTAGACAAACTATTTCAATTGAGTGATCAAAGATAATTTTATATTGATAATGGTAGGATGTCTATTCAATGTTATTTTTATATCCAGAATATAGTTTAAATCGTCATGAGATCTTTTGTTGTAGGCTCATATCTGCATATACTATTCTTTCAGCATCTCATGTTTTGCCCAAAGAAAGACTTGGGGTTTTCTTTTATTTTAATTTTCTTAATTAAGTCCTCATTTGTGGAAGGCTTTACAAGATGAAATGTTCGCAAAACGTTAAAATATGTTCATTGCTTTGAATGGACTTCTACGTGGAAATCGGTGAACATTTTCAAACGTTTGCGAATTTTTATGCATCCCAAACGCAGGGCACGTTACTGTGTCGTTAGTGGTTGTATAGACTGATCAACATGTCCCATCTTCGCTTCCTTTCGATACAAAATATCGATTGAATGAAGCAGGCTCGCCAGTCAAGTGGTTGTACCAAGTCTTAATTTTGAGTTCTTCAAAACTTCACTGCTTCGTCCAAATGTTCTCCGAATCGGAATAAAAGTTGACTGGTAGGCCCTATTGGCCTTGATTGAGGAGTAAACCGCTATTTGAGCGGTCAATTAGGTAGACGGAATCGGAGAAACGCCGCAAGGGCGTTTAGGCAGTACGCTTGAAAATAATTTATGGAAAGACAAGCCAAATCATCTTTTTACTATTCTAATTCTTTCAATTTTAATTTCAAACAAAAACCATAGCAATCAAACGGCCAGCATTCTGACTAAACATGTGAGAAAGTTAACTTGTGATCATTCGTATTATTTGTAGTATCACGGTCCATTTCTACAAGCATAAGTGGAACAGATTCACCCCGAATTCCCCGATCTTGATTACTTTTATATGTTTTAAGAGATGATGCACCCAACTTTATTATGGATGAAATAAGAACAGTCCAAGGTTGACTCGGAAATCCTCCGTGCTTATTTTGGACCCATAATACTTTATGGCTCTTATATAATCGTAAAATATAAGGGGACATTAACTCAGGATCCATTTTCTCGAGAAGAAAAAGTATTGCGGGTCTTTTAAGGTCTTTAACTGTTTTAACATCCGTCCTGCATGAACTATTCTCAAAAAAATTGTTAGAGATAAGAAAGATGGCAACCGCAGACTCATTCGATAAGCGTTCAACTTCAGATTTTATTGTTTCGCTAGGGTTCAAGTTTCTTTCCCTATCCCTATAGCAGATAAGATCTCTTTCACAGTTAAAAGCCTTAGACGTTTCTTCCTTGAGTTTAGGATATATTACGTTAAAAACTACTTCGCGGTCTTCAGAACAGAAAGGTAGAAAAAGAAGATGCTTGATTTCATTCCCCTCTTTTATTTTCCTTCTGAAATTTTCAATTTTCTTTTTCATTTCTTGTCTTTTTCTTACCAATAAGGTAATGATTATAATTGCTATAATGACTACAATCGAAATAGACGCGCTAACCAAAAGATACTTTCGTATTTCAAGCCAACGGCAATGGTCTTTTGCTTTCTCAAAACCGGACTGAAATATCGGAATTGCTTCTCCGTCTAGGAAACATGTTAATCTAGCATCATTTGGGACATTGCCTGATTCTATTATCCACTTCAAAGTGTTTTTATTTCCACATGCACACAGTAGGGGATTGTTGTACAACTGAATACGCGGTTTGTTTCCCTCCCTTGCGTCTGATCTATTACTTTGGCTAGTTTCCCCTACAACGATAGGTAAAATTAGTGCGCTTAGCTGCATAAGTCTATCTTGTGATATGGATTTAATATGGTTATTGTGAAGATCAATAAATTCAAGCTTTTGTAAGTGGCTAAATCCGAAAGAAATATCACGTAGCAAGTTGTTACTCAAATTAATCTCCCGTAGATATAAGTTGTTTAGGAATATTTGGTCTGGTAGAAATGAAAGTCCATTAAAAGATATATCAATGAATTTCAAACTTGTTAAATTAGAAAACAAAATATTGAAGCCTGGTGAATATTCTTTGAGCATTTCGTTAAGTGAATTGTGCGATAAATTTAACATTTCAACATTAAAAGATGCACCTAGTACCAAAGGTGAAATATATTCCAAATGATTGTAAGACAGATCTAATTCTCTTATACTATTAGCTGTACGCGAGTTTAGGATAACACTACCATTGAATGCTATCAAATTATTTTGAGACAAATCAATCCTCCTTAAGCTGAAAGGGTATGATGTAAAATTAAGAACACCATTGAAATTGACAGGATCTTTCAAAATGTTGTCCATTTAAAGGTTTTCTACGCTAAGTAATGTCATTAAAATCTTACGAAAATACTTTCTTAAATCACCATGTTTCAAGAATGCTTTCAATAATTTTTGCGTGTGAACCGATTTTAGATTCCGGAGATCCAGAGTCCTTAGGGATTTACAGTCTTGTGTCTGTAACGTATAGTTAGATAATGTTGGTCTTGCCAAGGAGACACCATTTAATACAACATGTGTGGTATAATTGCATATTTGATGCATGCCTCGAAAGTCAAAAGGTTCAATGTTGCAGCCTGTAAAGTCCAAGTATTCAATACTTCTTCTTCCCAAAATTCTAAAGACATCAATCGTTCCTGGTATAGGTTCTGAGTAGTTAGTTTGTATTTGAGCTAGATTTAGCCAAGTCAACGAGGGCAGGGTTGTTTCCACGGGTTCCGATAGGGCGTCAAAAAGCCCATTTCCGTGTAAACTACTGGCAAACAGAAGGGTGTTTTCGGAGATATCGAGCTTTGTCACTTTAGGGAGACCAAAGAAGCACCCGGTCTCTAACATTTTGAATGTAAGACCTTTTCGTATACTTAAAACATTCAGTTCGTCTAGTCCTGTAAATACTCCAGTTTTCAAAAGCTTCCCTGCAGGGTTCTCAATATATAATTCGTCCACATATTTCCAAGAAGGGTTCGAGAATGCCCCACGTTGTAAAATATCAAAATCTACACCATCTAACTCCACGTAACGAGTACCGTTTGGTACAGAAGCCGGCACTTTAGGTGAGTTCGTACATCGTAATCGAATCGTTTCCCTTGTCGAGCAGTTACCAAAGAAAGGCAGTGTTTGAACGATATGAAAGTTTAGAAAGATTATAATTATGTATTCCATTAGAATCTTTATTTCCATCATGTTAACTTCAAAGCCCTAGACCCTCTAATTCTATGAATCATAAGTCTGTTTTTATTAAACTTCCTTTCAATAAAACTTCACTCGCTCAGAATAACTAAACGCTCAAAACTGTTTGCAAATTATACCAAGCTTTGCACGCGAGTGCACATGCAAAGCGGGGTTTAATTTGCAAACTGTTTTCACTGGTTTGTCATCCTGAACGCAGGACTGGATGTTATTTTTAACACCGCCATACTCCATCACAATTTAGTACATTAAGCTTTCTTTGACACTATATCTTTAATTAAAGAAAGAAGATGCAGCTTAAAACATTATCGTTTTAAATTCATTCATTGGGATTGAAGCAATTGTTCTTTGTATATTTTTTAACAAAAAGACCTCAAATGAAGGCTCTTATTATTGTTTTAATAAATGACTTTAAACATCCTGATAGCTGAACAAAAGGAATTGCGTGTTCTCATTTATTTGATAAAATGGAGGCATAGAAATACAACCCACACCAGATTGTTACACATTTCAAATAAAAATAATATAAGGCGCTTTCTTTACATAACGGTGAAATTTACGTTTTTGAAAATCACGATACTTCTTCTTTTTCCTGTACTGTAGAGATAAAAAATGATATTATACCATGGATATTATAGCCTTAGTGCTCATTCGGAACACCATTCGGCCAATCTCACGATCAACCTCGGGTGTACATAGACGGACTACTTTTAAAAATTACGGGAAAACCTCGGAAAAACTCGATGACGTCAGTAACAATGGCGTTAGCCCTCTTATCCTTATATAAGTATCTTTCGATTCTTAAATAAAAAGACAAGACAATTTCCTTCAATAATTATCGAACGTCTATGCAGATCTTTTGGGTATATTATTATTTATTTTATTTTTTTTTCGTTTTTTTTTCAGAGTCATTTGGATGATTTTGACGTCATGTTTTCCCACACGCCTTAATTGTTGTGCCATATTATTCCCGAGGTCTATTTCCGTAGATTCGCCGATAGATGCCGTAAGGTGAGGTTGATACTACAGGTACTTCTCTTTCTTCAAGTGTTTCTGAAAGGCATGATAAAACGACGGATTTAGTGCAACTCCGTCGCACGTGTCTACATATGTATTTACATAAACACTTGCAACAATGTTTTGATAAGTTCGCTATGATACAGGATGGTTATATGGTGCAAAGTGTTTTTAAATAAACCCTGTTTTTGCATTTGCATTTGTGTGCAAAACTGGATTTAATTTTCAAATGGTTAATTTTGAACCATTTTGTCATTCAGATCGCAAGGCAGGCGAACACAAACACAACTCAAGATTCTAAAATTATAATATTTAAATGTTCTTTTTTATAACATAAGAAGTGAGAATGCATCATTTCTCATTTACCACACCCGGTATATAATATTCCATATCCATCGCGACATTTTTATCTAAGAGAAAATTATATTGCGTATAACTTATAGTAGGTTAATAGATTGAAAAAGATACCACGTCTTTTTGCGTTATACACATTGTTAACAACAAAAAGGAAGTTGGAATAGTTTCATGCAGATGTTCAAATAATAATCTATTTTAGAATACAATAACAAAAGGAAAATTCGCTCAATACATTGTATTTATACAGAAAACTAAAAATAGCGATTATTTAATCTTTCTACGAAACCAATCGTTTCGAGAAGTCAAAGCAAAACTGAAGTAAATTATGTACTATGTAAATAGACTTATATTTGTCGTGCATTCACCCGTCGACCTGTCAATGGTCTCTCTTTTTTTTATTAATTGTTATCTTGATTTGCAACAAGTAAAGCCCCTTCATCATCCATATCTTGCATATTATCCGCTTCAAATGTTGCCCCTAGTTCAATAATAGCCGTCAGAAGATTTTCCCAAGAAGGATGAGGAAAACCACCATCTAAATGTTTTAAATCTCTTATCCATTTTGACCTTGTGTAATAACTGAACAACTTCCTTATATAAGGTGTCATTCGATCTGGGTCTACTTCCTCTAAAAACAGCAGTATCACGGGCTTCCTTTGATCCTTGGCTTCTTTGACTTCCATTTTGCACCAGTCTTTCTGGCAGAACGTATCCGATATTGCGAATATAACAACGGCAGACTCTTCCATGCATCGCATAACTTCAAGACAGACCGATTGTCCCGGTTTAAAATCTAGTTCCCCACAGCATACTAGATTTCTAGTACAATCTAGAGCGGCCGATGCTTCTCTTTTCATAGTTGGAAGGATGTCTTGTATAACAGTATCCCCGTCCTCATTACAGAACGACAAGAAAACAAGATATTTCAGATTTCTTCCATCTTTTATCTTCTGGATTAAGTACTTCACAGCATTTCTTTTTAATATCATCCTACGGATAATCAATACCAACACAAAAGATATTAGAGCGAGCGCAATAAAAACGCCCCCTCCGACTAAAAGAATACTTCGTACTCTTTCCAAATGACATTGTTGTTTAGTCTTTTCAGCAGCTGAGAAGAATACCGGAATGAATTCATTATTTAAAGAACAAGACAAATTTGGAGAAATGACCACATATCCTGAAAAAGTTATCCAGTCTAGAGCTTCAATGGTTTGATCGTCACATTTACAAACCAAAGGATTACCCCGAAACTCTAATAAAGGCTTCTTGACGACCTCCAAGGTACTTGTATTCAAAGAATTAGTTGCTATATGGTTAGATGTTATCCATAATTTTTCAAACTGTAACATTATTTCGTTTGATAGCATTATAATACGGTTACCATGAATACCAAGAAATTTCAGATTAATCAAGTGATCAAGTTTTAGGTTTATATAGGTCAGCAAGTTGTAGGATATGTTTATGTATTGCAATTCCAAATTATCTGAAAAAACATCGTCAGGAAGGATCTCGAAACTGTTGTGAGAGAAGTCTATAGCTCTTAACTTATATAAATGTTTAAGTAGATCACTGAAGTCGTTAGCATGGTCCGTGAGCATTCTGTGGAGAGAGTTATGAGCGAAATTTAGCATTTCCACATTTAAAGAGGCGCCCAGTACAAGAGGAGATATATATTCCATGCCATTTTGGGAAAAGTCTAATTTTCGTATACTGTTCTCGGTTTGTTTGTGAAGAATGACACTTCCGTTAAAGACCTTTAAATTATTCATGGATAAATCTATTTCCTTAAGGTTAAACGGAAATCTACTTAAGTTGAGAAATTTGTCGAAAGAAAGCGGCTCTAAAATGATATTACTCATTAAAAGTCTTTCAACATTAGTAATGATATTCAAAATACCGTAAATTTGCCTCTTGTACCAATGTGTGAAAAACTGAAAGAAACTTCTCAAATTTTCGGATTTTAGATTCCTTATATCTAAGTTCCTAAGAGATTTACAACTTGCAAATTGTTCATACTCGCTAATATTCGGAGATGTCAAAGTTACAGAATTCAAAACAATATGATTTGTGTGATGACATATGGGATATATTGATTGAAAGTCAAATGGTTGAATTCGACAGCCCGTTACGTCTAAATATTTAATTTCTCTTCTTGACACAGCTTCAAAAACTTCAGCAGTAAAGGGTATTGTCGTGGTAGGAAAGGTTTGTGCTCGTGCAATATTCAACCGTTTTAGTGCCGGTAATGTTAAATTGACAGAGTCCTTTAGAACGTCAATTAGTTCTACTGCTTCTTCATTCATTCCCAGAACATACAAAAAAACATTGTCAGACAAATCAAGCTTCGTCACTTTAGGAATTCCATGGAAAGATCCATTTTTAAATGATCTTAATTCCGAGTGCCTTATACTTAAAGTTTCAAGTTCATGCAATCCAGTAAATATTCCAGAGGGTAGAGTCCAACCTACAGAGGAATTAATATAGAGTTCCTTCACATTTTGAAACGACGGGTGTAAGAACGAGTCCTTCCGAAGTCTTTCTATTTGTATACCGTCAAGCTCCAAAATTTCTGTTTCGATCGGGATCGACAAAGGCACTGTTTGAACACACCGATATATAACTTGCCCAACTTTTGAACATTTCTGGGCACCGAGAACATTCCGAAAGACAAATGAATCCCACACTGCAAATATTTTAAGAGTTAATACGAGGAAATGTTTAGTCATATTCTATCAATCTATTTTTATCAAAAGCCCTTGGTTATTGTATTCAAAATCCATGAACAAATCAAATCACACTTTTCAATATTGAATAAGATTATCTCATTTATCCATTGAGAAGATATGATTATCAGCATAAAATGCTGTCTATCTTACTGTATTAAAAAGAATTGAAACAGTCTGCCAATAAACATCAACAACTTCATATTCAAGTGTTACGTTATATACACGGTCATTCTCGTTTAGTTTTTGTTTTAATTCGTACATCAATTTTCTTCCTGTTAAGTTTAACTCCTAAAACAAAGATCAAACTATGTAATATATGAATCTATTCATAAAACCGTACTAAACTCTACCCAATTTAATAGTTTAGAATCTAAAACAAAGCAATTCTTTATGTAAATCATACCAGAATTCGACGACCCAATCTGTACAGTAGGGCTATGGTAAGATAGCCGATAATCAATTTTCTTCCTGTTAAGTTTAACTCCTAAAACAAAGATCAAACTATGTAATATATGAATCTATTCATAAAACCGTACTTAACTCTACCAAATTTAATAGTTTAGAATCTAAAACAAAGCAATTCTTTATGTAAATCATACCAGAATTCGACGACCCAATCTGTACAGTAGGGCTATGGTAAGATAGCCGATGATTTTATGGGGATACGTGTCCAAATCTCAATTGCTCAGCAACTTACTGATGTATTTAAATCACCTCAGAATTACTTTGTAGCAAGCACACATCTGCAAATAATCAGTTGCTTTCAACATAGTTGACAGAGTTAGTGCCCTTTGATAAATTATCTTGACACCCAATTTCTCAGCAACATCTGAACGGATTTAATTCAAACTTTAATGTTGGAGCCATTGTCTTGAAAAGAATCAAGTTTTAGAAGTAGAATTCTTAGTGAGTAAAGTTAACAAAAGTTGGCAAAGTTATGGACCTTTGATTTCAACATATTTCACCACTTTACCTCTCGGGTACTATTGGCGAATTTTAATTTTTTAAACTTTTTAAAAAGAGTAAGAAATAAGATTATTGTCTTCCTTTTCATCTTGAATATTTTTTCTTAATTTTTCATATGGTTCCGTATGTTCATTTCAAAGAAGGTGGTATCCGTCTAGGTCGCAATAGTCATCTTGAAAAAATACAAGTTGGTATATCGCAACCGGGAATAGCCTAGATTTTGAAGCGTATAAACAGAACACGGCACCAGGGGTTCCTATTGAAATGTGTCATATTATACAGGTAATATTCTTCCAAAATCTATACTGTGCAGTTTTCATCGATCGTTTTCCTTAGTTAAAGTTATTATAAACATTATATTTTTTATCGTATAACTATACAATTATCCATGTGATAACATACCATATGATATTTTTTATGATATCCCATGGATATTTTTAGAACAATGACATAATGTGGTAATTTTAGAAACTTGCATTTCTGTTAGAAACATCGACAAAAATAAGGCAAATAGAGGTTATAAGATTAATATAACACGTATTTAGTGTATTGTGTGAAAAAAATATCTAACGCGGTTGTCGGAATTGATAATTGTCTCGGCAGTGCCGCGACAATTATCAAAACCCGAACCTCATTAGATATCTTTTTTCATTCAAAACACTAAGTACATACGAATTAAAATTTTATATTGGCGCAGCCTCGTTTTTATCTGTTAATTGATGACACGTTAGAAAAATCCGGTAATCAATACTCGTTCAAGTTCCTCTATTTAATTTATGAATAACTATAGGTATTATGTAAATTATGATACCCGAAACTAGCACCTCGAAATCTACGAAAAAAAAACCCATTGAATTTTATGAACAAAAACCTGCAAAATCCCCATGGCTTTATGACGTCCAAAATAGCATTATCTCTTCCAAATCGCCAATACTCTGTTGTATTTGACAAACCTTTAAAGAAAAATATAATGAAGAAATCCTTCGACAAAAATCACAACTCAAATTTTACACCATCCGTCACTTGAATCCCCGTCGTTGCATCTGTCTGAATGTATTGGGTTAGGTACTGATGTTTTAAAGAAAAAAGTATATATGACGATACATGCCATGTTGAAAAATAAAGCCTTCTCGTCTAGGAACATTTTTTATTTTATAATCAAAATGACTCTCTCTCTCTCTCTCTCTCTCTCTCTCTCTCTCTCTCTCTCTCTCTCTCTCTCTCTCTCTCTCTCTCTCTCTCTCTCTCTCTCTCTCTCTCTCTCTCTCTCTCTCTCTCTCTCTCTCTCTCTCTCTCTCTCTCCTCTTTCTCTCCTTCTCTCTCGCTCTCTCTCTCGTGATGACGTCATTTAGAATGTAGTCTTTCACATATGACAAGTATTTCATTGTTTGAATCGGATTTTATGTCGCTTTCACCTAACAATGGTGGAAGACAAATAGTCGGAAAGAATGAGTGCCGCCGTCGGAGATCGAACCTGGAAACGACACGCTACCAACTGCGCTAAAACGGCGGCCTTCGATTCAGAAGACAAGGAAAAATTATTGAGAAATTGTTTTCTGTCTTAATTCTATCAAAAAACTTATTTTAGGTTTTATTTTCGAAAAGAATACAAAATATGAATACTGTTACCTATCTAAAATGATGAATTAGGTTTATTAACTACGCTTTTAATCAATAGTATAACCCAAAATTTAGAAGTGTTTTCGCAAAAATAAATCCAAATCTGGTAAAATATTTTCTAGGCCGTTTTCATTAAGTTTGTTTCATAAATAGAAGAAGGAATATAATCAATTTAATAATCTTAAAAGATTTGTTCTTAATTTTTTTCTACATAGTTTTGCATTTTATTTATTACTATTTTCTATTATTAATTGGCATGTTTGTCAATAATTGTTTAATCTATCCTATAAAAAATAATCGGTATGTTCTCATTTTTAGCTCCACTGGCCGAAGGCCAACGAAGTTTTGTCATGGCGAGGTATCCGTTATGCGTCCGTCCATGCGTGCGTAAACTTTTCTTTAAAAATCTTCTCGTAAACCAATTAGTGGATTTTAACGAAACTTGGCAAGAATGTTCCTTGGGTGACCCTCTTCTAAAGTTGTTCAAGAAATTTGGATTGACCCCCAAATATAGGCCAGGCAGGGCGGGGCTTATTTTGACCCTGAAATCTCTGAATGACACATCTCCTGAACCATTGGGCAGATTTCAATGAAACTCTACCAGAATGTTCCTTGGGTGACCCGCTTCTAAAGTTGTTCAAGAAATTTGGATTGACCCCCAAATAAGGGCGTGGCAGGCGGGGGGGGGGGGGCTTATTTTGACCCCGAAATTTTTGAACAATATCTCCTCCTGAACCATTGGGCCAATTTCAATGAAACTTTATAGGCCAGGCAGGGCGGGGCTTATTTTGACCCTGAAATCTTTGAACTTTATCCTCTCCTGAACCATGGGGCTGATTTTAATGAAACTTTACCAGAATGTTCCTTGGGTGACCCGCTTCATAAGTTGTTCAAGAAATTTGGATTGACTCCAAATATTGGCGTGGTAGGGCGGGGCTTTTTTTGACCCCGAAATTTTCGAATGACATCTCCATCTGAACTATTAGGCCGATTTCAATGAAACTTTACCAGAATGTTCCTTGGGTGACCCTTTTCTAAAGTTGTTCAAGAAATTTGGATTGGATGAGATCCACTCATCCTAGTATCTCTCTTTCAAATCTTGAGATTTTTAAGCCAGTGGAGCGATACAAGAGGCCCTCTTGGGCCTCTTGTTCACTTTTATTTTACTAGTAGAAAGAGAGAGATAAAAATTCTTCTATTACGTCTATTCTATTACCAATTTAAGTTTTTATGCCCCCCGCTCCCTGCATTTAAAGAACGATGCATATTGTTTCTCGTTGTCCATCTGTCCGTCCGTCTGTCTGTTTGTTTGTCTGTCGATCCTTCTGTCTGTCTGTTTTTAAAACTCAACAAGAAAAGTTAATTATGCTAATTTTTTCACGGCTTTTGAAGATACAATGCTCGTATTCGATATGAGGATAGGTCTCGATGATGCGCATATACAAATACTAAGGTCAATGTCATGTGTCAAGGTCAACGCCAAGGTTTTAAATAAATTCCAATTCGGAGGCATTCGTGTTTTACAAACACATCTTGTTTTTAAAGATTTAAGTGAAATAGATCAGTTTATCATTTTGAAGAATGTTTTCAAGTAACAAATGAAGGTTGTAGTTAAGAAAATAAATTTTGTTTGTTTTCAAAAAAACGGTGATCCTCATAATTTCTTTCTTTTTTGTGTTTTTATGTAGATCTAAGTCGAATATATTACTTGTCAAGGCTAATCAAGTCGAATGACAAAATGATTTGTCTTTATTCCTACTTTCCGAAGCTCAGAAGAGCCATTGCGATACCCGAATGAAAATTTTATTGGAAAAACCTGTTAAACACTCTAAAGTGTACGGTTTTCATCCGATTGACTTCAAATTTGCCCAGAATGATTGTACTATAACAAGGATGGTTCCTTTCCCGATCCTTCAAGCGTCACGAGAAGGGGTCAATTGAAAATAAATGAAAAATAAAATTAGAAAATCCTCATTAACGCTTTTAAATCCACAGTTTTCATCTGATTGTCTTCTTACTAGGGCAGAATGATTGGATCATCACAAGGATAGTTCATTTTGAAAATGGGTCACATCCGTAAACCGTCATAGAAAAAAGGGCCTTGTTACAATTTAATTAGAAAATCCTCGCTAACACTCTAAATGCCAGATTTTTTTCCGATTGTCTTAAAATTTGCTTAGAATGATTGCATCTATACAATTAAGGTTCCGTTCAAAAAATGGGCACGATCGCATCATGGGACAGGGTACCAAATGAAAATTTATATGGAAAATCCTAGTTAACGCTCTAAAGTCAAAATTTTTCATCCGATTGTCACTCACTGCCTCAGAATGACTGTATCAATCTCAATGATTGCTCCCATTTTAAATATTTCTGATCGATTGAGCGTTACGAGAAAAGGGGCCTATATTCGAAATTAAATTTAAGAACTCATTGTTAACACTTCAACATATATGCATGAACATTGATGAAAATTTCACTTAGTATTCTAAATCATGTGACCATGTACATATTGATTTGGTTTTGTGATTTTATGCTGCATCATAGAAAAAGGGGTCTGTATGTAAACTTCTTGTTACCGGAAATTCCTCTTTTATTAATGGATACATTCATGTGAAACTTTCACAGAATATTCCATCTCCAGTGACTATGTGTATTTGTGGCTGTCTAGTTTGCCGTATCATGATAAAAGGGGACTTTAAATGTATTCTTTGTAAACACAAATCCTTCATTTATACACAGATTTAATATTTCAATAAGCACTGGTTTCAAATAGCTGTCGGATAATGCGAAGAGTACTTTGTATTCGGGAGTTATAGGGTCTGCTTCTTTGCCAAAAAGTCCCAAGTTCGGTAACAAGGACTTTTATCCTTTATCTGGCGAGGGTACTGATGAATTCTTCGGTTTTCAATAGAATCGAGGGGTTGGGGGTGCTGTGGAGTGCTGTATGTGGCAATCTAAGATTTAGGATATTTCCTAGTCAATGACCCTAGGTTCGAACCATACGTATAATCACAGAACTCTACAGGCTGCATATTCAATCGGAAATTGCCCTTTTTTAATTTAGTAATAAGCCATCTATTCTTCCGTGGCAACCAGGGTTACATGTGATATAAACAATTAATGGAGCACATAGAAATTGGGGTTATTGAGAAAACAACGTGATTTTAATTGATGACTGACGGTATAATGACGTATCCAGAGGGCATGAGGTGTTCAGTCTTTTTCATTTCTCTTGGAAATTCGGCCAAAATTTTGTAATGATATGAAATGACCCCCCCCCCCCCCCCCCCGAGTTGAAACTGAGACCCCGTGACAGACACCCTCTATCCGCCATTGGAGTTACCTAGTGTAACAGAGTTATAAAGAATTCTCTCTTGTAGCCTAGGGTATCAAGGGAAGTAACAATGTCTTGGCCAAATCAAGTGGCTGAACTAAATTTAGGGGGTACTGTACCTCAACCCAATGAATTTGACTAAAAATGCCTGGATATATATACCCTTCTTTGATGATTTTAGTTGTACTTTTATTGATCTTATTTTCTAAATATATATTTCAATTTTATTTAGAATACGTCTTTGCTTTTTTGCCCCCAAAGAAAAAGGTTTACTTTCTATCCTTGGGGAACATTTAAAGTAAAACATCAATCTGTCAGTTAGTTTTGCTATCACTGGAAATTATATTATATCGCGATGTTCTCCATATCTATAACTAAAATTAGATGTTCATTTAGCACATCAAAGTTGTGAGTGGTCGGCGTAATAAACAGATTACTTTGATATTTTCGAACGAATGACCACGTACGGAAATGTTCATATTTTTAAAATAAGCGTGGAAAGCTATGTTGAATTTTTCACTTTGTGTGTTGATATGTACGGTCTAAAACATACATCTTTTTCGCGGATATTTCGAAACCCCCTGAAACTGCAGCATCCCACCTTAAGAGAATATTTTGTTGGGTCAGCGCAATACTATATTAAGTGCCTTTATATTTATAGGCACTTACAATGGTGTTGCACTCACATCTCGATTTCTCATTATGTGACCATGGGCACATTTATTTGCGATTTGGTGATATGCCAAGGGGCTTTAATGTTTACTTCCTTGTTAACACATCTAATTTTTTAATTGATAGATGCATTTGTCTAAAACTCACATAGAATGTCCCTTATCAAGACACCATGTGCATTTTAAGGAAGTGTGATCTCATTGTATAAGGGCCCTTATGTCGTATTTATTATTTATTGACTTCTTGATTGCCTTGAATCTTACACAAAATGTTTCTCATGTGACCAAGGCCACAACTTTGCCATTTGGTGCAATTATGCGTCGTCATGGGAAAATGAACATCGTGCTACAGGTGAGCTTTTGTTATCATTGAATGTCCGTCGTGCGTCGCGAATACTGTGTCGTGTGTCATCTGTCGCCAGAATATTGGCAAGGTCACTAGGATGAAGCCTATTGAAAATGGAAAGGATCCATGCCATATCACGGGAAAAGGGGCCTTAATAATAATTTTCTTGTTAACTCTCTAGATGCCACAAAAATGGCACAATATTCACGAAACTTGATCAGAATGTTGGCCAAGTCATAAGGATGAACCTTATTGAGAATGGGAAGGATTCGTGTCATAGCACGGAAAAATGGGCCTCGATGATTATTTTCTTGTTTACATTTAAGAGGCCACAAATATGGCCCAATCTTCATGAAACTTTGTCAGAATATTGGCCAGGTCACAAGGAAAACCCTATTAAAATGAATAGGATCCATATCACGCGAAAAGGGGTCTTAATGATAATTTTCTTGTTTACTCTCTAAAGGCAACAAATTTGGTCCAATCTTTATAAAACTTGGTCAGAATGTTGATCACCTCACAAGGATGAACCCTATTGAAAATGAAAAAAATACATACTATATCATGGGAAAGGGACCTTAATGACAATTAAGTTGCTTTCACTCTAGCAGCCACAGTTCTGGAACAATCTGCATAAAATTTGTTAAAAAAATATATGTCAACGAATGAATCCCTTCATGAAACTTGTTTGGAAAAGGCTAGAAACTTATGCAGGTATCATAGGAATAGAATAATGTCTTTCTTTAGAAAATTGAATAATATTTTCTTAACCCTTTGGCAATTTCAATGAAACTTTGTCACAATTCATTGGGTGATCCTTTCTGAAAATTGTTCGTGAAATTTTGATTGACAAATAAAGAAGGGCGGGACCGTTTTCGCTTTGAAATCCTCGAATGGCATCTGCATCTGCCCCTTAAAAACTTGGTCAATTTTAATAAAACTTTGAAAGAATATTCCTTGGATGACCCTTTCAAAAATAAACAAGAAATTTATATTGACTAATAGAAAAAAGGTGTGTCAGATCGGGGCAATTAATATCACTTTGAAACATTTGAACCACATCTCCTCCCAAACCATTTGGCCAAACATTTTCTTCGAGCCACTATCTGCAAAATTTCATGTATTACTTACTAGTTTGAGACGCATGATACTTTACAGAATTACTTTTGCCAAATGTTGGATGAAAGTTTGGAATCAAACTCACGACCCCAGGCTCGATGCCCAGCCCCCCCCCCCCCCCCCCGCTTCCTCGACTGAGCTTATAAACAAGCTGAAGTTACGAGGCATTGTTAACCAAACGATGAAATGTGTTCACTCTGTCAAAGCACGTGGATCCTTTAGATTTTAGGATACAGTTATTTGCATGCGTTAAAGATGATTACCGACTAAAATTTGAAGAACCAAAAATATTGAAAAGTAAACTCGCCAAATTATGTCACGGTTAAGCCCCGCTCTGCCAGTTCATTAATTACGCAGAATAACTCACAAAAGGTTTACATAAAACTATAAACAATAAGGAGTACGATTCTTTTGTATTTTTTCATCATAATTGTTATTCATTCATTTGAAAAGAATGGCGAACATTGATTTACTAACTTAATGTGTTTACATCAGTTTGAATGGTCAGGAAGTAAACCTGATAAAGTGAATGCGTCTGGAAAGCGAACTTGTTGATATATTTGATGGTTTATTTTTGACAGGATAAAATGGTGAATAAAGATACAGCATTTTATTTATTTTCATTTGTGCTCAGTTGCAATATAGGGAGAACTCTTTTGGCAAATTCGAACTGTTCGAGTGTGAATCCAAATATATTTCGATGTGCCAATACTCCAACTGTACCAACGTCCGTCCCTAATGGAACCAACATTGTTGAATTGAGTGGACTAAACTTTGATATTCTTCGTCAAGGAGCGTTTTCACACCCATCCTGGAAATTCGTGGAGAAACTTCAAATCGAATACCCAACGGGTGATACACTGGCAACAAAGGTATTTACTGGATTGGACGAATTAACTTTTCTGACTATACGAAATGGTTTATCATACAGACACTCAGCAAATGGCTCTTATCATGGACTCCAAAAGGTGACCCATCTTGACTTGTCTGACAACGTATTTCTTTACCTGTTCGGGGATGGAATTGCTGGAGTTTTCGACGAACCTGTTGAGTTAACGCTTCCTTCATTGAAGTGGCTCAATCTAACTGACTTCCATTCTTTCTTCGTACAACCAGTTCCTTTCAATGGGAAATTCCTCGAAATACTGACTAAAAGAAACATTGAGTTCTTTGACTTCAGTAGGTGTCATGTTGATCCCTTTAATATTTCATCTATGCTTTTAAATCTTTGTAACTCTACCAAACATTTGGTTTTAAATGGAATTGCCTTAACAAATCCTTTTTCAACTGACAAAGAATTGCGAGAATGTAAATCTCTAAGAACTCTTAACATAGGAAACTTGAATTCTGTTGATTTGGACCAATGGGTGAAATATTTCATGAAGCGAGTTGATTTTCATGAGTATCTTGATAGAATATTGATTCCGTTACTAAGGGTAGAAAACCTTTTAATGAGTAATATCTTTCACGAACAAATACAGTTTCATAGCTTACTCAATTTAACATCTTACTCTTTGAATTTGAAGAAAGTAGATTTATCTCACAACGATATCAGCGTGTTTAACGGCAGTGTCCTACTAAGTTCTAATACGACATACAGCATAACAGATTTAGACTTTTCTCACAACTCAATGAAATATCTGTCCCCCTTAGTAATAGGTGCATCTTTGAATATCGAAAAACTTAATTTAGCCTATAATTCGCTTAACGAAATGCAAGCGGATCATTATCTCGATTTCAGTATTTTACTTGCAAATCTAACGAACTTGTATTCCATTGACCTTTCTCAGAATAAACTCGCGTCTTTACCAAATATTTTCTTCTTGGCCAATACAAAACTGAAAGAGATAGTATTGTCAAATAACATTTTAAGTGATCTAACTTTCAAAATTAGTCATCTGAAACACCTGAAATACCTTGATGTTCACGGAAACTACTTTAAGATACATACACCTCTCAGTATAAAGCAGCTTAAATCAATTTGGGAACTAACAGTTATGGTATCTAAAACCAATGACTCGTTTGCCTTTTACGTGTCAAATAAGTCAGTTTTGCAACTTTATGATAATCCACTACAATGCTCGTGCGAGAAAGACGATTTAAACTCGTTACAATGGATAACACAGTCAGGTTTTGTCCCGAACAACCCGAATTTGACTTGTGTATTAAACGAACAAAAAGTTCAAATATTTCCATCTGCTCTCAAATTGATAAAAGATAAATGTCATCTCATTGAAACAAGAAAATATCTCCTTACTGGGACCAGTATTATTTTCGTGGTCCTCCTTGTTTGTATTACCGTTTCTATCTTCGTAATGAGGCGTCATAAAATGAAAAACAAACTAGCAAACTTCGAACGAGCAATAAGGAATGGTGAGGATTTGAGATATCTGATATTTCTTTCTTTCTGTTTCGAGGACCGCGACGTGATTGTTGATCAAATATACCCTATGCTAAGAGGTGAAGCATCCGCGGCTTTGAAATGTCCCAGAGATCTTGTCTGTTTTGGTGAAAAAGATTTCTCACCGGGCAACACGATAGAAAGTGAAGTTGCTAGCTTCACAAATGAGTCGGCTGCTGTTATATTTTTTCTAACCAACAAATTCTTTGAAAACGACTGGTGTAGGTCGGAGGTCAAAACCGTAAGGGATTGTAGAAAACCCGCAATAGTTTTCTTTTTAGAAAATATGAATCAGGAGAGTATGTCACCTTACGTCCAAAGCCTATGTCAGAAAAATATTGTGGTTACTTGGATTACTGACGAAAATGGGGGAAGGCCTGAACCGGATTGGCCCATTCTTGTTTCGGCTATTATTAAGCTTGCTGCGGCTTATCACGGTGGAAGTAATAAAACAAATGATTCGGCGACAGAAGTTGATGGGGATATCAGACCGCTAATAAATGAATGAACAACTGTTCATTTCAGCATTTGTCTATAGGCAGTTACAATTGTTTCGTGCTGAGCCATTGATATGTATGATATGCAGCTTGGACAGTGATACAGCGCATAAAGAATGTACTCTTATTGCCTGACTAAAATTTAGTCAATAAATTCTTCATTCGGAATATTTCTCGGAATTTTCCGTTAACTTTTCGGTAGAATCGCCGAGGGTTCCCTGTTGTAACTTCTTCAGAGCACACAGTGATTATTCTGATCAGGCATTGCGGATGTACTAGCATTCGGAACACCACTCGGCCAAACTCAGGATCAACCTCGGATGTACAAAGACGGACTTAAAAAAATACGGGAAAACCTTAGAAAAACTCGATGCGCAAGCCCTCGAAACTTTGGGTGAAAACATTCGACGTGGCCAACGGTAACTGCAGACAGATAACATTGTCGAACTTTCGACTTTCTTTAAATCTAACAATTTCTGAGATTTATATTTTGAAGTGCGGGAATTAGCGAACACGCAATGTAAAGGGTCTGAAGCTCGTTCATTTGACGTCGTGACGTCATTAAGGGGCCAACCCCTTTTCGACCCGCCAAATTCATTATTTGCAAATATTTTCTTAATTAATCGGCCGATTTTCACGAAAAAAGTTTCATATTTTGAAAGTCAAAGAACGCCCAAGCTATTCGTTTAATTTCTGTGCACATTCAAATAGAAATATAGGCCCGAAACGCTAACTATTTCACGAATTTTAAGATTTGACGTTCCTTTTTCATTTCAATTTTTTGTAAATAAGTAGAAATTTCTCAAAATTTCGTCAGGTGACCTATGCTGATTTTTTGTTATTTTGTAGCGAAAGGAATATGTTTTGCATTAATCAAATAAAAATGAAATGTCTTCTAGTTAGATTTTGTATTATATTCGATTTTGTGAAGTTGGTGGAACAAGTTTTTGTCCAATTCGACGTCGCACCAAAACCATCGGCACTATGCTTATTTGGCGCCAATCTCCGTGCAACAACGTATTCTAAAAAATTAGAAATTAAGGTTTACCGTAAAATAAAGGGTTCAAAATTATTAAATCTGAATGTGATATTAAGAAATACAAAGATTCATTTAAGTTTTATCCATTTAAAAAGACTGCTTTTGTGAATATATGACGCGACGTTGAAATATCCTTTGATTAGCGATATCTTCGCGGAATCGAATTTTACAAACAATCAAACCCGAAGACACATGGTTTTTATTTCAAATTTCTTCAGCGGACTGGTTTGGCAGCAACATATCTAAATTTCAGCATCGGTCACCGGACAAATTTTCGCGACAAAAGGCATGATTTCCAGTTACTGTACTCGAAAACAGCAACGCAGAAGGCATTAACATTTAATACGTTTCACTTAATTGTATTTCTTTCACTAATATCTTCATATCAATAAAACATAACATTATGCGTCTTTAAAGGAAGCAAATAGCGTTTTCGGGATGAAAATCGATTTATTATTTCCGAAAAAATGGACAATTACTGATTTTGGTCACTAAAAAAGGGGTTGGCCCCTTGACGACTTCATGACGTCAACTCTACGTTATGAAATCCTTTTTATGACCGAAATATGAAAGCGGGTACTTCAAAGTTCAGTTTTATCGCATAAGGTATGAATTGCAGATTTGCAGACAATTTAAAATTTGGACATTAAATGGCCCCTACATGTCCGCAGTTACCTTTAAAAGTCTCTAAATTTAAACTAAACTACAAATATATTGTGATTAGCTGAAAAATATGCCTTCTGTTGGCCGAGGACATTTCTCTTCTTCTAACTTCACTGGATTGTGACCCGTCACGCGAAAAGGGACCATCTGGGTAGTGCGTAAAGTGTCGACCCTAGTTAGACTGTGCAGACTGACTAGAGTCGAAACTTTTTGCACCGTGCTTATTTACTTAATTTAGAATGATCAATCTGCATTCCAGTGAAATAATTATTGAAATGCGACTTCTGGGTCAAAGCACTTTTTCAATAATTCATTTTACATAATTCCCAGATGGTCCCTTTTCCCTATTTGGAATTTGAAATCGACCTTTTTAGTGTAATTTTACAAATCTTGAAGCCTCTAATAAATCAAAGTGTTGTCAGCACTGTAAATCGGACATCATTGAGAGGCTGGGATAGTGCAATAGTTCGCCAATCAAAAGGGCTCAAATTTGGACAATAAAAGTTGGTAAAATCTTTGCCCAATTTGTGAGTTTTTTGTTTTAACACTCCATCTTTTCGAGGACATCGCCAGCTCATCCAACCTCGTGGGTCCGATTTTGAAAGTTTGCTGATTCGATAGCCCTCTGCTAGTCTAAATTATTTCTTAGCAGATTTTTTTACTTTGTTATAATGAGCACGCGCCAAGCTAAAAGCTTGTCTGTTAATATTATTCCTCTCTATGGAGTTTAAAAGCCTGTTTAGCAACAAACATTTTTCATTAAACTATTTACAATTTTGATTACCAACATGTTTGTATTTCAAGCATTGGGTTTTTCCAAATACTGTAAATGCATTTTCCCCCAAGAAACACGTGAAATCGCCAACTATGCTATTTATATCTTTGGTTTCTGACCAATCGATTAAATCTAGCAGCACTCTATGATTATTCATGAGTTGTTCTAAAAATAGATCGCTCTTACTGCTATCCTTTACCAGTTTATCGTATGTTTTTGTCGGTTTATTTGTTGTTGAATAATTTTTCTTCATACTCAAATTTGAATTTATTGAAAATAGGATTGGAGCGTGATCAGAGTGCTCATTGAAATCAAATATTTCAAAATTACAAAATTATTTCTATTTGTTAACACATGCGAACAAAAAGTAAACTTCTCACGCTCCCTGTTTGAGTGCAGACGACTATTGACTAATGACAAACAAGTTAATTGACACATTTCGAGCAGACGATGTCCATTTGCATCTACGACGTGGTTTGAATTTACGCGTGGGTTTTGACCCAGTGATAATCATAACAGAATTTGATTGGTTGTCAGCCCTACAACTGGTAAATGACCGTTCGAGAAAGTTCAGAGCAGCAATATTGTAAGTGCTACAAATTAATTATACAGTTAACCTATTGTACGTTTCAACTCCTTTACTCAACCGAAAATCTTGTTATAAACACTGAAAATAAAAACTGGTAATTACTAAAAGCGAAAATTACATCAAATTTTTTATTAGCCTCTTCTCTATTTGTCGAAAAGTAAATAAGATAAAAACAAAGTTTGTAGATTGTGACTGAAAAGGCCGTTTCTTCGGTGTTTGAAAACACGTAATTTGGTTTGAACACATTGCTCAGAAGATAATGGTAAAAATGTAGTGGGTCAAACAGACTGGATTTCTGGAAAACGGTAGATATAAATCTCCGATTTAAAAACCCATACCCACAAAATCAAGGTCACTAAAATTTAACAGGGGTGCACCTTTTCCCAATAAAATGTTAATATTTTAAGCGGATTATGTTTATTTTTTGCACCGTCTTCACACATATCGATGACTCAATGCGAAACAGTTGTAACTGCCTATATGTTTGAATGCGGTTCAACTGTTTTGCACTGAGTCATCAATATGTACTACAGCCTCTAGTAAACGCTCATCCCTTTCTAATGGAAATACGATGATTTTTATAGAACCGCGGGATTCTATTGGAGCTTTTACAATATTGCCAAATTATAATTGCACAAATGGTCATGTCTTATTTCAAATTGCATTCACACTGTTTATGATATTTGCTTATGTTATTTTCACTATTTCTTTTAATTAGCCGAGATAAATAAATTTGGTTGAAATATGCCATTTAGTTTCGGAGAAAAGTCACTTTTTACCGTATGAAAATTAGCCATGCCATAAAACATGTTTTTCAATGGATTCAAAATCTTTGAAGGTATCCTATCAAGGATCATCAATGGATCATTTCTGTGATTTTGTATTTAAACCGTGTCATACGATTCTGATTGGAAGATTCTTTTTTGTTGTTGTTAAGTACCGGTATATATGATATCAATAATGCTTAATTAATTCTAACACGAAGGCACATATAACGTTTATTTCATTCGCTAGTTCATATCGTGTTTAAGACTAAAAACGTTTAAACTTGTTGTCGATCAATTATATTCTAATCTGATCTGGATTGGAATAATTTGGCAGTGGAACTTTGCAAAAATCAAATGTTCCCCATTCCCCAATCTCGTGAGTAGTTTAACTAGGTGATAAAACAGAAAAAGAATTGGTTATTGGTCTTAATTTCATTAGATAGCCTTCGAGATTCCTTGTCAGAGAAAAATGCATTTAAAGAATCCTTACACTTGAATCAACCAAACTATTTATGACGGATATCAATTTTTTGCCTCAAGCCTTAGAACATTTAAATGATACAAGCCAGCTCGTTTTGGCAACTATGCTATTTTAAACACATGTTTTTTTCTAACAAAATTGAGTTATTCGACTATAAATTGAATAAATAAGATTAACCACTACATTCAAGATTAATATGGTTTGAGAAAAAATCGCGATTTTACTGATTTAATTGAAATTGTAAGCGTCTGGTTGATTCTTGGAGAAATATGAAGCTACACGTATTTATAGAGCGTATATGCATATTTTCTAAAGGGGTGAAATGAATATCGCTAATTTTGTTCAGAATGAGCAAAATTAGCGATATTTGATTACTTCTCGTTGATTTCACTCGCACTCATTCAATTTTATTCCAAAATCATTCACCTCGTCAATTTTACGATGTTGTTAACTGTAACATAGACAAAGGTACGTCATTATCTCAAACTTTTCTATCATCGGTGTTTCACACCAATTTGGAAAATGACTGATCATCAAAAGTTATAGAATAAGGCTTATCACCAACAGATTTCAATAAAAATAATATTGTTCAAGTGCGACGTTTCTTTTGTTGTTCAGGTTATATCTGTTGTACAAAAAAATGCCATTTAATGTTTGAATTATTGAACCAAATACTTTGTCAGCTTGTTTTTTTTTTTTTTTTTTTTTTGGTTTTTTTGTTGTTGTTGTTGTTGATCCATAGTTTCGTTTAATAAAAGCTATCATTTTCAGAATTTTGTATTTTTAAGTTGGAATGCGGAGCAATTCCAACTTAGATTTAACAAAACCGCAAAATGAACACAAGATAAATTCATTTCGGGTTTTTTGAGAACACACATCACGTGAACAGGATGTGAATACACTTCGGCCTATCTTGTCTATCTCAACTTGACATAGACATACAGTTTATTGCATCAAAAGAAAATAATCCTGTACAATTACAGAACTATCACTTCATGTTTATTATTAACACGCTAATCCATGATTTAAACGATATTCATTGAAATTTGCGTACGAATTTACTAGTATCACATGTTTACATGACTATATTTGGAAATCATGTGATAAGTCATGTCAAATAAGGTCACCTATTGAAAATAGCGCTAGCCAATCACGTGATCTGCTTATTTGGCAATGTCGCGATCTGGTTTCTCAGTATTGTGGCAATAGCACAGGCCAATCACGTGATCTGCTTATTTGGTAATGTCGCGACCTATTTACGTAGAATAATGTTATAGCTTCTTTTAAAGGTACAGTTTCTCTTTCTGAACGACCTTATCACACATTTGACTTATGTCAAAGTGTTATATTGTACATTTCTGTCTACAGTTACGAAATAAAAATCTTTACTTTTTCTTAAAGTGAAGATACACTTTTAAAGTTAATAAATATTTTTGCAACATATTGTCGTTTGTTTTCCGTCATATTGCAGTTATCTACATGAATGTTTCATTGTCAAAGCCCAAAATTCATCAAATAAAATCCTGGCCACTACATCTTGAATGAAATTATGAATATCTTTGCCCAATTGCATTCCATCACCAAAATAACTTGCCATTTGAAACAGACCTTCTAGTTCAACTTGTTTTCTTCACATTTTTGCACATCAACACGTTTAAGAGCACCATCATACAGTTAGTTACATCGTGAAATTGACATTTATCTCAAGCAAAAACATTCTTAATCGCTCACTCAGTGCTCGATTCATTCATTTCAAATACTCACTCAAACCATTCAAAACTCTCAAAATTACCCAATAAATAAGACCAACTTGTTCATTCAAAATGAATAAAGAATTTAGAACCAGATCGCGATTTCACTGACATAATTGAATTTTAAAGCGTCTGATTGGTTCTTGGCGAAATATAAAGCGCTATTGGTGTAACTTTCATGCATTTTTTTTATCAAATGGAGGTTTTACATATCGCTAATTTAGTTCATCCTGAACAAATAAGCGACATTGGATTCCCTTTCTTAAATTTCACTCAAAACTCGCTCCGCTCACTCATTCAACATCATTTCTTAATCATTCCAAAATCGTTCACCTTATCAATTTTACAATGTTTTTAACTATACCCCCCTACTCAGAAGTAGAGGAGCACATATTGATTTCACCATGTCTGTCTGTCAGTCCATTGACCTTTTGCTTTCCGCTAGCTAAACGGAGAAGCATATGACCTGCAATAACGAAAGTCATTTGAAAAATAACATAGAAACTGTTTTGAGTGTACATAGTCTGCCTCCCTTAAATCCTACGATGACTTCTGCTGGCATTCTTTGTTAATGCTCGGCATCCATGCTAGAATTGTTCCTTAGACTATTATAAACAAGATAGGGGTGGATGCCCAGCGTGATTTTTCGATTTAAGGTCACAGCGAGGTCAAAGGTCAATGAGTGCAAAAATCAAGAAAAATTAGCTTGTAGCTAAAGCAAAATTATTTTGGTCAACACAAATTGGTAACAATGTGAACGAAATCAAATAATTTGAACCATAATTTGTCAGAGTCTCACCCCAGAGCTTTTTTTGTCATTTTTCAACAGTATTTTACCATATTTATGCTACAAAATGCTCAGTCCAATAACAAAATAAAGCACAATACTTATTGAAATTTTGAATGAACATTAGTAAAAGGTTATCATTACATACATATAATCCAAGGCAATCTTGTAACCAAGGGTAGTCATGCTAGAAATATTCTAGACTACTTCAAACAATGTTAGGATGCATGCTTAGTGTCTGTTTCAAATTTCGGGTCAGAATGAGGGCCACAGGTAAGGTACGTTCAAATGTGGGAAACTGGCAAATACGTGCAACTGATGAACATTGTACATTAATATTTATCTTTCAAATTATGACAATAGGAACAAAATCAAACGCAAATAAGTAAAAAAAAACCCGAAGCTTACCGCAGCCTCTAATTTGATATTGACAGGTAAAACTTTACCATATTTCTGCTAAAAGGCGCATCGGCGCAATGCAAAACAAAGAAATATTCAATACAGTGACTAAACATGATGGAACACAATGCTTTATATAATTGTCATATACATGTTATTCAAGACACTTCTTACGTTCAAAAAGTTTCTGATATACAGCTTCTTTTACCACACACCTTCTAATAAATGGCCATATGTGACTACTTTCCGAAACATGTTTGTATCGTTTTAAAAGTGTCTACAGGTCCCTCAGTGGAAATTGCACTGTTTCTGTGTACTCGATAGCCTCCAAGGCTACTTCAAGTCCTACAGGGTTAAAACATCCTGCTGCATCCCATGCACATTAAATCATGCAGATCTGACCAGCCTTAAAGCACTTCCCCATGCTTATCTGTTTGGCAAAACATGCACTTTTCCAGTCTACTGGAGCGATGGGTAGTCGCCCTAATCCAGAGGCTGGTTCAGTTAATTTTGTTTTGGAAACATGAGGATAAATATATCCTCTGCTTTTTAGCTCAACTACCCGTGGGATATGGGGGCTATTCCAGTCACTCGGGCGTCGGTGTAGTGATTTGATTAAGTTTTTACATGCAAGTGTGTCAAATCTCTGTTTCTACTTAAGCTATTGCTTTGAAACTTTGCACATGCTTCTTTGACCTTAACATCAGCCTCTAGACAACGATTCATTACTCTGATAATGAATTTAGTGGAACTTTAACCCCTTTTCAGACTAAGAAATATTGGTTAAGTTTACGTGCAACTGTTTAATATCAGTTGTTTCTCTGTTTCTACGAAAGCTATTTCTTTGAAACTTTGCACACTCTTCTTTGACAATAATACCAGTCGCTAGACAAAGATTCATTACTCTGATATTGAATTTAGTGGAATTTTAACCTTTTCAGACTTACAAATTCTTTGTTAAGTTTTTACGTACAACTTTTGTTTAGCAGTTATACCTTTATTTCTACTTAATCTTTTACTTGGAAACTTTGCACATGCTTCTGTGACCATAAGATCAGACCCTAACAAGGATAAATAACTCTGATATCTTTTTAAGTGGATTACTCACACTTAGCGGCCTTTTAAATTCTTGGTTAAGTTTTTACGTGCAATTGATTTATATTTGTAATATCTCTGTTTCTTTGCACATGCTTATATGATCATAATATCATCCTTTAGGGAAAGATTAGTTTCTATGAAATTGAATTTAAAGGAATTTTAACCCTTTTTTGAACTTAGAAATTCTTGCTTAAGTTTTTATGTGCATTTGATGTTTGTACGTATATATAGTACCTCTGTTTTTACTAAAGCCTAGCTTGGAAACTTCGTGATTGCTTCTATGAGCATAATATCAGCATCTAGACTAAGATTCATTACTCTGATATTTAATTTAGTAGAACTTTAACCCTTTTTGGACTTAAAATTTCTTTGTTAAGCTTTACGTAAAACTTTTGTGTATCAGTTATATCTCTGATTCATTTTAAGCAATTGATTGGAAACTTTACGCATGCTTCTTTGGCCATCATATCATTCTCCAGACAATGATTCATTACTCTCACTTTCATTTTATTGAATTTCAAATGTCGATATTGATTTGCTGTTACTATCCAGCACTAGGAATAGTCGAGCTTCGCTGTCCTCCGACAGCTCTTGTTTCTGCAGACCTTGAATGTGCATCTCGGATGTAAATGAGCTGTAACAATACTTATGCAATTGTATCTCTGAGGATGCCCACTCAGTGTCACTGAATGAGTGAATCCTATCTAACATGCCAATACTGGCAACATCTCTGATCAGTCTCCGCTTTCGCATACACTCTCTCACTTTCTTTTTCCCATTCTCACAAACAACCCTTAGCTGATCTCTCCTAGATGCCTGACATATAATGCAAAAATCAAAAGTGCGTTTCAACACATCAGATTTTCTGTTCAACAAAGTAAATGGATCAACGTCCATGATTGGTGTAACTTAAATTCTGAATTTTAAGAGAAAGATTTATTATCAAAACAATCAAAGATCGAACTCACTGAACATTAGCTACAGTTAATTACATCATGCTATTGACATTCATTCATTTAATAATTCATTCAATCATTCATTGATTCCAAACTGCACTCACTAACCATTCAAAAACGCCCAAAATTACTTAATTTGATAAGATTAGCAACTACATTAAAATAAAAATTGGTAAACAAATTCCATGTTTTCACAAGCTTAATTGAATTTCGAAAGCATATGATTGGTTCGAAAAGACATAGAAAGCTATTCATAGAATCTGTATGCATATTTTATTAAAGAGAGGTAATAAATATCGCTAATTTGTTCATTCTGAACAAAATTGTTGATATCTGATTACCTCGCTTTAGTTTCACTCAGAACTCGGCCCGCACTCTCGTTCAATTTTATTTCAAAATTCATCCAAAGTCATTCATTTAGTCATACCAAGATGTTCTTAACTGTACGTAGCATAAATCAGCAGGATGCATTGACAAATTATACTATCAAGTCTCCACAACACCTTTTACGCGAAAAACATAACTGTTTGTAATGCATTTATCACCGGCCTTATCAGAATATAAACAATCTTTTGACTTCAAGAAAATGAGATGGTTTGTTATGTAGAATGAGTGCATGTCACGTAGCGTACGAAACAAATATATTCAGCTTGTCATTTTGTAGTGCTGTATCTACTGGTACAGTGGCTAGAAGTATGCACAGGGAAAATGAAATGGTGTTATTTGCCAATAACAAACCTTTTGAACAGATATCTAGAACTCTTCATAATATTAAAAGAATTCAAAACCAATCTACAATTTTTCTTTAGAGATTAACCAAGTACTAAGCAAGTTCAACCGATTCAATTAGCCTATGGAACTGTAATGTTAAGTACTAAGCAAGTTCAACCGATTCCATTAACCTATGGTCGGAGTACCGACTGAATTAAAGATTAGTTGATTGAAAGCAAAATACTATCCAAATATTCCCAGACCCTTAAACAACGTAGAGGACACAATCACATATGAAAACATGCATATGACTGATGCATCATGGCGAATGCCGTTGAAAAAATAAGACTGAAAAAAATGTATAAATATTCAGATATAAGCCGTTTTTAGCTTCGGAAAGAACGATTTTATATCCCATAATAGTCAAAGTATTCTCAAAAAGTCCGTTTTTCCTCTAAAATAATATGTCTCTGATGCAGTTTTCAGAAAATTTAGCACAAATCAAATTAATAATACATGGTGTATAGCAAATTTAAAATATCACAATGAGGTTTTAATATGAAAGTGCACCTGTTTGACCTTTGACCTTGCTGTGACCTTAATTCGAAGATTAAGACTGGGCATCCACCCTGGGAGGTTTTGTCATACCTCAAAGAATATTACTAGCATGGATGCCGAGCATTAACAAAGAATGCCATCAAAACAATTTTCTAGAGCCCGTAGGAATTATAGTCGGTAAACTAACAAGTGTCCGCCTCTGCTTCCATTAGTCGGCGGTATGGGCATATCATTTTCTTCCTTTTTTTTAGCTCACCTGATCACTACGTGCTCAAGGGGAGCTTTTAGGATCACCCTGACTCCGTCGTCCGTCGTGTGTCGTCAACTTTCTTAACACTTCTTCTTCTCCTAAACCGCTGGGCCGATTTCAATAAAATTTTGACAGAATGTTCCCTGGGTGACCTTCTTCAAAAATTCTTCCCTAAATTCTGATTATCCACAAATATTGGCGTGGTAGGACGGGGCTTATTTTGAGCCAGAAATCTTTGAGCGACATTTCCCCCTGAACCACTGGGCCGATTTCAATGAAACTTAAACTGAATGTTCCCTGGGTGACCCTCTTCAAAACTTCTTCGGTAAATTCTGATAATCCACCCTGACTCCGACGTCTGTCGTGTGTCGTCAACTTTCTTAACACTTCTTCTTCTCCTAAACCGCTGGGCCGATTTCAATAAAATTTTGACAGAATGTTCCCTGGGAGACCTTCTTCAAAAATTCTTCGCTAAATTCTGATAATCCATAAATATGGGCGTGGTAGGACGAGGCTAATTTTGAGCCAGAAATCTTGGAACGACATCTCCTCCTGGACCACTGAGCCGATTTCAATGAACCTTTACCAGAATAATTCTGGGGTGACCCTTTTCAAAAATTGTTCGTGAAATTGAGAACGACCCATAAATATGGGCGTGGCAAAGCGGGGCTTATTTTGATTCTGAAAACTTTGAACAACATCTCCACCTGAACTACGGGGCCAATTTCAATGAAACTTTACCAGAATGTTCCTAGGGTGGCCCTTTTTAAAGATTGTTTGCAAAATTTGGATTGGCCCATAAATATTGACGTGGCAGGGCGGGCCTAATTATGAACCAAAAATCTTTGAATGAAATCTTCTCCTGAACCACTCGGCCAATGTCTGTAAAACTTTACCAGAATGTTCCTTGGATATCGCTTTCGGCAATTTGTTCACGAAATTTTGATTGGTCCATTAATATTGTTGTGGAAGGGCGGGACTTATTTAAGCCCAGGACTTTTGATCTCCTACTAAACCACTTGGCCGATTTCAATGAAACTTTACCAGAACGTCCCTTTGGAGACCATCTTCAAAATTTGTTTGCAAAGTTTTAATTAGGCCATAAATATAGGCGTGGCAGGGCAGGGCTGATTTTGAGTCTCCTCTGTAAATAGTTGGTGGACAGGGTCTATTATCACTGTTTATTCTTCGAATTATGTTTCCTTTAAACAATGAGGCAAATTTAAATGAAACTATGCCAGAAAATTTCTTGGATGAGAGCCACTGGCTAAATCGGATTCTGGACAGCGGTATAGGACCATTTTGGCCCTATTGTTATCATTTTTCTTCCATCAGTTGCAGGCCTGTATAGCGAATCAGGGGTTTAAGCATCTCTCGTTGTTGAAATACATTGATTTACATACGCCCGTCAAAAGACGAGACGTTTTATGTGATCACCTGTGGTGGGCGGGAGGCGTGAGCTTCGTTAGTGGCTTGAGGTCACCGTCGCATTCCAACTTATCAGTACTTTCAGTACTTTGATTATCGTATGTTGTCGTACCCAGGATGACAAACGCTTTACTATAACAAATTATCAAATCATACCCCTTCACTTGTAAAGGTACTTGCGGAGCGGATTGGGTGGTCTTTCAATCAAAAGGTTTCAGGTTCCCCTTTGAATTGAGGGATAGTATTTGCTAATAAAAATAAGAATAAAAAAAACGAATGTACATGAAACAGTTTTTAATGACCTTGACAAATGACATTGACCTTGGTACCAGAAGATGTGTATCATTGACATTTTGCAAAATTTGAATATTATATATTGAATATGCTTTAGGTAAATGGCAATGTTTTTCGTTTAGTTTTGCAGACACACAGACCTACAGACAGACGTACAGTATGTCCCCGTTTGCACCAATATGGGGGCACAAAAATAGACACTCGAATAAAAGCATTTGTTGATGAACAATGTTGACAAACATTGTTTTTGAAGTTTTTGGATGATACAATCTGCGACTTGAAAATTGTATCAATAAGTTATTTAAGATATGATGACGACCTTTAGGTTGACAACAAACGGT
Source organism: Fragum whitleyi (assembly GCA_948146395.1). Classification (NCBI taxonomy): domain Eukaryota; kingdom Metazoa; phylum Mollusca; class Bivalvia; order Cardiida; family Cardiidae; genus Fragum; species Fragum whitleyi. Next base: position 86,874,224 of record OX411543.1, on the reverse strand, counting down.
CTGCTTAACCCGAGTCCAATGATTTATATTTTACAAACCAAGAAGATCGTTGTGGTCCTATATCGCTCACCTGAGTAAACACATCAGAAATCAACGAAAACTATAATTAAATACGAGGGTTGTTAAAAAATTTACCGGCAAGCAAAATTTTATTTTTTTTAAGTAATCAAACTAAATTTGGTATCATTCGCTGTCGGAATTCAATCCACATATGGTTATGTAGAATTGATATAGTTATCGAATATAGCGCGCGCGCATCTGCCATATAAAATGCCATGGAAACGAGTACTCGGCGCAGCAGATAAGATAATACATATATTTGGGCTTCGTTTATAAATATCCCTTCTTTTCTAACTGTTGAAACATTAGTGAGTTGTTGGAATAAGTATTACAAATGCCTTGTATTAATTTGAAGTATTATGACCGTATAGTTTTTCGATAATATTCGATTAAAATGTGTCGGGGTAAGTGTTTCGGAATGTTCTAGACGACGTCTAATAGATGCTCGGAATTTTTATCTTTAATAATTCTATTCATTATTTACCAAAATAACGAAATACTTAAATCAAAAACTTGTCACGCTGAAAGGGAATGGTTCAGCTTCCAAATGCTTAATTTTCATCGTTGAAGACGCTTCTCTGACCCGTGAGAAAAGAGGAAGAACGGACAGAGAGAAACTTGTCAAAGCAACTGTAGGGACGTTAATTGCCGAGTCTCAGGAAGATATAGGCGACTAATTAAGAGGTACCTTTCTGAGAACCTTGACGGCGTACTATTCGATTTTACCTTTATATAAACCATAAAAGCACAGCTTAATTACAGGCACACTGAATTCATCCTTCTTCTATGAATAACGATTCGTGACAAGCTAAATTACACAACACCAAATGTCACAATTCTCGACAACGTCGCTAGCGGCATGTACTGTGCGCCGCCACCTAATACCCATGTATTATTGTTTGCGTGTGAAATGAATATACATCGTTCAACTGCTTCAGGCTTTGGCAAGTTTGAGCATATAAAGTGTCCTGTTAATATGAGTATACCTTTTTCACATAGCGATAAATCAGTGATGATTAATAGACCTAATCCGGAAAAAAAATTGAACATCCCTCGTATTAGTAAGAAAGGGGGTTTTGATTGAATTAAATCATTTTAAAACTTTTGTAATGCTACATTTAAAGAATATCTCTGCCATATTCCGGCTTGCTTTGCCCAGTGATTTAGGAGGATAAGTTTTTTCTAAGACTTTCTCAATTTTAAGCCTTTTTATTACCATAGCAACCAGAGTGTTTGATTTTGAAAATTTATTTAAAAACTTTGGTAGAGCTTCATCAAGGAATAGCAAAGCAAAAATTCATTTTCATCGGCCAAGTTGTTTAGTAGAAGATTTTTCCCCAAGATTTTTCATTATAATTGGTCTTTCGGTTACCATAGTTACCAGGGTTCTTGATGTCATTTCGAGTTGACGGGAGTACCTAACCATGGATTCCTGGAGCTTCCCACCCTTTTACTACCATTACATTCTTTTCAAGCCAACTGGAGTTAATGCCATATAAGTAAACGATCAACCATTGGCGGGAGAAAAAATTATGTCAGAAAGGATGTGTGCCACCACAGGGGTTCAAACCAGTCCCAAATGGCTGATTGTCTGACGCGCTACAAGCTTCATGACGATTTTTCTATTTATGGTTTTTAAGCAAGCGTGTGCCATTTTTTACAAAACAATGAGTGCATCCAGAGAGTTAAGTTAATTTCTTCTTTCTGCTAAGTAGTAATTTAACTACCGTTAAAATTATAACAGAGCCCCATGCTCTAATAAAATCCTATCCCCCTTTTCTTAGATTAAAATCGACCATTTTTGATGTGATTCAACTTATTCATGTAGCCTCCAATAATGCATTTACTCGCAAAATTAAGGTCACTAAAATTTAAACAGAGGTTTTATGCACCTTTTCCCTAATCAAATGTTAATATTTTGCGAAAATTATGTTTATTTTTGGTCATTTTTTTCACCAACCTATCAAATATCGATGGCTCAATGTGAAATAGTTGTAACGCCTATATTTTCATAGGCAGTTACAACTGTTTCGCACTGTGCTATCAATGTTAAGCATAGCCTCTATTACAAGAGGAAATAGACGATCCATGAATATTTTCATGCATTGCGCAAGTCATACTTAACTGTTCATATGGGAAATCAGGGGTAGTAACTCTAACTCCAGAGAATCCCGACGATATGCGCATCTTCTCTTTGTGCTGAGGCTTTCCACAAAGTTTAATTGAAATCCAGCCAATAATTTCCAAGGAATAGCGCGGATACGCACATTACTCTGTATGTATATGGCTTACCCGGTAGTAACTCTAGTTTTAATAATAAACTGGGTATCCCTAACGATATGCGCACCTCCTCTCTGAAGCGATGCTTTCCATAAAGTTTCATTGAAATCCAGTCAATGGTTTCCAAGAAATAGCGCAGAAACGAATATTACTCTGTATGCATATATCTTCACCAATCAGGGGCAGTTACTCTGAATTTAACTAGAGGCGGTTGAGCGCCTGATTTGCTCCACAGGCCTGAATATCCTGATAATGATAATTAGAGGATGGAATGTAGGTAAAAATGCCACAGGTAAAAATGCCATAGGTAAAAATGTCAGAGGTAAAAATGCCATAGGTAATAATGCCAGAGGTAAAATGGTAAAAATGTCATAGGTAATAATGCCATAGGTAAAAATGCCAGAATATATATCAAAACTATATGATGATTTAATAACATTAGGAGTATTTTTTATTCCATGAAAACCTAGTTAATTTCTTAAGTTGTCATAAAGTCCTTTTTTAGAAAAATAAAATGACTATCTTTATTTATGTAAAAGTATAATAGAAAAGAAAAATATATGATAATATTTGTCAAATATAAGTGAAATAAGTTATATTACACGATCTTAATCAGTTCCATATTTCATTTGAATTTCTACTTTGATAAATACAACTAATTAAATTGAGTATACATTTGGTATAAGAGCAAGATTTTGGGAATTGTTTTAAAAAATGTGCCAGATTTACCAAAATGTTACTAAGAAAAGTGTGAAATATCACACCAATGTGTTAAATATACCTTTAACAGTATCCTACCTTAATCACATATTAAACTAAAGTAAATTATAAATTAATCTATATCATATAATGTGAATAAATAAATATATAGACATAATTCATTTCTGCTATTTCTTATAATTTATCTATCTATTTTCAGGTTAATGTTCATATATACACAAGCTTTGTCATTTATTTACAAGCCACTAATTTGTATACCCTGTTGCTTAATTCATTATCAAAGTCTTGAAAAAATAAATAATGAAATTTAACAATTCATTAAAAGGTTTTTGTAACAATTCCTTTTGTGCATGAAAATAAAATTATTTTTCTATTTACTAAAAGATATAATATACCTCTGGCATTTTTACCTATGGCATTATTACCTATGACATTTTTACCGTTTTAGCTCTGGCATTATTACCTATGGCATTTTTACCTCTGACATCTTTACCTATGGCATTTTTACCTCTGGCATTTTTACCGCACACCAGAGGATGATTAAAATATCAACATTAACAGAATGTTACTGCACAATAAACTTTGTCCACAAAATTTTGATTTTAGATCTTTCTGCTTTTCATTTAACACCACTATAAGGGTGTTACAAAATTGTATAGTGTGAGAAAATTGACATGACTGACCGTAACCTCCATTAGCATACATTACATGCTTGACTGATTGTCACATGGTATTTTCGTTAGGTCTCGTTTAACTTCGTGAACCAAGTTTCATAATATATACCTATTAAATGACACTGTGATGAGTAGACACTTGTCATTGCACGTGGAAAGAGTAAAGCATCCGAAGACGAAAGACAGTGGTTCGAGTCACTATGACAGCATATTTATTTTTCTTCTAGTGTTCAATCCATCTTATAGTTTTTTTTCTTTTGAATAATGTTGAAGATCACTTGATTCTCAAATAGATTTGCAGTGAGTTATAAACTATTTGTTTTGCCCGTTACATTCTTTTTTTTTTTTTTTCATTTTTTTCTTTATTTGTTTGAATAGGGTTTAACGCCTCTTTAATATTTTTTCGGTCATATTGCGGGGGCTGTAACGCTTAACTATGGATCCCAGGTATTTCTCTTTCAAATACTACCACGACAACTCTTCCAAGACTCTAGTTGCTAATCCCACATAGGTCTTCGATTATCTGCCTATTTGTCCTTTAGATCATTTGACAGCGACTTGTGTTTTCCATATTTGAGTTTAGGAGATAGTGTGCGATAAATGAAACTCGCTGTGCAAAACAATTATTGTCATTCTAACACAAGATAACAAGTCAAATGGGGCTAACCGAAAAAATAAAATAAAATAAAACAAATACCTAGGGATGGAAGCAGGTTCGAACTCATGATCCCAGCAACTGTAGTCATCAGACTAGACCTCTCGACCACACAGTCAATCAGAGTGTATTGGTACTATTAAATTATATAAACGTTTTTAAAACCCATTCACTACACGAATTTACGATGTTTTTCGAACTTCCCGAAAGGAAGTGACTAGCCGTACGGGTCCGTACGGCTAGTCTCGTAGGCTAAACGTACGGACCCGTACGGCTAGCCAGTCCTCACTGGACAGGCTAGCCGTACGGGAGTTTTTCAACCAATCAGAATACAGAACGGGAATGAATAATAAATGTTATGTTACCTCGATATTTTTCCGTTCTGTCTGAATGTGGCTTTTAAGTATATAAAATATATATAGTGCAAAAGTTTAAGTCTATTACCGTACGACAAAAGCGTAAAAATATATCTTCAGTGATAAGGAAATTATTAAAATGTCGCATTGAACACGGACCCTCACTAAGTCCCTGCATTTAATAATTCTTAAAATACGATCTTCTACAAAACTCTTATTACCGGAGATCTACAATGTTATTTTTTTTTGTGGGAAAAGGCTAGAAAGAAGGCCTTGAAATTTAAATTTTCGTTGTAGTTGGAACATTACTGAAATTACACATTTAAAATGACTTTTTGTTGGAAGTTTAAAATCAAAATACGAAAAATTCAAATAAACAAAATCTGCAAGTCGGAAGCTGAATTCATTGCCTGTATGACTGTGTTAATGGGAAAACTTGACTAAAGGTCTGAGCATATTTTTAAATTGTGAATTTCTTCAATTGAAATTAATACGACAATCTTCAAATAAGGAAATAGAAAGAATACTCATTTTTTTACCTTATTTGTTTAGCGCCCGTCTCTATTGAATTTTTCCAACCACGAATATTCCTTTTGTGTCGGATAACTTCCGTATTTTTTCATGTAGTAACTATTCTGGGCACGTTTACAGGTTATCGTCCGTTCTATAACATTTGGTGCAGTAAGTAAATCCTATTACAAGTTCCCGACACGTTTGCACATTAGACAAGATTTTCAACAAAATAACAAACCGGTATGTCTAATATTGAGGTGAAAAATCTGCTATTGGCCTCTAATTAATAACAATTAATTACCGATTGGGCTTTCAAAATCATGAAATAATATTTGCTTCATTCAAAAAGGGTGTGAAAAATAAACTCGGGAAACGTGACATAAAATACAGTAGTTAATTAGGTCGCTGATTGCAAAAGACTTAGGTAACAGACCATTTCAGTTACCATGATAATTGTTGTTACAGGCACTTACTGGTGTTTTCATGATGATTATCTTTCTTTTTTCTAAACGCGTAATAAAAGATAAATAATCTTTGAACAATTGATAGATGAACCCGCAGATGGTATATAATCGGAAATCAAATACAGTATTCTGATTGGTTGAAAAACTCCCGTACGGCTAGCCTATCCAGTGAGGACTGGCTAGCCGTACGGGTCCGTACGTTTAGCCTACAGGACTAGTCGTACGGACCCGTACGGCTAGCCACTTCCTTTTCGAAAGCTTGCGGCTACCCTCGATGGTAAATGTATTCATCGGTTAATTTATTCATTGCATAAAGGTCAAGTCATGTCAATAATTTCGCACTATAACTAATGATAATAAGAAGTAAAATATTAAATCCAATATTCAATATTGAATATTGGATATTCAATCCAATGTTGAATATATTAATCTGCCCAATGCCTTAGAGTGCAGTCAACTCAGCTCGAAACCTCAGAAGGCCACTTTACAACACTTGTCCTCTTTGTGCAGTCACCCTTCAATCAACTAAACTGACCAGTTACTCTCAGAGGGTATCTCAGGCTCCCTATTTTACCTAATGTTTTACACATTTGGATTCCATCAAAGCTTATGTTTCTTCTAACCTACAATCTTCACACCTATCAAATTTAAAAAGTCTAAAAAATCAGTCACTTAGGTGATCAAATATTCACTTTATTATGTTGAAATGTCCTCTGACAATAAAAAGCATGCAGTTCATCTAATCAAATATTTTTTGCAGCCTGATATAACTTCACAGAAATAAAATTCCCATGATATTTGGTCGAAATCCATCTGTTTAAACTTTGAAAAGGTTTGTTTTACCCTATATTGGATATTACATCATATAACATATCAAAAGAAATGACCTCTGACAATAAAATACATATTTTGCATCTGATTACAATACTTTTTTGCAATTTGATTAAGGATCACTAAAGAATCATTCAAATGAAATTTGGTTGTTATCCATTAATTAGGTTCTGAGAAATTGATTTTCAAAGTTTCCACTATATAACATATAGAGAAATGACCTCCGCCCATAAAACACACATTTTTCATCCGACCAAAATAATCTTTTGTAGACTGATAGAGGGTCACTCTAGGATAATTCATGTGAAGTTTGGTTGTTATCCATTAATTAGGTTCTGAGAAAAGCTACCTATTACCATATATGGAAATTAGCCACACCTTGTACAGCCACGATTTTATCAACGGATTAAAATTCTTTGAAGGAATCTGATAGAGGGTCACCTAAGGAACATTCATGTGAAAATTTGATTGAAATCCATTCAGTACTTTATGAGGAGAAGTTTTTTAAAATGAAAGTTTACGGACGGACGGACGCACAGATGCATGCCAGCACAGACGACGGACACCCTACCAAGACAATAGCCCACTTACCTTGCCCACTGACAAGCCCATCTCCTCTTTGTAGTTAACCAATCCACAAAGGTTCATTGAAATCCAGTCAATAGTTTCCAAGTAATAGCACTGAAAAGAAATTCTGACAGACAGAATGAAAGACGTGGCTTCATCAATCAGGGGCAGTAACTCTTAATTTAAAAGTCGAATGAGTTAATCCGACTTTATATGCATCTCCTCTTTGTAATGAAGCTTTCCACAAAGTTTTATTTAAATCCAGCCAATATTTTCCAAGAAATAGTGTGGAAGCCAATATTACTTTGTATGTATATGGCTTCACCAATCAGGGGCAGTAATTCTTAATTAAAAGGTCAAACTGGGTAACCATGGCGATATGCACATCTCCTTGTTGTAGTGAAGCTCCAGTCAATGGTTTCCAAGAAATGGCTTGGAAATGAAACTCGGGCGTACAGACATCGACGCAAAAACAATATCCCCTCAATGATTTCATTGCCAGGGGATAATTGATCAGATTGTAATAGGTCAGCTGTATTTGTGTTGTTCTGACTACAATATATTTATAGAAATATATAAATTTATAATAATTATCGCCAATTACCAATTCTTACCAACAAATCTGTGTCACGATAAAGACATTATAGTTTGTTTGTTTGAATGGGGTTTTATGCCCCTTTCAACAATTTTTCACATCTAACAATGGATCCCTGGTACTTCTCACACCAGTACTACCATTACATCCTTTCCTATCCTCCAGATGGTATCCAACATAGGTCTATGATTATCAACCCATTGGTGGGAGACAAATAGTCAGAGAGGATGAGTGCCGCTGCCGTCGGGGGTGAAGATGGAAAGGAAACCTTTACCATTTAAAGGTTATTTTGACATTAACTTCTTTTCTTCCAAAAATAAAGTGTTTTAAATAATTTTGAGTTTTTATCATGAAACAGGTTAGTTGTCGAGAAATGTTACACGGTTAGAATTGGTTCCCAAACAGTATATATCTGACCTTCTCAAATGACCTTCTCCTTGACATTAAAAGATATACACTGAGAGGAATGTCCATACATTATATTGATGGTTTAGCCCAAAGCAATTATAACTGCCTATATTTTATATGCAGTTATTACTGTTTTGTACTGAGCCATAGATATGTACACAGTAACTGGAAAAGTGATTAAGTTACAGCAAAAAAGTTAAAAGGTAAAATTTTTGTAGACTGACTGATGGAGAGTCAGACAGATAAACTGACAGACAATAATGAAATAATTTGCCCCCAATCTATCATCTTAAGACTAGTCAATGCCGGATATCAAGTAGATGGCTTCTTCTACATAAGGAGAACGTTTACCAACCTTGATACAACAAGATGTCAATCTTTCAGCTCTGGGCATAAAAAAGAAACGAGAGACAAATTATCATAGATGACTGTTTAATGGCATTTTTTCTTCATATCAAGCACAATCCATAATGAACAATATATTATATTCAATTCAATAACAAGGGTGTATCTGGAATGTCCTACCAACTACATAACAATGCTAAACATTCATTCATCTTTTATAATTGGTTTAAATAGAACTTAGAACTTTACAGACAGGGGGGGTAAAAGCACTTTAAACCTAGATATTTCAAGAATAATGGTACAAACCCTACATTGTTGTTACTCATTGGAATCATCTCTTTGAGATGATTCAAACGAAAACCCTCAACATGAGGTTTCATTTAGAAATTAAAATTTAATGATTATTTTACCCGTTATTATTTATTCCTGTGTTTGTCGATGATCTAAAGGCAACAATGACATATTCTTCTGCAATTAACATAAAACAGCTGTCAATCAAAAATATTTTGATAAAATTAAATAATTCATTTGTATCAACCAAACATGCCAGTTTTGCAAAATATTTCTATTGATGGGAGACTTCAATTTCATAACTGAAAGGTGCATTAACTCCATTTTGGCTGCACACAAACAATTTGCTTTTTGGTTTTATGGCCATAACTATAATTGCACCTGTGGATGACTTTTCCAACATTTTCACACAATGTAAAAGGCTCAACCATTTAGCAGGCTTGACTACCACGGTACCCAATAGGAAGTTTTGCTGACCACCTGGATATGGGTTACGACCTTATCTATGTACAGAATGCATAGCAAAGACTCTAGTTTGAGTGTAAATGCACCGGCTGGTCAGAGGTTTTGCTATGCACTCATGTGAAATTGTTGGAAATGTCATGCACAGGCTTAATTGCGTTTTCAAAGACAAATGACCTTTTAGTATTGGAAGAAGTCTACCTTTACATTGGAGGTCATTGGATCTGTAAATTCTAAATCTTTGGTTAATTGTTGTCTGTAAAACACTTACTAAGTAAGTGAGATGAAACATGTCTCCATCGATACCTTTACTAATTTACTAATTCCATTGATAAAAGTAAATGTTGGTCAGTAAAGAAATTCATACTAAATTTACAAATGCACAAAGTGATTTATATCTACTGGTAACCTTAGATTTAGACAATAACCTTTTCATTAACAATAATTTTTCTGACTAGACAAACTGCATTAGCTGTTCGATGATATTTTACCCATATACCTAATGATCATGATTTTGTTTGAATGGGATTGAATGCCACTTGTAACATCATTTTGTCATTTCATGAAAGTACAGTACATAACAGTGGGTTTCTGGTATTTCTCACATCAGAACATCAAAACTACCTTTTTCATCCTGTCTGAGTGCTCATCCCACTTAGCTTTATGATTATCCATCTGTTGTTGAAGTCAAATATTGGGAAGGATTTTAGCAAGCTCAAAGCACAACTACAATTAGCTACATTGTGAAATTGACATTCATCTCCAACAAAACCATTCTAAATCGCTCACTCAGCACTCCATTCATTCATTCCAAACACTCACTCATACCATTCAAAAACGTTCAAACCCATTGAAAAACATAGAATCTACAATGTCATTGAAAATAAATTTGGATGGAGAACAAGATGTGTTTGTGAAACACTTATGCCCCCGTAACAGCATTTTTTTCAAAGTTTGACCTTGACAGATGACCTTGACCTTGTCACATGACCTTGACTTTGGTATCACCAGATGCGGATCATTAAGATCTATCATCATGCCAAATATGAGCCTTGTATCTTGAATAGGCTTGAAGATATTGGCAATGTTAAGTTTTTTGGTTAAGTTTTGCAGACAGACAGATGGACGGACAGACAGACAGATGGACAACGGTAAAACAATATGCCCCCGATCTTTCCATGCGGGGGCATAAAAATGGCAATTTTCTCTGACATAATGCAAATTGTAAGTGTCTAATGGGTTCTTGAAAAAATAGGAAGCTATCTATAGAATTTGTATGCATCTTTTATTAAAGGGGGTTAATCAATATTGCTAATTTTGTTCATAATGAACAAAATTTGCAAAATTGGATGACCTCCCATTAAATTCACTCAAATCTTGCTCCACACACTCAATCAATTTCATTCCTAAATCATTCCAAAATCATTCACCTTGTCAATTTCAAAATGCTGTTAACTGTATAGCAAATGCCTTTAAATCCATAGGTACTTACAATAGTTTTGCACTGACCCCTTGCTTTGCTGCCACTACTCTGGGACCCTATAGCCGAGTCCAAAACCCTACAAACTTTGTAATAGCCAGAGCCCTATCCATCATGCTGAATAAATTTTAGCAAAAAGTTTTCATCAAAATCAAAGGGCAAAAAGCACTGACAGTACCAAGTGTGGGTCAATTTTTATTTGAAAAATTAAATCTAATGACAATTCTGGTTTGAAAGTGAGAAACAGGTGGTGTAGACTAACATCAGACTGAACATATGTGCAGGCTGATGTTTGTCTATAGCACCTGCCAAAGCAGGAATATTCCGGGTTCAGCATGTCAAGGGTAATCTTAACAATCCACCATGACCTTGATGTGTAAATGTTTATCCACAAGCAAAACTGATTTCTGGCCCAGATCCAGGTGGGGAGTAAACTGGTAAGACTGCTATATCAGGGTATCTCCAAGGCAGGGGACTACCTGTTTACACCTGCAGTAGACTGGTCCAAATGTTGACTATCAGAATAGCCTAGAATAGGCTATTCTAATAGTTGATAATTGGACCAGACTCTGCTCAACCCGGGCTAGGAATCAGTTGGCCCAATGAGACTTTGTCCTGCCAAGTACGAGAATTATATCTCGTTTACACTTGATGTAATTAGTAAAGATAATATTTTTTGGTAAATTTCAATCTTGATGTATGAATTTGACTTTATTACATATCTTTTCAATAATCCTATTGTTTCTATTTCACTTAATAGGTAATACATTCATCATTTTTGGGCACTAACATTCAAAATAGCTACAAATGTTGGTTACTCTTTTTTGTTAGTTACTCTTTTTCGCTACCCTGAATATGATTTAAAATGCATTTCATGACACAAAAAGAAATATATTGTTATTAATAAAGTACCATTTTGGTTAAAATACTAAATTTTGAAAGTTCGTCATCTCTGCAAAGAACATTCTTGTGGATTTTAGACAATACATAAAACGGCTTCAGTATCATATGACTTCATTTCAATTTCTTGTAGCATTTTAATAATATTTACTATCTAAACAAGAAACTGACAACCAGAAATTCATAGATCCTGGTTATAAAAATTTTAAGGGGGGGGGGGGGGGGGAAATTCAGTACCAAGTAAATGGAAACAATTGATGACTCTGAGAAAACTAGAAAGCCATGAATGGCTTGAGTCGCTCCACAGGCTTGAAATTCTTGTAAAAGCAAATTTATGTTTTGACTAGATTTTTAGATATTTGGGGTTCTACTGATGTTGAAAATGATTCCATCAGTTACATTCTGAGAAAATGATTTTCATAGTTTCCACTATTTAACATATTGAGGAATGACGCTCCGTGAAATTTGGTTGATATTCAAAAATTAGATTCTGAGAAAATGATTTGCAAATTTTCCACTATATAATATATAGAGAAATGACCTCTGCCCATAAAATGCATAAGGGTCACTCAAGGATCATTCCAGTGAAATTTGGTTGATATCCATCAGTTAAATTCTGAGTAAATGCTTTTCAAAGTTTCCACTATATAACATATAGAGAAATGACCTCTGCACATAAAATGCATATTTTCCATCCGATCACAATAATTTTTGTACACTGATAAAGGATCACTCAAGGATCATTCCAGTGAAATTTGGTTGATATCCATCAGTTACATTCTGAGAAAATGCTTTTCAAAGTTTCCACTATATAACATATAGAGAAATGACCTCCGCCCATAAAATGCATATTTTCCATCCAATCAAAATGATTTTTTGTAGACTGATAAAGGGTCACCCAAGGATCATTCATGTAAAATTTAATTGGTATCCATTGATTAGAATCTGAGAAAACTCACTTTTTACCATATTTGGAAATTAGCCACGCCCATAAAATCCATGTTTTTCATTGGATCAAAATTTCTTGAACAACTTTGAAAGAGGGTCACCCAAGGATCATTTCTGTGAAGTTTGGTTGAAATCCATCCAGTAGTTTCTGAGGAGAAGATTTTTAAAGAAAAGTTTACGACCGGACGCACGCACGCACGCACAGACGGACGGACGCACGACGGACACAACGCCATGACAATAGCCCCAGTGGCTTTCAGCCAGTGGAGCTAAAAATGGAAACTGACTGTATAATAAAGTGACTCTACAATAAATTGAAATATATACATTTATTTCAATAAATCGAGGCACAGTCCAAAACTATTGTAAGTGCCTATAGACATGTAGGCACTTACAATAGTTTTGCACTGATTCCTTAAGATAATTCATGAAATAATGGAAGTATAGAATTAATGAAAACAAACATGTATCTTTGAAACACCTATTACCAAGAAACCCAAGGAAGTATGACCTTGATAAAGAACCTTGACCTTCTGAACTTATTTTCGCAAAATATAACATATCATAAATTGGAGACCAAAACATTGTAATTTTAGCTTATTTTAGCTGTAGTTATGAGGTTTTGTTTGCCCAATGACAATATTATTATAGTTTTTCTACAACTAAAATATTGTATCTACATTCTAAATAGTCTATTCAGCATTTTTGCAACCTGAATAAATTTTGTCAAATGTAGGATATGTTACACAAAATTGCAAATAGAAGCCATGTAACGTAGTTATTGTTATGTTGAATGAAATACATGTATGTGTATGCTTATCATTTATTTCCAGCTCAAGCTATGAATAATTCTCGTGTAGCAGGTCAAGGGTTTAAAAAGTTACAAATGTTAAGTTCATGAAGGGCAAAGTATTGGACAATCAGATAGACACACATTAACAGAATGATAGACAATAGTTGAACAATATGCATCCCTTCTGTAAAATGAAGGTCATAAAACATGATTTAAGAGATCAAATAACTGTACATTATATACAAAAATTTAACATCATTCAATGATTTAATATATACAGTAAACAACAATAAATAAAACAAGGTTTTTTTTCCATCTTTTTACAAAAGGCTTTAAGGCTGTAATTCACCTAAACACTATTCACGAACTTTTCAAAAATAATTCTATGAATAAATAGTAGATAAGAAATCAGATTGGACAAGCTGCCTTGGCCAATCAAAATGCTTTTTCTTGAGCTTGAAATCTAAACAGACTTTACATATTAAACCAGTTCACACAATATACATTAGTATTCAGAATTACACAAGTACAGTACTAAAAGCTATTCATTTCTTATTTGACCTTTGCCTGTATTGACTTTGTCAGATGACTTTGACTTAGCTAGAATGCAGATTCAGAGAAAAGAAATATACACACATTTTTGTCAAAGATTTTTTGACAGACAAAGGTCCTATCAGACAAAAGCAAATACACTTCCAATCTTACAATATTTAGTTTTGAAAAAAATATTTAGGGCTTTCAGTAAAAACATAGTATGTTTCTATACACTGTATAGATTACACACTACCTTTTTGCTCTAAGCCCTTAATTTGCACTGTTTGTCCGGCATTTAGAGGATGATTATACATTTTTGTAAATGAAAAGACATTAATTTTTTTGTATCAACATCCTGATGTATATTAACAGAGTATACATATCAAAGCACAATTTACTTAAGTTGCGATGATATAAAATTACATTAAGAGTAAGTAAGAATGCCAAATCAGTGTGTCACTTCTTGGCTGAAGGTGTCGGAAAATGCATAATCTCCAATTAAGTACTTTTCAAATACCCCTTTTTCTGTAAATTACTTTTCAAAATGTCCATACTATTCTAAATACACTCCTTGATTTAAGAGCATTTGTTGATGGTTACTCTTGTAAATTAATTTTTAAACCGGTCAAACTATCTTGGAAATTAAGGGGTCAACACAAAACTATTGTAAGTGCCTATTTATCATAGGCACTTACAATAATTTTGCACTTACCCCTCAAACTCTGCAATTGCAGAGTCATACTAGTTTTTCCTATGAATTAGTTTTCAACTGCCTTTACTTTTTTGGATACTCTCTTTGATTACCAAGCCTTACAAGATTTCGAGAGAGTTACTTTTCAAGTCGTCCATACTTTTTTTTACAAACCATGTAGGGGAAAGCGCAGAATTATTGTACCTACATTTTTACACACTCTTACAATAGTTTTTCTCTGACCACTCAAATATATTCATTGCAGAGTTATTTTGTATTTTTTTTTATTCCTTTGAATTACTTATCAAGCTGTCGACACTATTTTGGATACACTCTTCGATTACTAAGTCTATGTCCAGGGCCTGAAGCTGGAGCACTGAAGGGCTGTTTTTGCTGGAACTGGGCCGGATTAAACATGGTTGGTAGACTAGTTTGTATGGGTGCTGAGGGATCATTCTGAAATATAGAAAATTAAATAATTTAATTATTGTTGTGTCCATCTCAATTAGTTCATTCTGATAGGCTGTAAAATTGATTTCATTCCCTAATGAAAATATCTTAAATATGATACTATTTTGAAAGCTTTCTGCATGTAGTACAAGTTTTTGCACAAGTAGTTCCCCCCAAAATTTTATCTTTTGATAAACAAATCTTTATATACTTCAATATATTAAAAAATAAGACAAAACATAATAATATCTATTCATCTCCATTAAAATTCTATTTACCCTTATCCTGTTGAATTTAAATTTTGTTTCTAACAAAATTCCAATACCATATTTCCTCTTATAATAGTGCCCTCCCTAACAGTAGCACCCCTTCATTTTTTACAAAGAAAACCCACTTCAAATGCCTAAATCCCAAATGCCTTAGACTTCTTCTCTAATTTGAGATGAAATTCCTCTAAACAATCATATATATGATTGTTTAGAGAAAGTTCACCTCAAATTAGTGGGAAATGGGCTACAAAGACAACAATTCAATTGATCTTTTAAATCAGAAAATGCTTACTATTTAAAAACTCCGGGATCATTTTATGTATAGCTCTAGGGAGCGTTTATAAGGAGAAATACAGTATTTGGGACATTCCAACCAGTCTGACTCAAGGTTTTATCTCAATAATTAACTTGAAAGCAGGCTGTTTAGAGTAAGATCAGACTGCATATCTATGCAGACTGATCTTAGTCAACACTGTCTGAAAAAGCTTTGTGAACCCATTACCACACCACATAATTTTTACTCGAACACAATGAGAAAAGTTACAGATGTTAAAACTTTCATCAAATTTCAGAACATTTATCTTCTGTGACAATAAGAAATATTGTTTTTGTTGCTAGAAAAGGCAATACTGTTTGAACTAGAACTGTCGCAAAGCGGACTAATACCCCCCACAAGCGCTTTGTCAGAATGTAAGTGCTATTAGTGCAGGATGTGTTTGTAACTAATATTGAGGTCATATGCAGCATTTGCATGAAGTTTTATGATTCTAGGTCACTTGGTTTTTGAGTGAGTCGAGAAATAAAAATTGAACAAAAATTGACTGTGACCTTGACCTTTAACCTATATGACCCCAAAACGATAGGGCACTTCCTTGGATCATAAGCAACATTTGCATTAAGTTTCATGCATGTAGGTCACTTGGTTCTCGAGTTAGAGTCCGGAAACTAAAATTGAACGAAAATTTATAGTGACCTTGACCTTTGACCTATGTAACCCAAAAACAATAGGGCACTTCCTTGGGTCATAAGCAACATTTGTATAAAGTTTCATGATTGTAGGCCACTTGGTTCTTGAGTAAGAGTCCGGAAACGAAAATTGAACGAAGGCTGACTGTGACCTTGACCTTTGACCTATATGACCCAAAAACGATAGGGCACTTCCTTTGGTCATAAGGAACATTTGTATAAAGTTTCATGATTGTAGGCCACTTGGTTCTTGAGTTAGAGTCCGGAAACGAAAATTGAGCGAAGGCTGACTGTGACCTTGACCTTTGACCTATATGACCCAAAAACATTAGGGCACTTCCTTGGGTCATAAGGAACATTTGTATAAAGTTTCATGATTGTAGGTCATTTGGTTCTTGAGTTAGAGTCCGGAAACGAAAAGGTCTACGGACGGACGGACGGATGGACGGACGGACGGATGGACGGACAGACAGACATGGTGAAACCAATATACCCCCCTCTACTTCGTAGGTGGGGGGTATAATAAAGGTATATATTGAATAACACTGTTTTGTAAATTGTGACAATCAAGAAATACCTATTGTTTCTTTTATCTGATTTCAGCCATTATCCCTGTAAACCGTTGTTAAAGTAAAAATCCAAAATTGTCCTTTTTCACATAGTTTTTTACCAAATATTCTTCATTCTTTTGTTTTAGATAGGTTATATTCTGGTCCCAATTGTTACATGAATACATTTAGTTATCAGAAAACAGGAAGAAAACAAAATAATGATATGACTTTGCATTGAAAAATATTTTTCACAAATCTTGTTTTTGATGGCCTTGAGGTCATCATAAGAATTTAGGAGGAAAGAACCCAGTATGGTACATTTTCACAAAGAATGTTTGTAAAACATTTGCCCCCCCCCCCTCCGAGGTTGATGGCATATTCCTTATCTATTAACAAAGGAAAATAACTCAAAGACCTATGACAAGTAGAGTTATGGTTCTTGTCCACTGCCTTTCTCCTATATGAGATCGATACACCTGTGAAGTTTCATGGTTATAGCTTGCATACATTTTGAGATATGTTCTGAGCAAAAATGGTCTGCCGACGGATGGACAGATCAATGGATCATTTAACCACATGACAAGTGCAAGGCAATATACACCCTCTTCTTTGATGGGGGCAAAATAAATCCAACATATGAATTTCATCCCTAGTTTCATTGTTTCTCAGGTCTAAAGTGCCACTGAACCGTTGAGCTTTGTGAAACTACATGGTTTAACCCTTGTCATTCTGAATCCCAAATATTTTTTATCTGAATTGAGGCATGGACAAAAGTGCAGTTTGACCTTTGTCTATCCCACTTGATTTTCAATTTAAAACCAGTCAAATTTAAAAAAAAAAACAATCAAAATAAACATAGAATCAAATTCAGCATTTTCATTTCATTGAATTTTTGCACATACTTTGATTAAGCATGACAAGGGTAAACAATTACTAATACTTGTTAGATATAATTAAGTATTTGTTAGTTTGCTCACCTTTTATTAGCCAGTGTATAACCTGATATATAACCTGATATTTCTTTACTGCTACACTCTATTTATTTCCACCGCCACATTGAAATGCAATGATGGAAATAAAATGGGCCGAAAATAAACACATTGCATCATGCAACCGGTAAAATTTCCTCATTTTTCACAATGTTTTATTAAGCTTTTTCTTCTGTAGCATCATCAAAAGTTTAATCATATGGGGATGGAATAAAATTTCAAAATTTGTTTTCAAGTTTGAATTTTATGAAAGAATATAACTTACTAATCATTATACATATAGGATATTACTTCCTCGTTAACGCTCTGACTCGCTTAGACGCATGCTAAAAATAGATCATCAATCAACCATGACTATACATGTGTGAGCATGCGTAAACCTCAGTTTTACTTCTCAGTGTGAATAACCAAAAAAGGAACCACACTATTAAAGAAGAATAAGAAATTACAACTGGGGTGGTGGTGGGTAAGTCTAATGATTAGTAAGTTATATTCTTTCATAAAATTCAAACTTGAAAACAAATTTTGAAATTTTATTTCATTCTTATAACTTACTAATCATTATACATATAGGATAGATTAAAAAGCAATGCTTTTACACAAAGAATCACCTGGTGGTGATGTTGTGATTTCTATCCATTAAAGGATCATCATAATCCTATGAATATAAATTTGTAAATCAAATTTACATATTACAGTAACCAACTAGAAGTCTAATAGTACATAACTCTAGTATATCACATAGTATCATACCCACAGTACACCTACATTATGTCATGTCTTACTATGTAAATTATAAGAAATAACAGAAACTACTGATTCGCGACTCGCTGAAAGACCAAAACCTTCCAGATCGCCTATCAAACATTAGAAATGAATCTCAATACACCTACATCCAAACAATGTAATTTTCCATGATAAAGAAGTACTTGAATTATAGTCCCTGTTCTAATCCAATCTGACTAAGAGATAGAACCAACCCATTATCAAGAATGTAGGAATAAAGCACAGTCTGTGACTGACTGCTTCATCTAATACTGACTTTTAAATATTAATCAGTGAAAATTTTATAAGACTGATCAACCTTTTCTTGGAGGAGTCGATGCATTAGTAACTAGCTTTATCAAAACTTTCCTATTTCAATCATTTTGTTTGTATGGAAATTATAGGAAATCCTGTAATTTAATCCTATTCTTTGGCCATATGATCGCTACAAATATAATCTATTGCTTTGTGTTTATGCTTCAGCACACATTCGAAAAACACTGTCCCATTCAGTATTTACAAGTATCAGAATTTTATACCAAACCCAGCATCCTGCAAAGCTATTTCAATGTCTAAATCTTATTGGAATTGTGTTTGACAATAATTCAAACCATTTATAGATTTGATTAATGTAGTTGTTGATTTAACAGTGGATATAAAGCACTGACCAAAAACACAGTTGCATCACTGAAACTCACTGGAAAAGACCAATACTAGGTTGTAGTATTAAAATATAATGTTCAAGAAGATACATGCTTATAGAAATATCTGACCCATACAGACTAGTTTACATTGTCAAATGATTCTTCTGGAACTTATCTGAACTTGACGTAGAGCCTATAGTATTGTCTTAAAACAAGAAATAACTTTCAAAAATCAAGTGTTGAGCACGTCCTTAGGTTGAGTTTAACACACTTATTTTATTTTGCCTTAAAGCTTAAGACAAAACCAAACCTTTGGCTAAAAACCTTCAAAAGCTAGTGAATATTTGTTCTTTTTATTTACAACAGGACATCATGCCCCAATAAAAAGAAATTACTCATACACTAACTATTCACAACTTATATGCCAATTTTCCCTTTAACTTTTCTTGTCCATGACCCCAAGAAACAAACAGGTGCAATGAGTAATATGAACTTGTTATATGTATAATTCTATCTCTTCCATTATTTCCTTCAGGCTTGGGTATTCAACTATCAACAAACTGTCGAGATTTCATTGTACAACAGTAATCTGCATCACTGTTTCATTCTGTCAGCAATTCAGATGGACTGAAATGGCACAAAATGTCAATGCTGCTTCAAATGCCAACAAACTAGAGAACTACAGATGGCAACTTTGCGCACCATTCACCTGTATATATATACACTGTATAAATTATTTTAAATATGTTCAAGCATCAACTGCAAATATTTGGAAACCAGTCGAAAAAGAGTTGACTGATGAATAAAGATAAAGATACAGGATTTTTTTTTTTTTTTGAATATGAAAACATATCATCATTTTTTAGAGAAGTGAACAGCTCATAGTTTCATGAAAAGCACTATCCAATACAACAGAGATTTGCAATATTAATTTAATAATTATTACCAAGAAATTTGTGTACCACTTGTCATTGTTGCTCATGCTCAAATGTAACGGCACAATCAGTAGCAAATGTAAAGCATGTAACACAATTGGTCTACAATGATTATCTGTAACTAGTCTCAGTAAAAATAATTTACCATATGAACATGTATTGAAATGAAAACTGTGTGGAAAAGAATATAGCCCATCTAGTATCCACCTTTGTCCTCAGAACATTTGCCTTTATGTTATCCTGGATGGAAATATCTTATATATAACTGAAAGGTAAACAGTTCCTGTATGTTTACAGTACCTTCAATAAATTATTATCAATAATATGACTAAAATTCTCTTTCAAAACTGAACTGTACAGAAAAGAGTGTAATATATATTTTTTTTTTTTAGAGTTTCATAGCTAAATGCGGCTAAAAATGAAACTCTTTCAAAGTTTCAATTTAAGAGACTATGAATAAGATCATTTTCACATTTTCAATTGTAGCATCTAGTGCAAAAGATATCTTTTTCATTTCCAAAAGTACTCAAAAAATGAGTAAAATGCAGTCATTCACATGTTTGATCCTCTGAACTAAGTGCTATGCTAGTTGCTACAGACCCAGAACAAACCAAACGCCTTTCCCAATTGCTTATTTGACAACCTGGTATTTATTGTTAACTCAATCCTTTAACAACATTGTCATCCTGCCTAAAGTTTAAAAATAGATATCATTCCTCAGATTAAGCTTATGATTTATGAAGATACATATGTTGTAGCATATAAAACATATATCCCATTGATGTTGTAGATCGACAGATATGATTATCATAAAGCAAGGACATCTTGTATAAAATTTCTCACATCATTGAATTATCTAGCTGTAACTATATTGTGTAACTGCAAATAATAACCACTAACAATCCAGCAATCATATATTGTAAGTAAATATTGAGAAAGTAATGGCATGCAGCAGCTGCTACTTCCACAAACATTCTATCTATCTACATGTATATAAAATGCCGAAATCCCCTTTCAGGTATTACTGGCAGGTAACATTGTCAGCCTGTTCAGTTGGACTTAAGCTGTTAAACATAAAGATACTAGTAACTACCTGCACAATCTTATTTTATTATCATCCATCCTTTGTATGAATTAGAAATGGTATATAAAATATAAGGAATTTATTACACTACAATTTACAAGCCTAATGACTGTATGTTTTAATTCAAGATAATGACACATTTGAGATAGATCTAATTCTCAGTACTGATAAAGGATCATGTTCCTGTTTTTAAAATTGCCTAGTTCATCATTCATTTTCATAAGAAGGTACAATCTAATGCTCTCCCGCAATATGATTGACCTACTAAAATCTAAGAGAATTTGTCAATTTCTTCTACAATGTGACAGAACATTGAAATTACATGTAAGTCTCATTTTAACTGAACTCATATTTTCAAGCCTCTTGATTCATTAGAAAAAAGTCCACTAATCATTGTGATTCTTAGGAACTAAGCAGCTGAACCAAGCATTAAATGTTGATCATTGAAGTCAGTTGAACTAGCAACTTTTTTCACAACACAACATTCCCAAATCCCAAAGACACCAAGGGTCCTTGAATCTTAAAGGTAAATCTTTCATTTATTGATATGGATTTGCCTATATATATATATATATATATTTAATTCATTTCACTTTCAGGAAGTCCAACGATTCCTTTTGAACAATAAATCATTTCAATCATACACTGAATTCTAAAGAACTATCTTTGGAAGAATTCCTCCTGAAGTTCTTTTGCAAAGTCAATGAATTTGATGTCTCATGCAGTACTCAAAGACCACTTGTTTCAATCTACATTCAAAGGCATCCTATCTATACACTATGACAATGAAACCAACACTAAATTCTCATTGAAGTAGTAAAGTATACATGAAAGTGCTGATTAGACAAGTATTTTCAGGATAAACCAAGTACTAATGTCGTTTGCTTGGCTAATACTAAGACACATGAGTTTTGTGTGTGTAAGCCATGTAGAAAGCAGTTACAGACAACACTTTTACAAAGTAGATCAAATATGTAACTAACAATCTGAACCTATCTTCAGTATCATACCTGGATACCTGGATACCTGGATCGTAGGGTCAATATAGTAGATATAATCTGTCGTGACCCCTCTGATATGCTGTTTTGGTAAACTTCTCCAACGTGTAAAGTGACCTTGTTCGTCTCAGAGTGCATAACAAGACGGTTTAAATTTCTTAATGTTCCAAATCTCAGCGTTTAACCTTGATTTAAACTGATTGACACTATCAGCAGATATGGTTTTGTCACTTAAATTGTTCCAAAAAGAAACCGATCGGAATGTAAAACTATTCAGTCTAATGTTGAGATGACACTTCTTGGTTTTGAACTTTAAATAATGACCTCTCAGATCATCCTGAGCCAAGGAAAACATATTGTCCCACTTCAATTGGTCCAAGTTGTGTAATGATTTGTAAATCTGCACCATATCAGCTCTGTCTCTCCTGTACTCCAAACTAACTAATCCTAATTTCAACAATCTTTCCTCGTATGTCAAATGGGCTACTTCTGGCACTAGTTTGGTAGCTCTCCTTTGAATGTCTTCTATCATCTTGATGTGTCTTTTCTGGTAAGGGGACCAT
The DNA here is from genome assembly GCA_948146395.1 of Fragum whitleyi. Lineage (NCBI taxonomy): Eukaryota > Metazoa > Mollusca > Bivalvia > Cardiida > Cardiidae > Fragum > Fragum whitleyi. The sequence goes on along the minus strand of OX411543.1, from coordinate 86,851,443 downwards.
ACACATGAACCGTATTCTAGGATGGGTCTGATTAGAGACTTGTAAAGTGGCAGGAACATATCCTTATCCAGACACTCAAAAGATCTGCGTATCAATCCAAGTGTTCTCTGTGCCTTGTTTGTAATTGTTGTAATGCAAGCTAGAGAGGTCATACCCTCTTGTCTAACTTGACTGGAACATGAGAAGGGTTAATCAAAACACAAAACCCCACAGAATCATGTTAACACTATGAAGTGACATCATCTATGCATTACTGATGACAAAAGTATATGCTGTGACAATACCTGGGCACCTCGGCATATTACTGGGGTCAAAGATTACTTATCTTAAAACCTTTGGGCATTCAGCATTTGAAACCAATAACATGGCCCAACAGCCGTGCAAAATGGTTGTAAACATTGTCCAAACATTTCTCGTAACAAGCTTACGAAACAAAGTCAAGAGACAATGACGGTCTACGCATCCCCAAAGGATCGTTATCCGTATGCATTTAAGAGCTTCTGGCTGGCCATATGCCCCTAATGCTCAACAACATACTTACAAGACAGATAAATCTGTTCTAAACAGTTGACTGTCATGTTGTTGTCCGCCATATTGGAAAACTCCAAAGGGAGATTACTCCAGAATGGATAGTAATGGACAGTTAGCTAAAAATCGAAAATGTTCTCAATATTAAAAACAAAGAACACTCAGGTAAAAAACATCCTCTGTAAACACTAAAAGTCCAAAATTACAAGAGCTGTCACTGTAAGATGACAATGCCCCCGACACCGCTTTGATTTTAAATTATGGCCAATCTATGTTGAAGGTCAAGGTCATCCAGGGGTCAAGGTCACCAAAGTATGTGCCTACAGAAAGGTAATGTACCAAGGAATGTTGTGGTAAAGTATGATGCGAATATGTTAAGTAATAAGGAAGTTATGGCCAATGTTAAAGTTTTTGGACGGAATGACGGACGGACGGACGGACAGACGGACGGACAGACGGACAGACGGACAAGTCAAATTTATGATGCCTCCCTATCGGGGGCATAATAAAACAACAGCTCTTTATGAAGAGCAGTGAAAAACACGTCGAGCTTTGTTCACGCTGAAAGTAAAACTGAGGTTTACGCATGCTCACACATGTATAGTCATGGTTGATTGATGATCTATTTTTAGCATGCGTCTAAGCGAGTCAGAGCGTTAACGAGGAAGTAATATCCTATATGTATAATGATTAGTAAGTTATAAGAATGAAATAAAATAGCAATCAACCAAAGCTTCATTTTCAACAAGATCACCACCTACAGGGGCCTACACTCAGCTTTTTGGTGCTGGAATGTGGATACAAAATTTAAGTTGAAAAGCAACATAATTCACGAAAAATGTTTCTAGAGTTATCACCCTTGGTAATATTATGTTGATCTTTTGATAGTGAACATGTGTGCCAGGTTTCAAGTGAATGCCTTCCTTAACCCTTTGCTGTTTAATCCCTGCTTTTTACGTGCCTGTGATTTCATGATTGAGAAAACATTGTGAAAAAAGAAGAAATTGCTCCTGACAAGCAATTTCTTCTTTTTCCACACTATTTTCTACCCTACTGAATGGTTATTTTTCAAATTAAATCCACTTTAAATTTTCTTCTGCAAAACCTTTGAATTTGGACAGGTCCAAAATTTTGTAAAACAGGAAAGGGTTAATACCAGAGATACCACAAAAAAAGTTTTCGCATACTGACAACAATGCAAACATTGCATAAAAGAACAGCTATAGCAATACCTCAGGTTTTCTCCAAAAGAAGCCAAGATAAAATATTTGAAAGAGAACATTTTTGTCCTAAATATTCTTAGATCATAGGAATATTTTGTTTTTTTTGCCCAACATCATTAGACGTTAATATTAATGTGAACTATCAATTTTGTAAATGTTTTTCAGGCAATGGAAGCATTATCTCCTTTCTTCAAAAAATCTTGGCATACCACAATTTCAAATACAAGTTAATGAATACTTCAAACACAAAGTAAAGGAACATTATAACATATAATAGAAATCAAAGGACCAGAGTAAAACTCTCTTGAGTGCCTATATATTCATAGGTACTTGCTGTTTTTTTGCACTGACCCCTCCAAATTTTCTTGATTTACACAAGATTATAATGAACACATCAAACTGTCAAGATAAATACATATATCTCAAATCAAACTGTAAAGCTTCATTTAAAATGAAATACATTCATTTAATGTATATATTTGGAAAAAAAAAAGTATGCATAAACAAAGATAAAAAAATTTTGAATGGGGTTAAACACCACTTTCAACATTATTGCAAAGGCTACCAATGGTTTTCTGTCTTTTCTTACACTGTAACCAGCTGTTCATCCCTCCAATAGGCATACTAATGATCATAATTATGCCCAATGGAGGGAGACAAATTTTGTTATTCTGTCACAATGACGCTTGTCAATAAAACCAACAATGTTCAAATTCATGACCAGAATTAAAAGTCAAGTGCCTAACTGAATTAGCTAAATAGGCTCATTAGCTAAATAGGCTCATTTTGATTTAATGAAATAAAGTATTGTTTTAGATCCTAACTTACAAAATCAACTGAAACAAAAACATTCCCTTAATGAAGCTTGACTGTTTGACAACTATATAAGAACACAGTTAGAACACTCTAATATGTATGATATACCTTGCCTAATATTTCCTGAATTTCCCTAGACAGGGAACTTTTAGAGCTAGTTCTAGATAACTGAAAGTAAAATTCATGCAAGGCTATACTATTTAACCTTTTTCATGCTTGGTAGGGTCTTTTTCATAACTGTGTCAAAATCAAGGGGCTTGGGTTCTACATCGTAATTTTGTATGTCAAAATTTCTTCTATACACTAAAGTAGGGCAATCTTGTGTGACGTCTAAAACTGCACAGCTATATGAAGTCATGCAAATTTTGATAACCTTTAAACCAAGAAAGCCAACATTTCCTGGGATTGACACTAACACCAGCGCTCAGGCCCAAGACCTGTGGATTTTAGGGGGACTGGTAGATGTCACCATGCTGCAGGTCCTTCAGACCTGTAGATAATGGCAGTGCTTATTATTTCAAATCTATCATGTTTTAAAAATAATTGCTTCTCCAAAACTAAAATTTGAAAAACCAAATGGAAAACATTGTAGAAATAGAAGAAATTGATTGTCAAAAGCAATTTCTTCTTTTCCAACAATGGTTTTCTTGTAATTATTCCCCTAAATTTCTAAAAATCAAACACAGTTTTCATGCAGGACCTGTTGTTATCATGGAGGACCAGTAAAATGTTTGGATAACAGGTCCTTCAGGCTGATGACAAAAAGTAGTTAGTGTAAAACCCTGTTTTCTAGATTGCTGAATACTCAATGCCTCTACCACTTGTCATTGATCTAACATCTTACAAATCAACAAATTTAAAGAGATAATGACTCTGAAAATAATGATTTAAAGAGTAGCTTAAGTTGTTGTCTTCAAAATCATAGACACTTGTTTCAAAAATTTTGACAACTAGTAAACAGGTTAAAGTGTAAAAGTAATGATACTTTTTGATTGACAATGGTACTATCTTAAACACAACACATCTTAATATATAGCAGAGCAGTATCTAAGTACACGGTTGCATGAATGTAAGCCAGTTAAATTCTTCTCACCATCCCAGTTTCTATACCTCATGTTAGCCAATATATTTAAGACAAGCAGAGTTAATTATATATTCTTTTTCGAGTTCTGACGATTACCTTCAGTTTTACTACATCAAGCATTACAGAGGAAAGCCAACTTTTTCGTGTTCCTGAAAACCATTTGAGCTGTGCATGATAACAGAATTAGTAAATGCCAGGGTAATGCCAGTCTAAAATTTTTGTTTTCTAAAAAAAACCCTATGTTGTGAGTACTCATTTGAATTGTCTTGTCAGAACAATTCAAACTAGTACTCAAATAGTAGGATTTCTTTAATTGAGAAAACAACAAGTACCTTAAACTTAAGATTTGTCTAATTTGTTATTAACAGAAATACCCCCTATATCTATAGCGCTGAAAACCAATTAAGTTGTACATGGCAATAAGAGAACTAGAAGAGAGGGGGTGAAGCCTGTCTAAAATCCTTATTTCTCTATAAAACCCTTTGTTGTGGGTAAGCAATAGGATCCCATCAATGAAGGGGTTGTGCAATTAGTAAAACTCAAAATATCCCTTGAATGTATAGCCCTTGACAACAACATCATACAGTGGGTGGTGCAAGACAACAATACTATTTAGTGGGTAAAGCATAGAAACCAAGCAGCATGCAGAGATGTATTTGTAAATTGTATTTAGAATTTCATTATAAACCATAGAATCAACAATTTTGCATTCAAGCTTATTAAGACTTGCATGGAATCACACAGATACCCTGGCTGATATCAGTCTTTACAAGGGTAATTTTCTTTTGCAAATTTCAGGTGTCTAAAAAACATTTCTGAATAGGGGTCAGTGCAAAACTTAAGGTTTTTTTTTAGAAAATTTCAAAATAATTTCCGATTGAAACAAGCATAAATTCGATAAACACTAAATTTCCAACAGAAGAACAATTTCAGAAGTTTGGTCTTGATAAATGGCTTTGAATGTATCAGCCAACTTTGACCCAATGCCTTCAAATGGGCATGAATTATATCTGTCATCATCATGGCAACATTTTTGATCTTAATTAGATCCTGACCTTTTAAGATGACCTCAACCTTGGTAAATGTAGATGCAAACAAAAACAATCTGTCAGCATGACAAACAGAAGAAGTGTATCTTGAACATAACTAAAGTATCTTAAAAATGTTTTAAAGTTATAAGAGAACTTAGAAGTTTGTTGGTGGTATTTAGCTGAATTGAACTTTGCTAGATGACCATGACCTTGCCAGGTACCATTAACCATGGATCTGCAGATGCACATCTATAGATATATAAAACATGAGCAAGGTATCTGGAATAAGCTCAAAGTATTAGATATGGCAAAGGTTATTTATAAAGCTTCTGCATACAGATGGACAGACATCAGTTAAACAATATGCGCCAAATCTTTCAATCCAGGAATAATGATAACAATTTCTTTAATGCTTTTTGGTGGTTTATCGAGAAATAAAGGTAGATTATCACTTGATGATCTCACTGTTAAAGCAGTGAAATTATCAAAAACTTATATCCTGCTTTTGTGCATTTCACCCTATCTGCTGTTATCTATGCGGTGCGAAATAAGCGATGTCACAATGAACGTTGCATAGCAATCATGTGCAAAATGACACGCTTTACAAAAATATGTCCTAGAAATTTCACATTTTGTCTCATTTTTGCATAAAAGAAATAGAACAATCATTTGTTTTGAGTAAGATCGATTAATATTTCATTTGGTGAACAACAAAAGCTATATTTTCACTCATGGCTCTGCCACTCGTGAAAATATAGCTTTTGTTGTTCACTCAATGAAATATAAATCCGCCTTACATTGAAACGAACGATTATCCTCTATATGGTTAAAAGTTTCAGTGATAAAATAAATAACAATCAACCAAGCATGGAACTAGCAAATCTACAATAAGGAAGGAATTTAAAGTAACCATGAAATAAACAAAAAGTTTATCTACATGATCTACTTGATCAAATTACTATACACAATCAGGTCACAAAACACTCACATTATCAGAAGTGGGTGGGGCAGAGAGACCCTCCTGACTCTGTGTAGATGATGGCTGGTGCCCTGTATTGGACCTCTCCTCTTGTATGGGTTCTGGTGCTGGGGAACCAGTCAATGATGTCGAGGTATCTGAGAAAGACAGCAGAGGTTAAGGTGGTGGACCCAAAATAGTTACGCAACATTTTAAGAGTCATGAACTTAAACAGTGTTAACCAAGGTTTCCTAATGATTTCATTAAGAAACATCATTTAATATTGTGAAATATCATGAGTTCAGAAATGTTGTGGAACTGTTACAGGTCCAGTACCTTAAGATAAGAGTCCAATTTCCTAGTATGATTAGGTTTTAGTTTTATACCTAATTGAAAGCAAAAGATTTTCTGCATCATAAAATCCCTTCACTGTAAGCAAAATAACTGAAAAAGTGGACATTCTTTTACAGAAAATTGTCTATTATTGAATCTTATGTCGATGGAACAATGAGACAATTCAAATGGGTTTTATGTTTTGTGACGTCATTTTTAACCGGCGTTTTAAGTTTGGCGGAAAATTGAAACGTTGAATTTCAAGAATTTTGACGATTTTTCGCTAAAATTCGGGTCATATTATAAACAGAATATAAATTTGTGCTCATAAAATACAGAATTTATTAAACTCGTCATCTAAAACAGATAAAAACTTGGCACAGCCTCGTTTTTATCTGTTTATAGATGACTCGTTTAATAAATTATGTATTCAATGACCACTCATTCAATATCCTCTATGTCTTGTTCATCATGAAATACTGTGCAAGGCAATCATTCCCCTAAGTGACCTCTTTTTAGGGGTCCCTTAAGTGGCCCCTCAATACACTGCAACTCCATCAAAACGCTGTGGTCGGGATCCAAGAAATGAAACAGCGGAAGAAGTGGATGTATCTGCTATAACGCTGTATCCCCCGGCCGCTGCTGATTTCCCCCCCTCCCGCGGTGAACAATAACGTACCGGGGAACCGTAACAGACACAGGGTCAATATTGATAACGATATCGGATGTCTTAATAAACATGTATATATTTAGGCCATAGTATTTTATATTTTCCAAACTTGGCAATGAATTGAACAAACGCGGTTTATTACTTTAGTATTTTTTATTGTAAGATCGTTTTGTTGTCCATAAACTAAACAAAACTATCTTTGATAAAGTAATCTAGTTTGTAGGGTTAAACGATAGCAGACTACTCTAAGTTCTCTGAATCCCGATTTCTCGGGCCTACCCGCCCGACAGCTGAGAAACACCGATAACGACGATCTCAAAAGGGTAAAGTTCGTAAAATCCATAAAGTTTCATAAGAACAAGGAATTTCATATTTTAAATATTGTCTTCTGGAAAATAGGAGAAAATAATTATCTCCGCAATCAAAATAAACAATACCCTACGTCCGATCGAAACTATACCAAAGTAATCGAATCTCTCGGAGAGCAGGACCGCATTCTTCGATGAGCGAGAAAAAATGCCGTAAATTCAATTAAATGAATCTGTAGCTACGACATTTGGATCGCCGGTTTGCGGAGATAAGCTAATCCATTGAATACATCTTCACGAGTCAATGGATATCGAAAGCTTCTTCTCGAAAACCGTATAAGTAAATTGTTCGTAACCCTTGGTTTGACAAGATGTAAATTCACGGCTTTGATTTTCTTATAGTATAACGTCAGGAGAGAAAGTCCAGACGAAAGCGAAGCGACGCGGTCACCATCAGTTTCGCGCCATTTTCAGTTTCTTTGTTTAAAGCCCTCGAGCTGGAAATGTAGGTTAATATATAGCTTCATGTTTAAAACTGAATGAGGTTGTCTATTTAGTGAGAGATAGGAATCAACGATAATAATACATTTGGGCTTTGAATTTTCAAACCCTGTAAAACATGACTATAATATGAATAAGTTTAATAAAAAAGAAACAAAATTTTATCATATATTGACAAAAAACGTAATATTTATAAGAAGATTCAACGGGATTGGCAAAGGGAGGTAATAAACCAATAAATTGGGTAAGGGGCGAGTCGCTTTTTGAAATGTTTGTCAACAGCGGTAAATGTTCGAGATTTGAGAATATAAAACGAGATAAGCTTATTTTGCAAAAGCACGGCTTCTGATAAGATTTATTAACTTGGATTTAATCGCGTAAGAGCTAGACTTTTCGGTGTCCAATTGCGTCCCTGCTGTCGACAAAGCGCAGTTAGTAGCGCGCTGGACTGTCAATATTGGGATTCTGTGTTTCTCCGACGGCGGCACTCATTCTTTATGACTATAAGTCACTCATCCGTGGGTTACTAATCGTCGACCAATGTGAGATAGCAGTTTGGGCTTAGGAAAGGATGTGATGATTTTACTTGTGATCGAATTCGGTACTCCAGCGGCAGTGATATAACTATGGGCCTACGTCTGTCAGCAATCAAACTAGCCATTTCTCCCTGACCTGAGGCATTTATCGTCACCACTGCTCCGCGGGAGGTGTGAAAAACAATTGTATTGATTTACCTGGCTTAGCTTAGTATCAATTTTTATCTCGGTGTTTTCACCCTTCGATCAAAAATTGCGATGAAAACAGCGTTAACGGCGGATCGAGTAACATCGTCGCAGCATCCCAAAATGGTCGACCCCCCCCCCCAATTTCGGGAGCCAAGCGGACCCCGCGTTATAATGGATTTAGCGCTCTAACAGATTTCGTTATAATGGAGTTGCAGTGTACAAGTTTTACTGTACATACCAGATCCTGTGGGATTAAAGATGGCTGGAGCGGAATGAACACTTGGTAAAGTTGAAAACAGACTGGTTGGGACTTGTGAATTACTGCTGGGTTTGGGGTTCATAACATCTACATACTGTCCTCTAGCACCTGTCAAATATAATTGTAATTGTCAAGAGAATAACTAAACCAGTCAAATTAAAATGAAAACATTAAACCAGTCTCAAACAAGTGAATTACTGATGGATTTAGGGTTCATAACATCTATTGTCTTCTAGCACCTGTCGAATGTAGTGGGAAACCAGGCAGGAAAATTACTGAAAACCAGTCAAATGAAAATAACATCATACCAGTCTCAAACAAGATGCAAGGGTGTTTGAACAATATGTAAATCTTTGCTAAGAATAGGTCTGGACACTGAACTCAGGATAAGGGGTTCCAAATTCGAATCAAAACTACACATTACATTTTTTCTGTTTCTCCACTGCCTCTCGATCAAGGTGTATAAATGTGCATTACAAATGAGGTTAATAAGCCCATGCAATTGCATCATTTGTTCCTATCAATGTAGACTGGTCAACCTATTTAGCTCAGTCAGTAGAGTATCCTACTTCACATCAGAAGTCTGATATCATGGGTTTGATTCCCTCGCTGTCACACTAATAAACAAATTGTTTCAGGTAAGTTGTTAATCTGAAGCCCTGTGTGATGGTATTATACATTGAGCATGTCAGAGAACTGCGGCGGATTTCAGCAGTAGTTTTGTCATGTATCCTTGCACTAGCCCCCGTAACAGCTAGCCATATTCTGGTCAATCTGGACATATCGATGGGTCAGTGCAACACTATTGTAAGTGCCTATATATTTATAGGCACTTACGATTGTGTTGCACTGACCCCTTGATATGCTACAGTAGCGACAATAAATTAACAGGATTACACACTCATCTGTTAGCAGCTAAATAAGAACTTATGAATTATGGATTAAATATTTCAAAGTTTCTGTTTAAAACCAGGCTATAAAATTAACATTCATAAAATGAAATAAATGACCTATCCTTCATCCCTTTAAAACAAAAAGAGAGAGGGAGAAATATAAGGATAAGGATAAGAAAATATCTTAAGGGAAACAGAGAAACAAGTCATATAAATGTCTGATATATTTAGTATATTTTTAATCAGTTCAAAAGAATAGAACTAGTTTTAAAGTTGTGTAAAATTATTTAGTCATTGTTTCACTACAAACTGTTACAACTCTTAGACTTATATGAATAAGGAACTAGTAGAAGTTTTTAAAGGTGTATGAGGAAAACAAATCTGTGTTATTTCAGGAAATAGAAAAGCAAATGGATTAATAGAAAATTCCATAAGAAATTGATTATTGACTTTATATGCTATCAGAAACATAAAACCCCTAAATTCAATGAAAACAACGTAAAGATTGGCAAGGAATAAAATGCAGATCTTTATAATTAAAAAAAAACAAGGGGTCAGTACAAAACTATTGTAAATTGATGGCCAAGCGCAAAACAGTTGCAACTGCCTATAAACATATAGGCAGTTACAACTGTTTTGTGCTGAGCCATGGAAATGCCTATACATAAATTGGCACTTTCAATAGTTTTGCACTTATGCCTCGATTTGTCCTAAACATAAATATAAAGAGTTTTGTTCTAAGTTATTCTATTACAAGAGAGAAATCGGCCCTAAAGCGCTCCCTTGAGACATTGTATACAAAGGTTGCAAAATGCCCAAAGTACTACTTTGAAATGAAACCAAATTCCTTGTAGACAAGCAATCTTTCAAGACATCTGAGCCAAGTGTGTGCAAAATTATTTTTTCTCTAAAATTTCACCCTGTGACTAAGTTTTTGAACCCACTTGACCTAATCTCAATCCAAAAAATCATGGTCACAATCATTTTGACCAAGTTCTAAATCTTTTGAGTGGAAAGTGTGGCCACTAGAGGCAGACTCGGTCTTTCTCAAATTTGACCCTTTGACCAAATTTTTCATCACACTTGACCCATTTTTAATATCTACAGAGATATTTATACAAATATTCTGACTAAGATTCAAGACATTTAAGAGTGGACAAAAGACAAACAACCATGAAAATTAGTAAATAGTTGGAAACAAAGCAATATTATTCTTTTCTCCAATTGTTTCTCAAGATATTTTTAGGCATGTTAAAATGTGGGTCTGTAAGATAATGGGTCGATGTATCTTTTAAGTTCGATTGCATACTAAACTAAAACAAGAGAACCCTTTGTAGATGCTAGTGTTATTGTTTAAGATATTTTGAATTTACCTTATATATTCATTTATCTAACATCTGATACATTTGATACACAACAAAACCTGTTTACCCTCAATACATGCAACCCTCTGGCTAGCTTACTTAACATATATGTGTACAATAAAAGCCATGAAGTCTGGCCCAAAACTGAATAATAGGTCTGAGAGAGTTTAAATAGAAATAAAGAAGTCACTAAAATGCAGGTTTCCTTTACAATTTTTTATTGTAGCTCTTACTTATTAAGTTCACAATATGAGCCTGTGTTTGACATTTCCAACAATTTAACATGTGTCTGCATTGCAAACATTGAGCAGCCTACACAGCCACATATAGCAGTTATAAGCTTGCATGACTGTCTAAAGGTACTTGAGACCAAATCTATCTACAAAGCGCATTGAGAAGACTCTGGTCAGACTGTGCATCCACACAGTCTGACCATAGTCTCTGCTTTGCACACTTTTGAAATTGTTGGAAATGTCACACACAGGCTCTTAAATATATAACTGCATCCATTTGGTCATTAGTTGTACCAAGGCTTTTAGCGCTAAAAAGGTAATAGTAATCAAGGTTTTGCGCTATTAATGATTTCATTATGGAACCTTACTTAACATTGTGAAAGATCATTAGTTCTGAAATATTACAGAACTATTATGGGTCAACTACCTTACATCAAGATTGAACTCATTGCAGTCCAATAGAAGAAATACTAAACAGAATACTTTTAACCCATCACCTCATAATCCCTCATTCTGATGTTACAAAGATTAGTTACTGTGGAAAGCATCATAGGTAGGGAGAAATTGCTTTCACAAGCATATATCCTTTTTTCCCACATTTTTCTACATTTTATGGAATTTTTTTATGGTGTTGCCTTTCTTCACTACACCTCTTAACTACAGCTTGATCCAAGCAGTAGTTGTGATGCTTTAGATTGAAAACAACAGCATTTACATAGAAAATTCTTTTTATTTCAAGCATTTGCCTGATAATGAATAAGGCATTGTGGATGAGACTTATCTTAAGAACCTTAACTAAAGAGCTTATTCAAGTTCTCCTTAAACAACACTGGGGCCTAGTTTAAATGTCCACCTTTATCATCATATTCACGGGGGGTTTTGTCCATAATCGGAGCCACCGGCTCCGCTTTCAAAATCATGTGTGGAACTTCCGCTCCACGTGTGGCTCCGATTATGTAGATGTAAATATTTCATATTTTGAATGAAAAATGGGGTAGGAGGTTGGGATTTCCTCATTTATATAATATTTTATTCATTAATCATAAAAAAAGTCGAATGCTATTCGACCAGTTATACATTTTGCAACGTAAACATACTCAAAAAATGTAAGAACGCTCGTTGAATTTTGTTAAAAATGATTTCTTCTTGGAGCAGTCTTGAGTCAGGAATGTCAAAACACGTGGTTTTTACCTCCAAAATGCCATTTTTTGAACAGAATTGATAACGCAGACCATTGTTTTCAGTGTACACGAGTTTAACAAAACAACCACAATACTCTAACCCATTGTACCTTTCTTCAATATGATATAGACCAAAGAAAATAGCTTGGTTCCGATTATGTGGATTGGCTCCGATTATGTACCCTGGCTCTGAAGTTGTGGAGTGTCTTCATCTTTTTCTATATAACATCTTCAATATGAAATTTCTACTAGTTTGATGGGGCCCCTTTTTATCATCATTCCACAATGCAAGTTACGTTTGTTACGTTTTACTTCTACGTGTTTACTTTTATTACAATATTCCGGTTACTAGACAGTCAGCTTCATTAATATTACTCAGTACATGTACGTGCAAGAGAATTGTCAGAATAATCCAGGATTAAATGTGAAGAGATATAAAGATTTCTTCGAAGCCTGTCAATGTTTTTTTCTTGCTTATTATAATTTGCACGCCAAGCGTTCCAATTTTAAACAAAGTCACTACTAACACTCTTCCAACGTCGATAATTCCATGAAATTTTATCAGATATATTTTGTGAGTGGTATAAAAAAAAGATGTTGCGAAATTCGCGTTCATTTGATACATATTTCAAGAAATACGATTAATATATCTTACTAAACAAGAGGACCAAGATGGTCCTAGATCGCTCCCCTGAGTCTCTTTGACCCCTGGGACGTCTCATCAATTAAATAGGCAGATGTCATACAGGAGATAATTTTTACAAAAAACCAAGTTTCATGAAGTTTAGACCAAATTTGTGGCCTCTAGAGTTACAACAAGAAAATTATCATAAAGACCCCTTTTCCTGTGATATTATATGGATCTTTCCCATTTTCAATAGGGTTCATCCTTATGATCTGACCAACATTCTGACCAAGTTTCATGAAAATTGGGCCATATTTCTGGCCTCTAGCAAGTAAACAATAAAATTGTCATTAAGGCCCCTTTTCCCGTGATATGGCATGGATCCTTCCCATTTTCAATAGGTTTTATCCCTTTGACCTGTCCAAAAATTATGACCAAGTTTCATGAAGATTGGGCCATATTTGTGGCTTCTAGAGCATTTACAAGAAAATTATCATTAAGGCCCCTTTTCCCTTGATATAGCATTGATCCTTTCCATTTTCAATAGGGTTCATCCTTGTGACTTGCCCAACATTCTGATCAAGTTTCATCAAGATTGGGCCATATTTACGACCTCTAGAGTGTTAACAAGAAAATTGGTCATAAGGCCCCTTTTCCTGTGATAAAGCATGGATCCTTCCAATATTCAAAAGGGATCATCCTGGTGACTTGGCCAACATTCTGAGCAAGTGTCGTGAAGATTGGGCCATGTTTGTAGCCTCTAGTGTGTATACAAAAAAATTGTCAATAAGGCTCCTTTTCCCTTGATATAGCATGGATCCTTCCCATTTTCAATAGGGTTCATCCTTGTGACCTGGCCAACATTCAGACCAAGTTTCATGAAGATTGGACCATATTTGTGGTCTCTAGAGTGTAAACAAGAAAATTGGTCATAAGGCCCCTTTTCTCATGATTTAGCATGGATCCTTCCCATTTTCAATAGGGTTCATCCTTGCGACATGACCAACATTCTGACCAAGTTTCATGAAGATTGGATCATATTTGTGGCCTCTAGAGTGTAAACACTTAAATTGTTGACGCATGACGACGCACGACGCACGACGAACGACGCACACCGCACGACGGACATTCAATGATCACAAAAGCTCACCTTGAGCACGATGTGCTCAGGTGAGCTAAAAAGGACTCAATGATTCTTAAAACTCCCTTTTTTGTTAGATTTTTAGCACATCTGAGCAGGAAGAGCTCATGGTGAGCTATTGTGATTAAGTTGTGTCCGGCGTCCTTCGTCGTCCGTCACCAATTTGTGTGCACTCTAGAGGCCACCTTTTTGGTCCAAATGTCTTATTCTTGGTCAGGATGTCTGTCTCCATCAAATCTTGGTCCAGTTCGAGATTTGGTCAAGTGGGGTCAAAAATGGGATTGTGTCAAATTTTAGCAAAAGTCTTGTGTGCACTTCAGAGGCTACATTTTAGGCCAAAATGTCTTTAAACGCCATCAGAATGTTTGTCTCCATCTAATCTCAGACAAATTCGAAATTGGGTCAAGTGGGGTCAAAATTGAGGTCAAGGGATCATATCTTAGAAATCCCTCTGTTCACTTTAGAGGTCACATTTTTGGCCCCAATATCACAAACCTTGGTCAGAATGTTGGTCTCCATCAAATCTTGGTCATGTTGTAAATTGGGTCAAGTGAGGTCAAAAATGACGTTAAAGGGTCATATCTAAGAAAAACCTTCTGTTCACTTTTGAGGCCACATAATTTGCCCGTATGTCCTGAAACTTTGCCAGAATGTTTGTCTGCATCAAATCTCGGTCAAATTTGAAATTGGCTCAATCGGAGTCAAAAATGAGGTCAAGGGGTCAAATCTTTGAAGAACCTTCTGTTCACTTTAGAAGCCACATTCTTGACCTAAATGTCCTGCAACTTGGTCAGAATGCTGGATCCCATCAAATCTAATCTTGGTCAAGTCCTAAACTGGATCAATGAAGTCAAAAATTAGGTAAATGGATCAAATCTTGAAAAAACCTTGTGTGAACTCTAGAGGCCACTTCCTTTGATCCAATGTCTTGAAACTTCGTCAGAATATTTGCTACCGTGAAATCTGATTAAGTTCAAAAATTGGTTAAGTAGGACCAAAAAAGAGGTCGATAGGTCAAATTAAGAAAAATCTAGAGGACATTTATTTGATTTAACATATTGTCAGGATCTTTGCCTTGAAAGCTTAGACGAGTTGGAAAGAGGGTAAAAAACTGGGACACCTATTCAAATCTTTGAAAATCCTTCAGTACTTCAGAGGCAACATAAACTTGAACTTGAAACTCAACTTGAAATGTAATCAAAATGATTGTCTTTTTGATATCTTGTACTTTTGGTGAGCAAGTCATGAATTTCAAATAAGTAGTTTTGACACTTTGCCACATTTGTCAAATACTTTTAAATGCCTCAGGTTAGCACTTAAGGGCCAATGGTCCCTTATTTTTAAGCCCCGCGTAATTTAGTTCCGAATTTCCGCAAAGTTTTGAACATATTTATATAAATTCCGATTAATGTCAGAATTAACTACTTCAACTCCGGATTTGTCAACTTTTCAATCGGAAAGTAATTAAACTAGATTTAATGAAATTAAAACTTATTCAAGACTATGAAAATCAAAAAGCGAAAAGCGAAAATGTCCCGTGCGCTTTTTCGGTATAGGGGTACCGTTTTATAAAGGCGATGTTGAAAAATTAAACAGAAGTATAAAAAATTGAGATTTAGCAAAACGGATCAATATACAAGGGCGAAAACACGTTTTTTATATACTAAACAACAACAACAACAAGAAAAACGCATCACTTAAATTTTTAGATACAACTTTTTCCATAATCTAGAGTTTGGAAAATTTGATATACCAAAATAAACGTAAACTAATTATTGATCTGTGACAAAAAGGATTACACCGAAGACATACGCATTAGAGAGTTACAGAATATTGCAATAAGGAGGTTATATAGACAACGTGCGCCATGGAATGACGAGAAAAACAGCGCCCCATGGAACTAACAGAAACTTCATATTGAAGGCTGTGGGAGCATATGGAAGAAGAAGAAGACACTCCACAACTTCAGAGCCAGGGTACATAATCGGAGCCAATCCACATAATCGGAACCAAACAATTTTCTTTGATATATATCATATTGCAGAAAAAGTACATTGGGTAAGATTATTTTGGTTGTTTTGTTAAACTCGTGTACACTGAAAACAATGGTCAGCGTTATAAATTCTGTTCTGAACTTCAGGATATTGAATTTTCGAGTAAAAAAACATGTGTTTGGCATTCCTGGCTCAAAACTGCCCCCAGAAGAAATTGTTTTTAACAAAAAACAACGAGCGTTCTTACATTCTTTTAGTATGTTTACGTTGCAAAATGTATAACTGGTCGAATAGCATTCGACTTTTTTATGATTAATGAATAAAATATTATTTAAATGAGGAAATCTCGACCTCCTACCCCATTTTTCATTCAAAATATAAAATGTTTACATCTACATAATCGGAGCCACACGTGGAGCGGAAGTTCCACACATGATTTTGAAAGCGGAGCCGATGGCTCCGATTATGAACATCACCCCCCGTGATATTATGAGGAGTAAATTTATGTAAGATTTGAATTGAAAAGCCTGACAAAGATCAGATTATAAAAAACAATCACCCACCAAATAATATGACTCATCACAGTAAAAAGGACTTTTTCAGGGATTACAAAATTAAATACATGTATGTTCAATAAAATTATATAAGATTGTTTAGGTAATTCCAAAAAGCTACACTAAAGAATTACCCACAATCGCAAATGCTTGGCATCATAGGCCAAAATTCACCCTAGTCATATTGAATAAAAAACTAGGCAAAATTGCAATAAAATCTGGGCTGAAAACACTGGATGCACTTATTGATAGTCAGTAATTATTTAGAAAATACATGTTTTCAATTTTTTATTGTTTAAAAAGTGATATCAGGTGGTATATACTAGGATCAAACAACACATATGTTCAGGATGATCTGTGTCTATACCGCTTGTCAAAGCAGGAATATTCTGGGCTCAGCTTGACAAGGTTTGAGGGTTGAAACATCAACAATGCCAATCCAAACAATAACACTGACAATGAAAGTAGTTGGATTGAAAAGGGCTTAAAGTAGCTTTCAAAATTATTTTAGTTATATTGCAAAAGCTGGTACACCTACCCATGACTTCCTGTTGTTTCTCACACCAGTACAACCACATTTTACCAGACCCACCAGCTGCCCATTCCACTTATGTGTACTACCATTCATTCGACAATAGGTTAAAGTAAAATGATGTGTGTCACAATGACTTTTGTCAAACATCAAATGATTATCATTATCATTATCTACTAACTGAGCTAACTATTCAAGTATTTGACAATATATTGCCTTTTTCCCAAAATAACCCGGCTAAAAAAGCAATATCTGTGTGGCAAACATCAGACGCCTGCATAGTCTGTGTACTTCGACCAATTACAATTATTTTCTTCCAAGGTGGTCCGTTTTATGGCATGATGAGTCACATATATTATTGTTTGTGAAAAAAGAGATTTGAAAGGTGAATTCAAACTAATACAAACCAATTGAATCTGAAAATCATACATACAATATGAGTTATTGATGGCTGAATACTTGGTATGAACATATAGATATTGTATTTCAAGTAGGATAATTGGAGTGCAATTCGTTAAATAAATAGATAAGGTCTCAAACTATCTATAGACTATTTGGTAAGCATATATTTACAGTTTGTGACTGTCTAGGCTAATCAATGTGTGCCCCTAACACACATTCAAATTGTTGGAAATGTCTTACATAGGCTCTTATAGTGTTGGAAACATTTAACAATGGATTCCTGTTTTTGATGACATGACACATTGCCAGATAAAATTTTATGTATTGGATTAAACCAGGGATTTGCTGCGGAAGAATTCATACAATTAGATTTTGTTCAACCATTGATTAAAGCCTAGATCGATGGCTCAGCGTGAAACAGTTGAAACTGCCTATAATTATATAGGCCATCGAGATGTGGATACCATAAATCTCACTTTGAAAGTCAGTCATTCAGTGTGAAACAGTAAAAGTAGATCAGAGGTGAGTTCTTCAGATTAAGATTAATGAGATTTCTAATTCTAATGAGAATCTTGTGCAATTCAGTTGTAATTTTACAACATGGATATCTTGATTGAAAATCATTATCTTGATCCTGTGAAGAAACAGGTAAAATTATTACAAAATATCGATTATCAGGATAAATTTCCTGGTAATCTAATTTTATTGTTATAATTTTCCAATTGTCATTAAGTGCTTTCTCCTTTGTCAGGGCTTCCCAATTTGTAATAAGTTTTCAGTATATGGATTGCAATATTCAAGCAATCTGTTATAAATGTTAAGTTTTGATCTGTTACAAATGTTAAGTTTTGATCCTTAACATCCTACTACTTCCCATATGCTTTGCCTTTCCATGAATAGAATCTTTTTTATATACTATCAAACATACCTAAAGTTTTTCGTCGACTATATTTGTTGCCCCCTGGAGGAGGAGGGGGAGGCATACTAGCACTAGGGGCCACACTGGGGGCTGCAATAGGGGCTGAGCTGGGAGCTGGAGCACTTGGTGTGGGAACTGTAACATAAAATGTACAATTATGAGTTTCTAATAAACCGGTAAAACTTGCTTCAAGTCATTTTCCTGCTCTACGCTAAGCTTTGGCAGAGAGCCTTGACTAAGATCACCCTGCATAGAATTGCAGTCTGATCTTAGTCCGCACTTCCTGCTTACTACTTACTTATTGTAGGGAAAACTTGAACAAGATTTTAGTGAAATTTACAAATACATGGAAAACTCACTAACCAGATAGGTCAGTATCTTTTGGAGGTGGTGTAAGAGATTAATTTCAATTCAAGTCCACTCATATGTCAGTATCTTTAGGGGATGAGGCAAATAGGGAATGGCTTAGATATTACATTCAATTCCATCATAAGGTCACTATCTTAAGGGGGTAAAGGTTAGAGGTCAAATTCAATTACATCCACTCACCTTACAGGTCAGTTTCTTTAGAGGACACAGCTTAGAGATTAGATCATAGTACATCCATTTACCTGGTAGGTCAGTCTCTTTCAGTGGTGCGGCCAAGAGATTACTTTCAATACCAGCCGTATTCCAAAAGATTTGTATCTTAAGGAGGCAGGGCTTAGATACTTCATTCACTTACCTGGTAGGTCAGTATAATTAGGGGGAAAAGCTCAGAGATTCAATTCCATTCTATCAACCTACCTGATAGGTCAGTATCATTAAAGGGTGGAGCCTAGAGATTCAATTTAATTCTATCTACATACCTGATAGGTCAGTATCTTTAGGGGGCGGGGCAGGTGGAGCCAAATCAGCTTCATCAGCATCCTTATCTATCCACCGCTTCTCTACTGGATCCCAAACAATCTGAAATTATAAACAGTATTAGTGGCATAAAGGTACACAAAAGAAAGATATTCTGAACAGTCAACACTTATCAATCATGCTGAAGTTAAAGTTTGTGTCAAACAAATTACTAATTTTTGGGACATTGAAACAATCTAAGCCCAAGGTTATTTTTTTTCACAAAATTTCAGGAAGCCCACAGTGTTGTCTGAGATCAGACTGCATATCTATGCAGTCTCAGATAAGACTGTGTATCTTTGCAATTTGATCCGAGTCTTTATTGTCTGCCAAAGCTTGTAAATCCTTAAAGTTTGGTTTTCCAAAGTATCTTTCATATAGGTGATGCATAATTTGTTAGCTTTATGTCCAAATGATGGGCCAAGTAGTCAAGAAATAATATTAAATACAAAGGATGAAGACCACAAATCATCAACTTGCTAGTGCTCGGCAATGGGTTTCAAATCACAATCCATAGTTGGAAGAGTAAATCAACGAATGATCAATTGTACAATCCATTTCTTAGAAATAAATACAGCACTCCAAGTATCATCCTTTGAAGAAGAATGTGAAAGCTCAGTTTAAATTCATGACCTAAAGACTCAATCTGCAGATTTTTCCACTAACTCGATCCATGGCCCAGCATGAAATAGTTGTAACTGCCTATAAACATATAGGCAGTTACAACTGTTTTATGCTGAGCCATCAAACTGATGTCAGTTTTGAAAACAAACTACAATGGCTTCCTTTTTGTGTTATGACCTGATTAATCGATTATGAAATTTCTTAGTTGATTATTACAATTGGAAGCCCGAACCAACTGAAAATCGATTTCAATCGATTAATCTACCAATCACTACAACTTACTGAGGGTTCTTTGTCATCTGGCAGTTTCATTTCATTTTTGTTTCGAGAGAACAGACCGCCTAATTTTCCCCAAATACCTCCTCCCTGTTTACCTTGTTTTGCATCGGCCTGCGACTGAAAAAGGATATCACGCATTTGTTTAATTTAAAGGAACAATGAGAAACTGAAGAATCACAATATCTTCGTTATCAAAATAACAAGCGGGAAAGGTTTAATATATGGTTAATACACATTTTCGAGGGTATTTATCATTTGCAGAGACAGATATTTAAGTAAAAAAAGGCTGGCATTAATGGCACGTGAACTTACTTACTCTAAAATTTCTCCTGTTAACGCCTTGGTTTTGTCCTTTAACATATGCCTATAAGGACCCCAAAAACATTAACTTATGCAATAAGGTAATATAATTCAATGCGAACTAGAACAGTATTCCAAGGTCAGATGCACTACTTTATTTATGCTTATATCCTGGCTATTAATACAGGCATTAATGTTTTGCTCACTGTAAACAGGCTCTATTAGAATTGTCTACAAATGGTTAATACTGAATTGGCATAGACAACAAAATTGTTACAGCAATATTAACCTACCACATTTGCTTTCTTTTCCTCTGGTTTCATAACTTGACTCCGACTGTTCACTGATGATCCCTTATTAGCACCTCCTGTACTTCCATTACTGCTCTCTGAAACAGTTCTTTTCCGTAAACGTGGTGCAACAATCTGCTGCTGGGCCGGCTGAAGGTCAAATATCCCCTGACTATGACCAGAATAACCTCCGTCTATCGTATCTTGACTCTCTTCTTCCTCCTGTTGGGAATAATTCGATGTTGATGCTAGGCTACTTCTGTGAGTGTCCACTGTTCTTGTTGAAGTTTGACTATCACCGAGATTAATGTTTGGAGGAAAGTTTGGTGGCTGGCGATTTGTGCCTGTGAATTAAGAAAAAATTGTAATAACGATACAAACCAGTGATGTTGTCTTAAGATTGACCGATTGAAGACATGAAAGACATGAGTATTCCTTCACATGATCATTGTAGAGAACAAAAGAACAATTTTTGATTATTTCCCATTGTTCATTGTAACTACTATAGCTTATGACCATATGACCATTGCCTACCCTGTAAATGAATTCACAGGACCTCCAATTGTTTTAAAGTCAAGTGCTCTACCAATTAAGCTAATTGTGATGACACTAAAGAACAAATATTACTCTCTTGCTTATATGAGAACCTGCAGATACCTCTGTATGCCTTTGAGACAGAAAAATTAACAGAAGTGAAAATTACCTGCCATGTGTTAAGGATAACAAAACCATGGCAATACTTTCGAAATTATACCCTGATTTGTACCTGCACCTGTACTCAAAGTAGGGAACAATGTGCAAACCATTTGCAATATTTTTTAATAAGATTTTCAATAGCTTGATGTGTGAAACAAGAAAATTGTTAACTTAGGTTACACATAAAAACTTAAATTTCTTTGAAACAGTAAAGGTTACACATAAAAACTTAAATTTCTTTGAAACAGTAAGACAATAATATAACTAATATTTGTTTGTTTTAATGAGAACCTTTGACAATGTTTCAGTCACATTTCTGATACAGGAGCACCTGACCATATGGCAGATTCCTGGTGTTTCTCAAAAAGCTACTATTATAACCTGATTTACAATATAAATGAGTATTAACTGTTTTGTAATTGCACTATCTATAATGTGACAGAGCAACATTATTAACTGTTTCATCCATTTGCTCCAAGTACCAAACTGTTTTCAGCTTGTGAAAATGACGTCATGTTGCACGTGAAGTAAACATGCGAAGTGATGCACTTTAAGGACTTATATCAGTAAAATATACTTTTCTTTTCTCTATCTCTCTTTTTCTAACTTATTTTTCAATGAAAATCACATGTACAGAACATTGATCGGGTAGTAAGACAGTTTTCATCTTGCCATGTGTGTAAGTCAAAAACTATTGCCTCAGGGTCGGGGACAGACGCCGTCATAGCGCGTCAGACTGTCAATCTAAAGGTCCTGGGTTCGATACCCGACGGCAGCACTCATTCTTTCTGACTTTTTGTCTATTGCCAATGGGATGATAATCATAGACCTATGTGAGATAGCAGATGGAGGCTACGAAAGAATGTGATGGTTGTACTGGTGATAGAAATACCAGGAATCCATTGTTAGGTGCTCCAGCCGCGATATAACTGAAATAATGTTGAAAGTGGTGTTAAACTCCATTCAATCAATCAATAAGTGTCTGGGATGACATTCTGAACTACTGCCTTCTACCTTGCATGGGGCAATAGTTCAGAATGTCATCCCCTCCACCTCGGGCCATAGTTCTCACTGTAAATAAAAATCATCATGAAGTTACTGAATACCATAACATCATTTTTGTAGCCTACAGCTACATATTAGATAAAAGTTTAAGAATCATTTGATCAATAAGTTACCATATGGTTGATAATGCCCCATCGTTGACTGTGCAGTTAGACCCTGAGAAGTGAAAGCTTGCTGGGTAGTGATATTTTCATCTGCATTCTGATTGGTTTGTTCATAGCCCATGTGACCTGGAATCTGGTTATCTGTTTGATGTGAATTCTGATCCGGCCATTGTAACCCTACAATAGTCAAACATGACAATCATTGACATAATCACCACCATTAGTCAACCCAGAGGAAAAAATAAAACAGGGGTCGACACTTACTCCAGAGAGTAAGGAGTCCATTGGACTCCTAACACATGAAGTCAAGGAAACTAAGCTCAAAGTCACGAGTCGGACTTTCTATAATGGGCGAACATTTTGGAAAAGAAGAAATTGCTTGTTATAAGCAATTTCTTCTTTTTCACAATGTTCTTAAAAAGATTTTTCTCAAATATTATTGGATGTAAGCAAATGCTTTCTTCAACAACTTTGTAGTAAAAAGTTCTACAGATTTGATAAATGTTAGAAAGGAGATTGCTCTGTGCATTTATTTTTCAAAATATTACTATATGATCCTTGGAGTACCTAACTGGCAAACAAGGGGTCTCAGACTCCCAGAGCCCCATTGGTGTCAAGCCTTGCAATAGTCTAAGAAATTATCCTTTCGTGGCAATGTGGCTTTTCATTCTATCTTTAAATTCAAATAAGACTTTCTTTAACCCTTTCCTGCTTTACAAAATTTTGGACCTGTCCAAATTAAAAGGTTTTGCAGATGAAAATTTAAAGTGGATTTAATTTGAAAAAAAAAAATTCACTAGGGTAGAAAATAGTCAGAAGCAATTTCTTCTTTTTTCACAATGTTTTCTCAATCATAAAATCACAGGCACGTAAAGAGCAGAGATTAAACAGCAAAGGGTTAATGAAAATTATTTTTACACAGGATGTCACAAACATAAGTTTTTTTCCAAAACAATTAACACACACGCACATAAATACCATTTCAGTTGTACCTTTATTGCCAATATAGACTTGAAAGTGGTCTAACACAGAAATTACAAAAACTTACCTTCTGTTGAATAAGTATTGGGATCCATATTTGTCTGGTATCCCATATTTTCTGTGTGGTTCCCTGTATCTGTGTGTTGTTGATACATGCTGGATCCCTGTTGCTGTTGATTTACATCCACACCAGACTGATAAGCTTCCTGATGATGTGATTGGTCATTTTGAGGGTCATGTGATGTAATGTTGGTAGTATAATGAGACATGTCTCCCATACCCTGATGGTAGCCATATTGCTCTTGTCCATATTGAGCCTTTTAAAGAATGGATACAAGATATATTACATTGAAGAAATATACTAGCATAGTGGCATGATTTACCTTTACATTCATTCTATGTAATTCACTTTTTTCCAGTAAGTAGTTTTGTGCTAGAGTATCGATACAGGATATTCCTGCTTTATTCAATCACTTCTTTACCAGAAATATGAACATTATCATAGGAGTAATAAGGATTTTGACATTTATACACACTCAGAAGGTGACCAACATATAATATGTAAGATAAAGCCGATATGTGGACTGTGACAAAGGATGAATATCCTTCTTCCACCCCCTTTCTATGATTTGAGAGTTGGTGAATAATCTAAACATCATAACTACAGCTTGAATAAGCTGTAGTTACGATGTTGTGATCATTTATCAACAATATTTTTCGAAAGAGGATTTATTTCTTTTACGCACTTACAAGATGGTAGTAACATCCTAGGTTATCATGTGCTCCGTGAAAAAACAAAAGATGGGTCTGTGTTACACCATTGTCACTGATAATTTTTGGAAGTAAGACCTTGGTAGATCTAAATAGATACTTAGTATTTTGTATGAAAAAAAAAATCTAACGAGGTTGGGGGAATTGATAATTCTCGAAGTTCTATAGAAACAATTATTAATTCCCATAATCAATTCAGATATTTTTTCATACAATACACTAAAACATATTATATCCATCTTATAACCTTTATTTACCTTGTTTTCTTCAAATGAATTGTTTCTAACTGAATTGGGAGTTTCTAAAAATTACCGCATTATATCATTGTTCTCAAAGTATCCATGTTATATCATAAAAAATATCATATGGGATGTTATAACAGCAACTATGGGTGCCTACCCTCAGTTGTTGGGTGCTAAATAGTAGGGCTGACTTTTGGATTGGAAAATCACTATCACGATAGTTTTACTATTGTAGCATTGATATTGTGATACTATCACTAATGTCAGATATCTATTGCAATACTATCAGTTATCCTTTTTTTTTTTGTATTTATTGTCTATGTTAATATCAACAGGTTCTCTCTAAATTGACCTGCTCACACTATGTTTAAATAGTGAGTAACAAAGTATATAGGAGATTCTCTTCATAGATGTTTCACTTTTACCTTCCTTTACAAATCTGAAAGGTCCCGAACACGGACTATTCAAAATTTATTTTTCATTATCGCGAAATCTGCAGCCATGTCAGACAAATTCAAACTATAAATTTGGAAATAATAAAATAATTACTTTCAGCATCTATAGATAATTAATCAAGCTCGTGTCTGAAAATATGGATAAATTATCATTGTTGGGGCAGAATCATTGCCGAATTTAGTTAGTATCCAAGCCGCCGATCTTACTGATTTGTTTAGCGTTTGGTTTTGAGAAAGAAGCATATGTCAGGGGATCGTACTTAAATGTCAATTCTTTTTTAGAATGCTGAGTAGGGATTTCTCTCAAGAAGACTGGAATTATTTTATTGATAATTGTTAATTACATGATTCTCGGATCCCAGAATGTTGTTTCATTCGGTGTTTTTGAAGATTATAAAGTCCCGTGTCGTCGCTTTGTCACTAAAAGATCGTAACTGCAGCCGATCACAACTCTTGTTAAGTCAATCAATCAACGAGTAATAAAAACAAAAACTGACGAGAAATAAATCAAGCTCTCATTACAAATTATCAAGAAATCTAACTTGATGCCCCTCAATTTAAAAAGGTTGGTGTGAAATTTCAAAATTGTCTGCATATTTTTCGATAAACTCCTACCTGCTGTGAACAACAAAAAAATAAATCCCGTTTTCCAAAATAAGAGGCTGACCCAAAAATAGCTGAACACCTGGTGTCGGCGTCTTTGATCACCCATTCTCCCTCCTCGTAAAATAAACTGCTCTGTATGCTTAACTTGATTACGTCAGTAAACTGTTATTTTTCGTGAATTCGCTAGATAGCCTCTCGGACTTAATATTTTGCATTATTGGAACTAATATTATCTCTTTCCCTCCCTTTCCTTTTTTCTTTTTTAACACGAGAGACCAAGAAAACATTGAAATTCTGTGTAAGTAAGCTTTGATTATTTACTATTGAAACTATTGATATTTGGACTAACTATTGCAATAGTTATTGACATCAAGAAATTGCAATCGATACATCAATATTGTGACTGTCACTATCACAATACATCAACCTATCGATCTATCGTTACACCCCTACTAAATAGTTGATAAACAATGTGCCAAATTATCACAAGATACACCTGATCCACTGCAGGACGTCCAAGGGTGAAAAACAAAAAAGGGAAATAACTCAAAAATTAAGATAAGTGAATTTATGATTTTGTGCACTGCAATACATGATCATGAGAGGATATTTTGTAGGAGTCTTTGATATGGCTGTTGTCCTCTTTCTTACCATAGCTGCCAAGTTTCAAGTCAATCACACATAAGTTTATGGAAAAAGAAGTGGACGCTACCACTGAATTGCTGGTTGCCGTCAGTGCCTTTAGTTATACAAGAGATATCCCAAAAGTCAACCTTTGTGCATGACAATGCCTGGGAAAAACGCCAGCTCAAGGCTCAAACAAAACAAGAAGGTTTTCTTAAAAAAACCCAAGCTAACAAGAACAAAACAAATGAACTCACAGTATATTGAGACAGGTCCCCTGTTACACTAGTCTGGTAATGCTGGGTTTGCTCTGATTTTGGAAGGGTACCATTCATATACATATCCTGTAAAATAGGATAAAAGTAAACAAATATTACCCATGATAAAATGTTATAGCAGCTACTAGTCTAAGAATATATTTATTATTTTTATACTTCTTAATTTTTTCATTTGAGTTAATTTTGATAGCTCTGTGAAGAACAGTTGTAAGTGCTTATATTCATTTTATTTTGAATGACCAAACACTTTCCTCTGTCCCTGTGTTTGTCATTTGTAATGGGTTTGAGACATAGTGAAAGTGAAAATCAATCCATAACTTCCCATTATTTATACCATTTATAAATCTGACAATACAAATTGATCACTAAGCTGTTCAACAAATTAGGCAAAAAAGGGGAACATTGCTATTGGCAGCCAAACTCTGATTAATTTCCACCTCATCACTCTCACTATTGGCTGCTATATTCACCTGAACGTGGCATGTACCACTTACTAAACTCTGTAGTGTAATACCAATATGTCTATTCTCACTCTCACCTCTGGCTACCATACTCATCTGATGGTAACAAGCATTTGGGTTTACCCTGCAGGATCTTTCCCGCTTCTCCATCCTCTCACCTGGCTGCCATACTCACCTGGTGGTAGACAGCATTTGTGTCTTTATACTGTAAGATCATTCCTATCTTACATTTCTCACTGCTGGCTGCCATCCTAACCTGATGGTAGCCAGCATTAGTATCTGTACCCTGTAAGTTCATTCCCACTTCCCCACTCTCACACCTGGCTGCCATACTCACCTGATGGTAGCCGGCATTAGTATCTGTACTCTGTAAGATCATTCCCAGCTCCACACTCTCACACCTGGCTACCATATTCACCTGATGGTGGCCAGCATTAGTGTCTGTTCCCTGTAAGATCATTCCCAGCTCCCCACTCTCATACCTGGCTGCCATACTCACCTGATGGTAGCCGGCATTAGTATCTGTACCCTGTAAGATCATTCCCACTTCCCCACTCTCACTGCTGGCTGCTGTACCCAAGTAGGCAGGTGTGACTGATCCAGATACACACTGTATTGCACCTTCCTGTAATACATTATTTACAAATGACATTGAGTCACACAGCCTTTGGATCTATGCAGTAACTGAATAAAAGTAATTTGTATTACTGAAAAACATTACATACAATAATGTAGGAGAAATGCACACAACAACAATGATTTAGTAAAATTTTATAAATTCAAGAGTGGAAAAAAATCAGCATTGGGCCCCTTCATTATTTAAGATAAGATTTCACCTCAACATGCACAAGTGTTGTACATAAAGGATATTGAATGATTGGTCATTGAATGCCCAATTTATTAAAGAAGCCATCTATAAACAGATAAAAACAAGGCTGTGCTGAGTTTTTATATGTTTAAGATGACAAGTTCAATAAAGTTGGTATTTCATTAGCACAAATTTGATATTCAATTTATAATTTTTGAATAATGAATTTTTGCGATAAATCAACAGAATTCTCAAAATTCATTGATATTTGTTCCACGAAACATATAACGCCGTTTGTAAAATGACGTCATCACCTCCATTATATGACCTTTTACACAAAACAAAACAACGTTGCTTTACGCTATGAGCTCATTTGCATAGTTATATCACTAGTTCAATAACACCCGTGTAATATCAAAAATATTCAACAGGGTTATTTCACTCCTGCGACATATGTCATATTATAAGAAGTTCTATCAAATTTCAACAGAAATGCATTTGCCCCTCAATGATTGAGGGGAAAGTATGACAATTATACTTTTCCTCAAATTGCACAAGTTTGTACGAAGTTCTATCAACATACAACAGTATTGGATTTGCCCCTCAATGATAGAGGGGAAAGTATGACAATTAGACTTTACCTCAAATTGCACAAGTGTTGTACGAAGTTCTATCAACATACAACAGTAATGGATTTGAACCTCAATAATTTAGGGGGAAAGTATGACAATTACACTTTACCTCAAATTGCACAAGTGTTGTACGAAGTTCTATCAACATACAACAGTAATGGATTTGAACCTCAATAATTTAGGGGGATAGTATGACAACCATAATTTACCTCAAATTGCACAAGTGTTGTATGAAGTTCTCTCAACCAATCAGGATCTGGGGTGTCATCATCCCCACTCTCCTGTATATGGGGGTCTGCAAACTTCAACTGATTTGACATCTGTAATTAAAAAGTCTAAAATTATTTGGCAAAATAGTGAATTTTAACAAATGAGAATTGTAACTAATCTTAAGTTGAAGTTATAGTCCACAGGTTTATAGATCATATGG
Organism: Fragum whitleyi; assembly: GCA_948146395.1. Classification (NCBI taxonomy): domain Eukaryota; kingdom Metazoa; phylum Mollusca; class Bivalvia; order Cardiida; family Cardiidae; genus Fragum; species Fragum whitleyi. Next base: position 86,822,638 of record OX411543.1, on the reverse strand, counting down.
GGGTTTAAACAGTATTTAGCCCTTGTCATGCTGAACCTGAAAATTCCTGCTTAAGCAGGAGTTATGCACAACATCAGCCTGAACAAATGTGCAGTCTGATCTTAGTCTACACCACCTGATTTTCCTTTCTGAACCAGAAAAGTACAATAGTAGTATTTTTTAAATAAATCCTGACTCACAATTACAGTGCTTTTGGGACTTTGATTTCAATGCAGTTTTGCAGAAATTATTTTTTTTTCAGTATGACAAGGGCAAAGATGCAAGAATGGAGTATCTTACATTATATTCCTGGTATTTCTGAGATCAATACCACTACCTCTTTTCCAAGCCTCAAAGTGCCCATCCCACTTATTGACTATCAGGTTTACAACTATCCATCTATTGGTTGGAGACTTATGTCAGGAAATTGAACACAAAGTTTAGAGCTTATAGACAGATAGATGAACAAAAAGACAGTCACAAGTAAAATAATATGACGGCAATAATAAATCATAAATTACTTACATCATAGACCAGTTTGACTAGAACATGTTGGTAGAAAGCTGGGTTCAGGTTTATATGTTTTGAGATCACTTCACAATATTGCAGAGCCTGAAATGCATATAAAATCAGTTTGATAAGCAGAGAAAGTTTTCTTTAAATTAATTGTCAATGAAATAAAATTAAAAAAAAACAAGATGTGTTTGTGAAACACGAATGCCCCCGACACAGCATTTTTTTTCAAAGTTTGACCTTGACAGATGACCTTGACCTTGTCACATGACCTAGACTTTGGTACCAGCGGATGCGGATCATTGAGATCTATCATCATGCCAAATATTAGCTTTGTATCTTGAATAGGCTTGAAGATATTGGCAAGGTTAAGTTTTCGGGTTAAGTTTTCGGACAGACAGACGGACGGACAGACAGACAGATGGACAGACGGAAGGACAGACAGACAGACAGACAGACAGACGGACATGAGTAAAACAATATGCTCCCGATCTCTCTATACGGGGGCATAAAAATTAAATAGAAAATGCACTTTTATTATTAAGAACATAGTGCTGTGCTTACAATAAATAACAGAGGTACAAGGTGTCAAACTGTCACAAAATACAGCTGTTACACTGCTGGATGGAAAACAACAAATGAAAATACAGTCAATTCCTGTTTTAACGACACTCAATACAACGACATTTTCACTTAACGACACAAATTTGTTGGGAACGAATTTGCGCAGTGCATTTTTCATTCGTTATAACGGAATTCTCGTTTTCCGACACCGACACTGATTTTCAGGGAACGAAAGTGCATATTCCCTATATAAGCTTGTTCATTACAACGACACAAACATTTTTGGTCATGATGGTTAATTACACAAAACAAAACATATCATAAGTTTTATTCATATGACTTGAACGAAATCGTTCATCATAACCATGTGCATGATAGATAAACACATAAAATTAGTGGATAATTGACAAGTCTTTAACTTTAAAATGTGTGAAAATGTTTGACATGCAAACAATGGCAATGTTTAATTATCACCATTAACGCATTCATCTTTTCAATACATTTTGTTAAGGTCTAGATTTGTTTGTTAAGATTTTCTCTATTTTGCTATTTAGAAAATGTTAGTTTTAAGATCATGGTATTTAAATTGTGATAGAAATGCATATGGCAAATAAAGTATGAAAAGATCAGTTCAATAAAGATATTCAAATTATTAATAATATATCTGATAAAAAGGTGTTTCCATTAATTTGTACATGTACTATACATAGTATATTAATTAATTTACGCTGCTTTTTGACAATTCTGCATCAATTGACTTTAGTGTTCATTCAATACACCGACATTTTCGTTTCAACGAAATATTTTCTGGGAACAAATGTGGTCGTTGAAACGAGAGTTGACTGTAACTAAAAATTTAGGGAGTGTAAAGATTCTTGCACACTGCACTCTTTAATTGTGAGAGGAACATAACTGCCAAATTTCAAGTCAATTTAATATAAGGTGACAGAGTAGTGCTCGGGACAAAGAAGTGGGAGCCCCCAGCCCATCTGGACACAAGACAGATGGACACATCTTTCAATTTGCATATAAAATGGCTTTTAAAACTGATTGATTAATAGCTAAGGAATAATTAAATAAACGAACTGTTAACTGAAAATTAATAATGACACTTAACAGTTCAAATTCTGTGCAATATAAATATACTGCGAAAATGTTGGAAAGGACATGTGCCATCTCCAGGAATCAAATTAATTAAGGTAGAGGACCCGTAATAGTTCCCAACATTTCGGATTATATGATCTTTGACAGTGATAACTGAGGTTTCCTAATGAAAATCATAAGAAACCTTGGTTAACATTGTTAAAGTTAATAATTTCCAAAACGTTGCAGAACTATTATCGGTCCACTACCTTAAAACCCATAATTGAAGATAAGGTAGCCCAATTTCAAAGAAGTTACAGCTGATAATATTGAATATGATTAGCATTGAAAAATCCTTTGTATTTTGGGGATATATTAATTGAGGACATGGATAATATTGCTTGGTCATAATTTGTTCATGACCTTTTCTTCTAAGGCTGTCAATATGGAATTGTGTGGAAAAGGGTTTATCAAATGTTATACATACCTCTTGAGCAAGCCCATAGTCTATCAGCCTTGTACAATATAAATATTTGAAGTACTGAAACAGAGAAAATATACTCTATATGACTTGTAACAAATAATGAATTGACTGATTATTCAAAATTCCAAAAGGTAACATTTTCACACAAAACTGTTTTTTTTCCCTTATTTTGATTATAATAGTTTAAAGACAGTTAAAAGCAGAAAAATTAGATACACTCAAAGGAAGCTGATTGTGGTTTCATACATACTTGAATTTAAATTTGTACAGTTCAAAAAAAAAAAAAAAGACTATCATTTTTATTACATTGGTAGAGTTAAATCTTGTGGAAGATGTTTCCAGTAATTTCACTAATTAATATTCAAAGTAAAGATGCAGATTAGAGTGTGCATCTACACAGTCTAAACCTGTCTTCACTGGGTCTTCTGTAGAAAGCTGCTGACTTTAGAATTTTTAAGACAATCATCAAATATTCAAACAGCAATACAACAGCACAGTGTCAAAGTTATAGAGGATTATCATTTGTATCAGATCAATTTATATTTTATTGAGTGAACAACAAAAGTTATTTTCACGAGTAGTGGAGCTACAAGTAACAAGAGCTGTCGGAGGACAGCGAAGCTCGACTATTCCTAGTGCTGGATAGTAACAGCAAATCAATATCGACATTGGAAATTCAATAAAATGAAAGTCAAGAGAAAAGAATCTTTGTCTAGAGGCTGATATTATGGTCACAGAAGCATGTGCAGAGTTTCAAAGAAATAGCTTTAGTAGGAACAGAGATACAACTAACATAAAACAGTTGCACATAAAAACATAACCAAGATTTTTAAGGCGGAAAAGGGTTAAAATTCCACTAAATTCAATATCAGAGTAATGAATCTTTTTCTGTGGGCTAATATTATGGTCAAAGAAGCATGTGTAAAGTTTCCAAGCAACAGCTGTAGTAGAAATAGAGATATTACAGAAATACAACATTTGCACGTAAAACCTTAACCAATAATTTCTAAGTCCATAAAGGGTTAAAACTCCACTAAATTCTATACCAGAGAATTGAATCTTTATTGAGAGGCTGTTGTTATGATCATTGAAGCATGTGCAAAGTTTGAAAGCAATAGCTTTAATAGAATTAGAGATATAACTGATGTACAACATTTGCACGTAAAAACTTAACCAAGAATTTCTGAGTCTGAAAAAGGTTAAAATTCCACTAAATTCAATATCAGAGTAATAAATCTATGTCAAGAGGCTGATATCATGGTAACAGAAGCATGTGTAGAGTTTCCAAGCAAAAGCCTTTGTAGAAATAGAGCTATAACTGATGTACAACATTTGCACGTAAAAACTTAATCAATATTTCTAAGTCCGAAAAGGGTTAAAATTCCACTTAATTCAAAATCAGAGTATTGAATCTTTGTCTAGATGCTGATATTATGGTCACAGAAGCATGTGCAAAGTTTCAAAAGCAATAACTTTAGTAGAAATAGAGATATTACAGAAATACAACATTTGCACGTAAAAACTTAACCAAGATTTTCTAAGTCGGAAAAGGGTTAAAATTCCATTAAATTCAATATCAGAGTAATGAATCTTTGTCAAGAGGCTGATATCATGGTCAAAGAAGCATGTGTAAAGTTGCAAAGCAATTGCTTTAATAGAAACAGAAATATTTCAGATAAACAACATTTGCACGTAAAAACTTAACCAAGATTTCTAAGTCCGAAAAGGGTTAAAATTCCACTAAATTCAATATCAGAGTAATGAATCTTTGTGTAGATGCTGATATTATGGTCACAGAAGCATGTGCAAAGTTTCAAAGCAATAGCTTTGATAGAAACAGAGATTTTAAACACTTGCACGTAAAAACTTAACCAAAGCATTACGCCGACGCCGACGCTGACGCCCGGGTGACTGGAATAGCCCCCCTATTCTTCGAATAGTCGAGCTAAAAATATAGCTTTTGATATTCATGAAATGAAATATCAATCGATCTCACTCAAAAAACAAATGAATATTTATTTTCTTTAATGCATAAAAGAGACAAAATGCGAAAAATATTTTGAACAATTTTTCTAAAGTGTGTCATTTTGCATTGCAACGTTCACAATGACATCATGATGATGTCACTTTTCTGGCTACGCTTTGATGACGTTAGATAGGATGAAATGAACGAAAGTGGGGTATAATTTTTTGATAATTGCGCTGGTAAGGCAGTGATTATTTTCAAAATGATAATCTGCCTTTATTCCTCACTAAACCACCAAAAAGCATTAAACTGTGTATCAACTCAGCTTTTTATGTCTCAATTCTAGACCAAAACATCCATGAAACATACCTGGAAGTTGAATAAACTAACAGCTGTGTTTCCTAATGCCAAAGCATACTCGTATATCTCCGTACACTGGATAGCCTCATTGTTTGCAAAATATTCCAAAGGCTGACTGTGACTAGATCCAACAAGTACGATTTTTGATGACTTTTTGTTGAACGAACCAAAACTAGTCTGTGACATCAGGTAACAGAAATGACTGGCATGGAGAAATCCTCGAGATGCTGCAGAATAAATTAAGTATATCTGCCGGGATCGACACTAACACCAGTCCTCGGGCCCGAGACCTGTGGATTTTAGGGAGGACTGGTAGCTATAATCAAGCTGCAAGTCCTTCGGGCCTGTTGTAAAGGGCACAACTAAGTATTTCAAATCTGTCAAGTTTTGAATAATAACTGCCTTTCTATTACTAAAATTTGCATTACCATTTGGTAAACATTGTCGAAAAATAAGAAATTGCTTGTCAAAAGCAATTTCTTCTTTTCGTACATTGTTTTCCTTGCAATTTGTTCCTTAAACTGCTGAAAATGAAACATATGGTTTTCATGCAGGACCTGTTGTTATCAGGGAGGACCTGGAATATTTAGGGCCAACAGGTCCTTAAGGCTGGTAGCAAAAAGTAGTTAGTGTGAAACCGTAATCTGTAACTTTTCTTTATATTCTGAACATGCAAGTTTTTGTTGATGTTTTTTATGTAGTCTTGAATTCATTAGTTATGATAGAAATGATCAGGTCGAGTCTTTAAAGCATGAAATTTTAAAATTTTCATAAGTGCAAAAAGACTTAGAGATCACTCTGTTCATCTGCACAATTTGATCGGTTTTCACTTTGACGACATAGGCAAGTACCAAATATTCCGAGCAAGTTTCTCTAGACCACCTGGCAGTAGAATTTCTATGTGTATTTCATGGATATTCATCTAGCTGCTCAGTATCTTTGTTCTACACAAATAAACATTTGCCATGTACTGTATCAATGTGTTATTCTTTTTCCAACGGAGTTGACAATGGATAATTTCATGGCTGAATAAGGTCTCTAATAATGTAAGCTTTTTATCATGAAGTTAAGTTATACCATTTCTATAAAAGTGAGGTTTACCTGAATGCTTTGAAAAATCCATGGCTAAAAGTGGTCTTAAATAACAGTCCAATTATCAACAGTCTTTAGAGCATTTGACTTTACCTTTCAAGATTACCCAGGCACACTATAAACTAATTAAGCCTGTGCATGACATTTCCAACAATTTCAAATGTGCGCAAAGCAAAGTCTCTGGCCAGACTGTGCACAGTCTGATCAGTGTCTTCACTATGCACTCTATGTATGGATATGGCCTTATAGGCTCTTCAGTGGGTCAGTATTTACTAATTGCATTTTATGGTTATCTAGGCAGCAGAGTGTATGTCAATCGTGCACAAATGAAATTGTTGGAAATGTCACAGACAGACTCAATTGTATTTCAGATGTGGTGTAAAACAGAGGCCTTATGATTAGTACTTTGAATGAAGCATGTTTAAGAACAAGGCATATCTCAGTTGTAGTTTCTTCCTGTACCCTAACATTATCCCCTGTCACAACTCTTTTTTGGGGGAGTCTCTTAAATAGGCAAATGCTACAGCAGCCAATATGAATAAAGGAAAATACAACTCTAGAATGACATACCTAAAGTATCACCAAGTTGTGTTATACTCTTTCTATCTAGATCTGGTTTACTTGAATGGTTGGATAAAATCATGGCTAAATGTGGTCTCCAATCACCCCATCTCTCTTCCCCCACACTCTGGTGAAATTTATAAATCATCAGCATTAACAATTTACTGTTGAAAAATCTCTTTAAACTGTTCCAACATTTTAGACATTTTCTTGTGATAATAAATCTATTCTTTGGTTTTATTTATATATTTATTCGCATATTTCAAAGACAAAGGTTTGGCAAAAGTTATATGACCTTGGCAGATGACCTTGACAGATGACCTTGACCTTGTCACATGACCTTGACATCTACAGATGTACTTTTTTGAAATCTATCATCCTGCCAAATATGATGAATGTATCTTGAAACGGCTTGAAGATATTGACAAAGTTAAATTGATAACAGCAGCTGTGTATCCTCGAAGTCTATCATCCTGCCAAATATGATATTAGCTTGAATATCCTTGAAAATATCAGCAATATTAAGTATTTTGGTGAAATTTTGAATTGTTAGACCTTAACAGAAGACCTTGACTTTGGTATCAACAGATGTGTATTATTGAGATCTATCATCATGCCAAATATGAAGCTTGTATCTTGAATAGCATTGAATATATTGGCAATTGAGTTTTGCAGACAGACAGACAAATGGACATACAGACAGACAGACAGACAACAATAAAACAATATGCCCCCAATGTTTCTATGTGGGAACATAAAAAGGAAAATCAGGTGGTAAAGACATATGTGCATTATGATCTTTTTCTATACTTTCTGCTAAATTAGGGAATCTTCAAGGTTCAACATGACAAGAGTTAATGGAGTTAATGGAATGACTAAGAACCTACCGTGACTGCAGCTGGTTGTCTGCCTGACATCAGCTGATATAATGTCTGTAATGGGTCGTTCATTCTCATAGCCACGTTAGCAAACCGCGTCATCACATTGGCATGCATACGAGTGTCCATCTTGCTGGCTAGGAACAGGGCATGACCCCATAAGTGGTTCTTCATGGCCCAGTCTATGGCATCCTGTTGAAGACATTTTTTTTTTTCAATTTGAAAATATTTAATTTTTGAATGTATACGTATTCAGACTTTCTGAAACACAAGATGTGTTTGTTAAACAGGAATGACCCTTAAAACGGCAATTTTCTAGAAATTAGACCTTGACAGATGACCTTGACCTTGGTACCGGCAGACAAATATGAGCATTGTATCTTGAATAGCCTTGAAAATATTGGCAATGTTAAGTTTTTTGCTTAAGTTTTGCAGACAGACAGACAGAAGGACGGACAGACAGATGGACAATGGGGGGCATAAAAATGTCAAACTTGAGATAAATTGAACTAAACAAAGTTTATTAAAAGTGACAATATCACCACATACAGGTGCCAACACATAAGCTGCAAATCTAAGGCTTACACAGAACTACATATAGAGGGGTTATTTTGGTTTTCAATTTAAATATTTGATTATTCCTTACTTAAACGTTGTTGGTACTCATTAAAATGGGGGTTCATTGAGAAATAAAGATTTTAGACTGGATTTACCTCCACTTATCTGGACCCATGTTACAAGATGGGTTTGTAAATCACAAATGCCCTCTAACTGGAATTTATTTTGTCAGAACTTGACTTTGATAGATAATCTTACCAAATCAGGTGACCTTCACCTTGATACCTGCAGTGGCTTATTAACAAGACCTTCCACCAAGCCAAATATGCACAATGTTTTTGTGTAGGCTTGAAGTATATGTAACCAGACATTTTATGACCTAAGTTTAATTTTGTCTTAAATCCTTATAATAATAACTTCCATGTTTCAAGCATTTTACCTCATACAGTTACATTTTCTCAAGCATGCAGGAGAAGAAAAAAACTTTGTTAAAAGGGAAAATATCAGTCCACTAAAAAGTAAGTAACATAAATTACCTTTTTCCTGCCATACAACAGAAGATGTCTAAATCTATCAGTGACTTCATCCACAGATTTTCCACGAGTCACCAAGGATCTGTCTATTGGAGTTGTCCCCCTTGAAACTCTCCCCTCTGAACCCTCCTCATCAAGGTCAAGGTTATCAGAACTTGAAGCAATTCTCATTCCAGTACGTTTGTAATCCAGGGTGGTAGGCTCATGACCTTTCAGTAACAGGTCAGCTATATCTGTACCTACCACAGTCTGCAAGAAAAATCACATGTTTACCAATTATAACATCTCAACATTTTTAGGTGGTCAAAATTGTGAGAAGCTCTCAGTTGAATATTTAAAAAAGAGGGCCATAGTGGCCCTAAATCGCTCACCTGAATGAACTGTCAAAAATTGTTTACAGTGGTTTAGAAAGGATGAAGAATTCTGACCAAATTTCAGGTCGATTGGGCAGAAAATGATGCCTCTACACTGCTAACAAGGTTTTTCCCAATTTCAAACTTGTCAGAGATTTCACCAAGACAATCATTCTGACCAAATTTCAGGTTGATTGGACAAAAAATATGGCTTCTTTTTCTAAAATTTGACCCCGTGACCCCATTTTTGACCCTACTTGACCCAATTTGAACTTGTATGAGATTTGATCATGACAATCATTCGGACCAAATTCCAGGTTGATTGGGCAATAAATATGGCTTCCAGAGAGTCTACAAGGTTTTTCTAAAACTTGACCCCATGTCCTCATTTTTGACCCCACTTGACCCAATTTCAAACTTGTCTGAGATTTCACCAAGACAATCATTCTGACCAAATTTCAGGTTGATTGGACAAAAAATATGGCTTCTAGAGTGTCTACAAGGTTTTTCTAAAATTTGACCCCGTGACCCCATTTTTGACCCTACTTGGCCCAATTTTGAACTTGTATGAGATTTGATCATGACAATCATTCGGACCAAATTCCAGGTTGATTGGGCAATAAATATGGCTTCCAGAGTCTAAAAGGTTTTTCTAAGATTTGACCCCGTGACCTCATTTTTGACCCCACTTGACCCAATTCCACACTTGTCTGAGATTTCATCTAGACAATCATTCTGACCAAATTTCAGGTTGATTGGGCAATAAATATGGCTTCCAGAGTGTCTACAAGGTTTTTCTAAGATTTGACCCCGTGACCTCATTTTTGACCCCACTTGACCCAATTTCGAATATGTCCGAGATTTCATCAAGACAATCATTCTGACCAAATTCCAGGTTGATCGGACAAAAAATATGGCTTCTATAGTGTCTACAAGGTTTTTCTAAGATTTGACCCTGTGACCTCAATTTTTACCCCACTTGACCCAATTTCGATCTTGTCCGAGATTTCATCAAGACAATAATTCTTGCCAAATTTCAGGTTGATTGGACAAAAATATGGCTTCTAGAGTGTCTACAAGGTTTTTCTAAAATTTGACCCCGTGACCCCATTTTTGACCCTACTTGACCCAATTTCAAACTCGTCCGAGATTTCATCAAGACAATCATTCTGACCAAATTTCAGGTTGATTGGACAAAAAATATGGCTTTTAGAGTGTCTACAAGGTATTTCTAAGATTTGACCCAGTGACCTCATTTTTGACCCCACTTGACCCAATTTCGAACTTGTCCGAGATGTCATCAAGACAATCATTCTGACCAAATTTCAGGTTGATTGGACAAAAAATATGGCTTCTAGAGTGTCTACAAGGTTTTTCTAAAATTTGACCCACTGACCCCATTTTTGACCCTACTTGACCCAATTTCGAACTCGTCTGAGATTTCATTAAGACAATCATTCTGACCAAATTTCAGGTTGATTGGACAAAAAATATGGCCTCTAGAGTGTCTACAAGGTAAATGTTGACGACGGACGACGGACGACACATGACACACGACGGACGACGGACATCACTCGACCACAAAAGCTCACCTTGAGCACTTCAAAACAACAAAACTTTGTCTTATGAGGAAGAAACATTGTGGGCAAAGAAGAAATTGCTTGTAATCAACAAGCAATTTCTGCATTTACCGCAATGTTTTCCAAAACTTTCTTCTTCAGGAATGTCAAAAAGATGGATTGCGTGGGAACCAATAAAATGTTTACAGACAGGATTTCAAATAATCTGACTATTATCAATTTAGATACCATAATTGGCTATTGAATAAATATCTAATATTATTTGAATTAACACAAGGGCAAATATCAGACTAACATATGAACTTTCACAGAGGTATGTTTATCATTACCAATGAGTTTTTTGTTTTTGAGACATTTATCACTTACTCCATTCTGTTTAATCATTAGCTCTAAAAACCTCCATATTAATTCTGCACTCTCTCTGTCTTCTAATTCCATATTCTCTGAACAGGCCTGGGCTTTTTGTTGACAGAATAACAACACATCATTCTTGTGTGTATCCCCTCTGAAATACAAGTATGAATTCTTAATATTTCCTTAAGAAATATAAACATAATTATACATATCATGGACAAAATTGGACACACCAGAAAGAAAGCTGCATCTGACAGGTACAAAATGGTTTATACAACATAGAGAAAAGGAAATTTAAGGGCATTTAAAGTTATTCTTATAGACAACAAGAGCTGTCACTGTAAGATGACAATGCCCCCGACACCGCTTTGATTTTAAATTATGGCCAATCTATGTTCAAGGTCATCCAGGGGTCAAGGTCACCAAAGTATGTGCCTACAGAAAGGTAATGTACCAAGGAATGTTGTGGTAAAGTATGATGCGAATATGTTAAGTAATAAGGAAGTTATGGCCAATGTTAAAGTTTTTGGACGGAATGACGGACGGACGGACAGACGGACAGACGGACGGACGGACAAGTCAAATTTATGATGCTTCCCTATCGGGGGCATAAAAACTGTATATTTCAGAGCCGAGGGTAACACAAATGAATACATTAACAATATTGTGTCGGATAAACTCTATATATGCCAGGAAATGAAATTACCTTTTAGCAGGCTTTGCATTGACATATTTCTGGTATATAAAAAAGTTAGCAAATTATTCAATGACTTTTGGTTGTCCTTATGTTTTATAGTGCCCTCTGGCGATTTTTGATATTTTCATAAGACAAATATCTTCATCAAGGGTTTTCAAAGACTCAGCAAAATTATGCTTCAAGTAAACAATGAAAGTCTTAAATAAAAGAACCTGAGTATAATTTAGTATACAATAAATTGAAAACTAACTTTAGCATATTTCCTCTAATAATAGCGCCTTCCCTAAAAGAAGCACCCCTACATTTTAACTAAGAAAACCCACTTCTATTGCCTAAATTTTAGGATTCTTTTAGACTTCTTCTCCCAAATTGAGATGAATTTCCTCTAAACAATCATTTTTATAATTGTTAAGAGGAAACTCACATCAAATTAAAAGGAAAAGGGCCTTAAAGATATCAATTTGAATGATCTTTTAAAATCAGAAAATGAGTATTAAATGAAAGCCCCCTAACAATGTTATGCATAGCTCCCGGGAGCGTTTATTTGAAGAAATAATGACACACATGATTATAGCATAATATTCCATACACATCAATAAAAATAATAGCACTCATTCATCCCTCTAAATGGTAATTTAGCTGCCTTCAACAGGGTTTTCCCTCTATGTTCAAAACTGAGGGTCATTTTGCCATGTAATGACCCCCTTTAAACTAGATAAAGCATGTTTCTTTGACAGTTTTGGGGGTCATCTAAAAAAGGGGGGGTCCAAATTCAAAGAAATAGGGGGTCATGGAAAACCCTTTTTCAATAAACATACCTGACAAGAGGTCCCGGGAACCCTCTCAGCTCCTCAGATTCTTCATTCTCCTCTAACAATGCCTGGACATCATGGATCTCTACCGTTGCAGGCTGACCATCTGCAGGGCCATTAGGCAACACCTTGATTAATTGACCATTGGGCCCAAATGCAGCCCTTACATGGGGATACATGAACTTCTCTGGGGTCTGTCTCTGTGGTTCAACTTCTGTTGCTGTGAAAATATTAATACTCTGCTTATGATTTCAGGATGAAATATCTTAGCATGGATATGCAATGTTGGCAGTTTCTTTCTCAAGTTCGAAGGATACACAATTTTTTTTTTTCAAACAAAGTAAGATTCTGAAACAATTTTTTCACCCAATGAGCAATTTTTTATGAGTTTGACCTTCATATGAAGTTGACCTTATTTGTTGATCTTGATCTTGGTTTCTGCAGGTGCATATAAATTAAGATTTATCACCATGCCATATATCATCAGTAAATCTAAAATTTGCCAGAATTGATTATGTTGACATTATGTTTTCCATGGATGGAATGATGGATGGTATGAGGATGCTGATGGAATGGATAGATGATCGGACAGATGGATGGATACCAAACAAGATTCCCAAAAAGATCAGTGACCAAATTTATGATGGCTTTCATAAAATAGTGTAAAAACATTCCTTTCCCATTTTGCTGAAGAAGTGTAGTGAAAAGAAAATTTAACTGATTTAACAACCACTAACAGGACAATCAAAAAGCGGTCATTAAAGAAAATTGCTGCTTAACCCACATTTTATTTTTATTAAGAACCATACCTTTGATTTTATATGCATATTATTTTGAAACCTTCAATTATCATATGTTGTTAAAACTCAATGGAATCCTCTCATTGAGACAATTCTGGTGAGTTTTAACAAAATATGAATCATTTTTGATGATTTTTAAACCAACTCTACCTCCTTTTTAAAATGCACTTTGATTTAAAGAAGGGAACTTTGAAAACGGTTGATTAGTCAAAATGGTCGCGTAATAGACGTCGGCTCTCGAGCAAGATTGACTGTACTTACCAGTTGTAGCTACCCATTGTGATATATGAGGATCCCATCTGTAGCCATTTTGGTCGTAACCATAGTAACTATAGTAGTCATCATAATGACCTCTGTGTGAGTAGTCATGGAGATCAGGTGGGTAGTCAAATCTAGAAGTAGAGTACAGATGCAAACATTTAAGGGCTCGAGATTATATAAACTTTTCTCATTCTCAACAGATTTTTTTCTCAAAATAAGAATTTAATAAATGTATGAAAATAAAAGGTAATATTAATAAGTTGTTGTATATAACTTTTTATTAATATTATCTTTAATTTAATGTCCATACATCTATAGTAGTGAAAAAAGAATCAGATGAGCATGAGAATATGTTTATAATCTAAGCCCTAAAAGAGGTAGGATTGGCAAGGTGTTTGAGGTGAATATGTCGACCGCAAAATGTTTAAGAACAAGATGTGTTTGTGAAACACGAATGCCCCCGTAACGGCATTTTTTTCAAAGTTTGACCTTGACAGATGACCTTGACCTTGTCACATGACCTTGACTTTGATACCAGCGGATGCGGATCATTTTTCAAAAATTGTTCACAAAGTTTTGATTGGCCAATGAATATGGGCATGGCATGGCAGGGCTTATTTTGAGCCCGGAATCTTTGATCAACACTCCTCTTCAATAAGTAGGCATATGTGAATGAAAATTTGCCAGAAAGTTGCTTGGATGAAATCCACTGGACCAATAAAGTTCAGGTGAGCGGTTTATGGCCTTTCTAGCCATCTTGTTTTAGGTTGCGGAAAGGGGACTGTGGTCCTTAATTTGTGGAAAATATATCAGTAGGGGAAAGTTTATTATTTGATATTTTGGTTGAAAGCTTCTAAGTTTTGACCTGAAGTGATTCATAAGTTAAACAGAACTAAAACTCAAGTCATTAACCTAGTAAATTGTTGGCTTAATTCTAAAAGCTACAAGGTTTAAAAATTAAACTAACAAAATAATCTTTAAGAAAGAATAGATGATCAATTAGAAGCAAGAAAAAATATTTTTATGCCCCCGTATCAAGAGATAGGGGGCATATTGTTTTACTCATGTCCGTCTGTCTGTGTGTCTGTCCGTCTGTCTGTCCGTCCTTCTGTCTGTTCCGTCTGTCCGAAAACTTAACCAAACTTGACCTTTGCCTTTTCTCCAAAAGTATTTGACATACAAGGCTCATATTTGGCATGATGATAGATCTCAATGATCTGCATCTACTGGTACCAAAGTCAAGTTCATGTGACAAGGTCAAGGTCATCTGTCAAGGTCAAACTTTGAAAAAAATGCTGTTACAGGGACATTCATGTTTCACAAACACATCTTGTTTTCCAAGACATAACATTGTTTCAGTGGGGGAAAATGAGTTTATAGGGGAAAAACATTTTTAGGGGGAAAATTTTCTGAGCAGAAGGTGTCTGAAAAACGGCACAAGTTTCTTATTAAACAAGATGTGTTTGTGAAACACTAATGCCCCCGTCACAGCATTTTTTTCAAAGTTTGACCTTTACAGATGACCTTGACCGTGTCACATGAACTTGACTTTGGTATCAGCAGATGCAGAACATTGAGAACTATCATCATGCCAAATATTAGCTTTGTATCTTGAATAGGCTTGAAGATATTGGCAAGGTTAAGTTTTCGGGTTAATTTTTTCGGACAGACGGACAGACAGACAGGCGGACAGACAGACGGACATGAGTAAAACAATATGCCCCTGATCTCTTGATACGGGGGCATAAAAAGGACTCCACTTTGCATGAAAGGAAACCTGCAAAGCAGAATTCCATTTTTGTAATCTAACAAATTAATGGCTCAGTGCAAAAGTTGGTTTAAAGTTTTTTTGTTAAAACCTATTTATTTTACATCAATTTGGAAATAAGTTATTACAGTTGTATCAGCTGATGCGGATCATTAAGATCTATCATCATGCCAAATATTAGCTTTGTATCTTGAATAGGCTTGAAGATATTGGCAAGGTTAAGTTTTCGGGTTAAGTTTTTCGGACAGACAGACAGACAGACAGGCGGACAGACAGACGGACATGAGTAAAACAATATGCCCCTGATCTCTTGATACTGGGGCATAAAAAGGACTCCGCTTTGCATGAAAGGAAACCTGCAAAGCAGAATTCCATTTTTGTAATCTAACAAATTGATGGCTCAGTGCAAAAGTTAGTTTAAACTTTTTTTGTTAAAACCTATTTATTTTACATCAATTTGGAAATAAGTTATTACAGTTGTATCAGCGGATGCGGATCATTAAGATCTATCATCATGCCAAATATTAGCTTTGTATCTTGAATAGGCTTGAAGATATTGGCAAGGTTAAGTTTTCGGGTTAAGTTTTTCGGACAGACGGACAGACAGACAGACAGACAGACAGACAGGCGGACAGACAGACGGACATGAGTAAAACAATATGCCCCTGATCTCTTGATACTGGGGCATAAAAAGGACTCCGCTTTGCATGAAAGGAAACCTGCAAAGCAGAATTCCATTTTTGTAATCTAACAAATTGATGGCTCAGTGCAAAAGTTAGTTAAAACTTTTTTTGTTAAACCCTATTTATTTTACATCAATTTGGAAATAAGTTATTACAATTTAGATCAATCTTCCAGAGAAGTTCATGTACCCCCATGAACAAAACTGTAACACTCTGAACCATCAAAATATTTTTGGATCCTGAATGCAAGGCTACATCTGTAAGTCTCTGGCTTGCAGAGAATTACCTATGACAGCCCTCTTTGCTTTTTAAACTATTTCCAGACAACAACATTTGGAGCTGGTAAATCTGTTGCAGATGATACTTTGTACATTCCAGGGTTCCAATTACATGTGAGAGACAAGTCTTAATCTGTAATATTTTTATCAAAACTTCAATTTGTGGGTAACCATTGGAATCGTCTTGATAAGTTACCAAATTAAGAATTTGATTGGTAGATAATATATCTGTTATACTTTCATCAAAACTTCAATTTGTGGGTAACCATTGGAATTGTCTTGATAAGTTACCAAATTAAGAATTTGATTGGTAGATAATATATCTGTTATATTTTCATCAAAACTTCAATTTGTGGGTAACCATTGGAATCGTCTTGATAAGTTACCAAATTAAGAATTTGATTGATAGATAATATATCTGTTATATTTTCATCAAAACTTCAATTTGTGGGTAACCATTGGAATCGTCTTGATAAGTTACCAAATTAGGAATTTGATTGTTAGATAATATAATCTTTTATTTTGAAATTGAAACCACCGATTGATTGACTGAATGGAGTTTTATGCTGCTTTCAACATTTTTTCAGTTATATGGCGGATGCTTGAGCACCTAACAATAGATTCCTGGTATTTCTCCGCCGTCGGGATCGAACCCGGGACTTCTAAATTGACACTCCTCCTATCTGGAGCTCTGTTAAGCTGATTAACTTTCTAAAAATCTTTATCCTACTTGGTAGAAAACATTGCGGAAAATAAATAAACTAATTTTTTACAAAGCTTTCTTTCCCAAAGCTTTTTACTATAAGGTTGGTAAAGATTTGTGGAACAGATTAATACTATTGTTCAAAGCAGTCCTTGTCATTCAAAATTGCATTAAGAAGCTATAAGCTTTGAGGAATTACCTACAGGATAGAATATTACTTGTTATTTATCCTTATTTTTTTTCTCTTCTTACAGCTATGGCATAAAAGGGGCAAATAGGAAGTTAAGACCAAGATCAAACTTAAACCCACGAGCAGGCTGATTTTTGTCTCTGCCTCCTGCCAAAATTTAATTTTCTAGGCACAGTTATAAAAGGATTAAAATAAGACTGTCGTTGCATCTATCTAATGATAGCAGAAAGACTTTCTTGCAAAGTTCTTAATAAATAGTCATTAGAAATTTTCAAATTGATAGTTCAACTAGCACAATGACTTCAACAGACAATTACAGAAAAAATGACAAAAACCTTCATAAAGACATAAAGATAGCATAGGGCCCAAGGTTATAAAACTTTTTTAATTCTCTATTCAGATTTTACTCAAATTTAAAATTTAAGATGTAATTCTTAATGCCGTAATAAATGAATGAACATAAAAGATAATATTAATAAGTTGTTATTTATAACAACTTATTAATATTATCTTTTATGCTCATTGAGTCAATTAAATTCTAGATTTGAGAAAATTCTCAGTTGAGAATGGGAAAAGTTTTATAACCTTGGGTCCAGATTACTTAAGCATGGACTAAATTGATGGGATAGTACAAAATATATGTAAGTGTGTACCCCTTGAAATGGACCAGTGCTTGAAATTTGAGCATTGAATAATTCTCAAGTACATGAAACACATAGACAACAGCAATGATTATTACATTTGACAACCAAATGCCATCAAACTTTCATGGTGAGAAAATTAGATCAATACTTTTGAATCTTTTCTCTGCAGTGAGGCTGAAAGAGAACAAGTAATGTTGATTCAAAGCTCCATATGCTCATGCACCAAACCAATGTAGTACTCAAAGTAGAATTAAGCTGTTGATTTTGAGTTTGAGGAATTAGGGCCCAAGGTTATAAAACCTTTCTCAGGCTCAACTGAGAACTTTTCAAATTTTACATTTAAATAAATGTATGAAAATAAAAGATAATATTAATAAGTTGTTATTTATAACAACTTATTAATATTATGTTTTATGTTAATACATTAAAATGAATATTTAAACAGAATTACGGCTTTAATCTCAAATTCAAATTTGAGCAAATTTTGAATTGAGGATGAGAAAAGTTTTATAACCTCGGGCCCAGATGACAATATAAGATTCTTTCATCTATTTTACATGATTATTACAATTCAATATCCATTATATATCCTCTAGAAAGTTAATAATATTGTTAGCAAGGAATACATGGACTTAAAATAACTAGGAAAAACACTCTATTGTTTTCTTTATATGCCTTATTGAGTATAAGTAAACATAATAGTTATTAGACTACATTAAAAAAATCCTAGCCATTTGTTTAGTTGAAGAGCAGTCAATACAAAATTCATTTCAGCTCATATGCTGCAGCTTACAGTCAAGGTCAAGATTTTCCATTAGAACACCATCTTTTAGTTCACGTTTCAATGGCTCTGCATGAAATAATATATTAGCCAGTGTGTGACATTTCCAACAATTTCACACCCCCTAAAGCAAAGCTTCAGGTCAGCCTGTGCAACCGCACAGTCTGACCAGAGACTTCACTATGCACTATATAAGAGATAAGGTCCTAATCCCTGTTCTGGCAGTCAGCATATATTAACCCTTGTCATGCTGAATAAATTTGGCTATTAATTTTCATCAAAATCAAAGGGCAAAAAGCACTGAAAGTCCCGACTTTAGGTCAATTTTTACTTGAAAAACTAAATCTAATGCCAATTCTGGTTTGAAACTGAGAAACAGGTGGTGTAGACTAATATCAGACTGCACTTATGTGCAGACTGATGTTTGTCTATAGCTCCTGCCAAAGCAGGAATATTCCTGGCTCAGCATGACAAGGGTTAATATTGCATTGTGTTGTTGTCTACACTGCTTGTACCTCACACACAAGTGAAATAGTTGGAAATGTCATGCAAGGGCTCATATATGTTCATAGGAGGTTACAACTGTATTGTTACAAGTAATTGATACTGTGTAAATGACAACAGGTTTGATTCTTGCTTAATAAAAATTTATTCAACATGAATTAAAACATGAGTTAGTTGTAATCCTTCATTGGTCGATTTTAGTCTGTAGAAGCAATCCAACTTTTCATCAAAGGTTTTTTTCAAAGAGTTGTTTATACAAAGTTCCTGGGTAAACCTTTAGCGTAACAGGCTACATATGTAATTAGTTCTGATTATGTTTATATATATATATACAAACTACTTAAAAACAAGAGGACCAAGATGGTCCTAGATCGCTCACCTGAATTTTCACCCATCGTGCTCAGATGAGCTGAAAGGGATGCGCCCAGTTGGAGCCCAAATATGACCCAAGGGTCTTGATATGAACAAACTTGGTAGGGGCCCACTAGATGATGCTACATACCAAAATTGAAGGCAGTGTGTCCTCTGGTTTTGATTAAAGAAGATTTTGAAAGATTATCGCTCTTTGATTCTATGTAAAAAGGGTTGCGCCCGGGTGGAGCCCAAATATGATCCTAGGGTCTTGATATGAACAAACTTAGTAGAGGTCCACTAGATGATGCTACATACCAAATATGAAAGCTGTCTGCCATCCGGTTTCAAGGAAGAAGATTTTTGAAGATTTTCGGTTTTTTACCCTTCATGCTCATAAGAGATAAAGGGATGCACCCTTGCAAAGCCCAAATATGACCCAAGGGTCTTGATATGAACAAACTTGGTAGAGGCCCACTAGGTGATGCTACACACCAAATATTAAAGCTGTCTGCCATCTGGTTTCAGAGAAGATTTTTAAAGATTTTCGCTCTTTGATTCTATGTAAAAAGGGTTGGGCCCGGACAAAACCCAAATATGACCCCAAGGTCTTGATATGAACAAACTTGGTAGAGGTCCACTAGATGATGCTACATACCAAATATGATAGCTGTCTGCCTTCTGGTTTCAGAGAAGATTTTTAAAGATTTTCAAATTTTCACCCTTTTTGTTAAGGGTAAAGGGAAAGTTAAGGGTGGATTTCATTTATTTGAACAACTTTGGTAGAGCTTGACCCAAGGTGCATCCCTGCCAAGTTTCATCAAGATTGGCCCACTGGTTTAGGAGGAGAAGATGTTTAAAGAAATTGTGGACGACGCACGACGCACGACTGATGACGGACATTCTACGATCCCAATAGCTCACCTTGAGCACTTCGTGCTCAGGTGAGCTAAAAATACATGCTTTTATAATTTAGAGGTTGTTAGAATAATAATTTTGCTTGTTAATTGAACAAGAATTATTGTACAATTTTAACAGTAATTTCATTTATTATATATTTCCAAGTGTACCCCAAGCAAATTTTGCAACAATTTATGAGTTGTATCATGCATAATAAAGCTATATCTACTTTAAACTTTACAGTTACAAATATCACTGTGTTGAAATCTGGGCATTATTTTTTAAACAAGCTATCTTGTTACAACCAGATAAACTTAAATTTTAGAAAGAAATTAATAACTAAATATGTCATTTTCAGACTCTATTGCCCATTTAACTTGTCTCAATGACAATAATCTAGACACCTTTCACACTGAAACTGAAGTAATCCTGCTTTTGCAAGAGGTAGAGACAAAGATCAGTATGCACCTTTAATTTGTTTAGTCTGGTCTTTGTCTATACCACATGATTTTCCTATAACTGAGTATATTTTTTAAGATAATTGATGAGTCACAATTAGTACATCCAAAGCTATCAGCCCTTTGATTTAAATGCAATTTCCCCAGGATTTATATACAGATGGCAAGGTTAGCCCTTGTCATGCTGAATAAAAAACCTTGCCAAAATTATATTAAAATCAAAGTGCTGAAAGCCTTGATTTCCTAATTGTGAGTCAGCATTTGATTTAGAAAATATAATTTTGAAACTTCTCCGCTTTAAAAAAGCAAATCTGGTGGTATAGACTAAGATCAGTCTGCACATATGTGCAGCCTGATCTTTGTCCATACCTCCTGCCAAAGCAGGAATATTCCGGGATCAGCATGACAAGGGTTAAATATGATCGAATTATGGTTTGGAAAAATTAATAACTTACAGCCATTACCCTTTGCATCTATAACAACAGCTACTAATGATTATTATTTGATTTTTTTCCCAGCCCTTTGTTTGCATGAAACAACTCATTTTTGTGTGCAAAACATTTGATATATATGTTCTACTCCTTTAATACAGAAGCGCCCTTAAATACCTCTTCTTTTCTGCATTTTTATTTGACTTTTTACTTTTTTCTTCTATTTTAGAGCTACAACATAACAAGAGAAAACAAAATAAAATGAATATCTAAAATATAAACACTTCAATATAGCATGCATAAGAAGCATTCAAAGCATAATAATACCTAGGTTATATACACATGTATACAAAGAAATGTAAAAGGAAAAGTTTAGTAAATATACCAAGAACAACTCAAGATGTTAGCCACATGCTTCATATTTCTTAAATTGTGAATGTAAAGGTAGTGGACCTGTAATAGTTCCGCAACATTTTTAGAAGTCATGAACTTTAACAGTCTTAACCGAGTTTTGCTAATAATTTTCATTAGGAAATCTCGGTTAACACTGCAAAAGATCATATGGTCGGAAATATTTCAGAACTATTATGGGTCCACTACCTTAAAACCTTTGGGTAAATATTTATATTGAAGCTCCAAGAAGGGTGATTTTTGCCATGTAGCTCAAATACTACAGCAAGATATCTTACTCATACTAAAGAGCCTTAGATGAATTATGCTCCCCATAACAAAGCTTGTCCTGAAGAAACCTAAATTAAAGGAGGTTCAACTAGACTTCGCAAAGCGGACTAATACGCCCCCTACAAGTGCTTGACAATAATAAAAAGTCGTTTTCCATTAAAGGGATATAATTCTGTCAAAAGTTGATGGATTGTAACCGAAATATCACTTGCACATCTATGGCTTATACTGATCACATCTTCAAAGTTTCAAGAAATCTGATCTGATTTGTTGCCGAGAAATTGAGTTGACAAGAAAATGTTACGCATGGACTTAAAGACAGACCGACAAGCTAGCTCCTATTTACCCCTCAAAAAAAGTTAAGGGGGTATAAATATCCATGTATACGAAAATTTATGTTGAAAGGCAATATGGTGGCTGATATACCAACTATTTGAGAAAATGCCTATACTCCATATTTTAAATAGTGAATATTAAAAAGTTATATTAGAATCAACACATTTCCATTAGAAAGGGGTGAGCTTTTATTAGAAGCTACGCTACATATTGATGGCTAAGTTCGAAAAAGTTGTAACTGCCTGTAAAGATATAGGCAGTTACGACTGTTAAGTGCTGAGCCATCAATATTAGTTAAGAAAGTCAAAAAATGGCCAAAATAAACATAATCTGTGCAAAATATTAACATTTGATTGGGAAAAAAGTGTATAAAACCTCTGTTTAATCTTTAGTGACCTTGATTTTATGGGTATGGGCCTTATTAGAGGCTTCATGATTTTGTAAAATCACATCAAAAATAGTTGATTTTAACCTTCTGAAAAGGGGGGGGGGGGATTATATGAGAGCATAGAGCTCTATTAGAATTTTTATGGTGCACTTCAGATAAAAAGTCATAAAAACATCCATGGTAAATAACTCACATTAAGCTTCAAATAGTCATGTAAATCTGTAAAACATAGATCCCTTTACTTAATGTAAGAAAAAATACTTATAACATTTACTTAAAACTAATAATCAACTTATAAAACGTATAAAAATTCTAGATCAAATTTCTATTCCATCATTCCCAAAATAAAACTACCAGTAGTTAGTAGATGTTTCTAAATAGGTATTAATTTCTACAACACAAAGCAAAACAACACAGTACAAAATGATATTCATCAGCCAATAAAAATTTTTGATACTTCCCGTTTGCCAAGTTAAACAAAAATAAAGCAACTCGATATATTGAATAATAATTTAAACAAGGCTTGCAAGAAATCTATGCAATTGCTGTAAGGTCTTATTTGATTGTGCTTGGATTTAAATACATAATTTCATACACCCCAAATAATAAAACGCCATCTATATTACAGTGTATAACATATCTATGGCTAGAGTAAATTGATCATGCTTCTATTGCAATGCATTGCAACCAGAGCACCACCTACTGGATGCAACCTTCAGCTCCAGCCCCTACTTGATAATGCATAGAAAACAGCCAAACTAAAAATGAATCAATTTTCTGACATAATGTCAAGCAGATTATGTATTAAAGGCAAACATTTAGAGTAAGATACAATCTAAGGAACAAGTTGGGAGTCAGTTTCCTGAATAACTTTACTTTGAACAAATATTTGAAGTGGAATTCTCTGAAACAGTAGCCTAGAGTGATTTAAATAATGAAAGTAACTGGCTTTATGTACTAACATTGAATTTATTGAAATTCTTTATATGTCATATCTGGTAAATTTTGACAAAGAATGATTGCTTTGTGGTTAATAGGATTCCACTGAAAGAAGAGACTGTGTTTGAAACTTTCATTACAGTTGATATTGCTCGAGCGACCGTGTCTATTAAGCAACCAACTCTATTAAACGACCATCATACAAAGTCCCTTTGCCGTGAGCAAAATCTCTGAAAAAGAGGACATTTTTTTGCGAAAAATTGTTTCTTGTTGAATCTTATGTGTAAGAACCCATTAGAATCGTCTCATTGAGACGATTATAATGGGTTCTTACACCATAGAATTCAGTAAGACTAAGGTGACAATGTATACATGCTTTCAAATTGACCTGTCTTATCTATCACGAAATATTGTAATAAGTGACCATACCCTTAAGCGACTGCTTTTTGGTGGTCCCCTTAATGGTCACTTAACACAAGTTTTACTGTAATTAAATGGGTTGGTGATGGGTGGACATTATACAGCCTAGTCTACCACACAATGAAATAATTTCAGTACTACTTGTCAGTGGTTTATTGAGGAATAACAATTGAATATCATTTTGATAAACTCATTGCCCAAACAGTGAAATTATCAACAAGAGGGCTAGAGTGGCCTTAAACTGCTCACCTGAATTTTATTGGTCTAGTGGATGTGGTTGAGGAGATGCTATAGAATTCAAAGTGAAACAAGAGATGTTTGTAAAACATTTTTGACCCCCATAAAAGCAGGACAATAGCCTATTTTTTGTCAATCAACAAAGGGCAATAACTCACAAAATATGATGAGTAGTTATGGTTCTTGTGCACTGCACTTTTCCTTAATGAGATCTATCCACCTGTGAAGTTTCATGATTCTAGCATGCACACTTTATGAGATATGCTCCAGACAAAAAACTGTATACGGACGGCAGACTAACCAAAGGACCGACCGACAAGTGCAAGGCAATATATCCCTTCTTCTTTGAAGGGGGGCATAAATATAACCTGCCCTGCTTTGCCCATATTCATGGGTAAATCAGAATGCAATGAATAATTTTTGAAAAAAAGATCCCCAAAGGAACATTCTGGCTAAGTTTAATTTTAATAGGTCTAATTATTAAGGAGAGAAGTCAGTCATGGTTTCATAGTGTAAAATGGCCTGGCTAATCAAAATTTCACAACAATTTTTAGAAAGGATCACCAAATGAATATTTCAGCAAATTTTCATTGGTAGCAGCCCAGTAGTTTGGAGGAGATCTACTTAGCATTTCGTAGAAGGAATGCCATGCCCACATTTTTGAGGCAATCAGAATTTTGAAAACGATTTTAAGAAAGTCTCTGCCAAAATTATATCGAAAATCAATTTGGCCAAGTAGCTTAGGGGAAATGTGTTTTAAAGATTTTTGAAAGAAAAAATGCCGGCCTCTGCAACGCCCATATTTATTGGCCAATCAGAATCCCCCTAACAATTTTGCAAGAAGGTCATTGAAATCTGCCAGATGTCCTTCAAAGATTTCATAGTAATAAATACCTTGCCATATTTGTAGGTTCATCAGAATTTGGTATACATCTTTGGAAGAGGGTCACTCAAGATTCATTCAGACAATATTTCATTGAAATCTGCCAAGAAGTTTATCAGGGGAGGTCGTTCAAAGATTTCAGGGTAAAAAAAATGCCACATACTGTCATGTCCATATTAATTGGCCAATCAAAATTCTTCAAACAATTTTGGAATAGGGGTCAACCAAGGAAAGTGTCATTAAAATTGGCCAAGCAGTTAAGTAGGAGATGTTGTTCAATGATTTCAGAGTAGAAAATGCCAACCCTATATTTATGCGCTAATAAAAATTTTGCAAACATTATTGGAAGGTCACCCAAGGAACAAACTGGCAAAACTTCATCGAAATTGGCCAAATGCTTTAGGAGAAGATGTCATTCAAAGATTTCAAAGTGAACAAGATGTGTTGGGGAAACACGAATGCCCCCGTAACAGTGATCTCTCGATAAGGCAAAGGTTAAGTTTTCGGGTTAAGTTTTCGGAAAGACGGATGGACAGACGGACAGACAGACAGACATGAGTAAAACAATATGCCCCCGATCTCTCGATACAGGGGAATAAAAATGCCACGCCCTGCAGCGCCCATATTTATGGGCCAATCAAAATTTCGCAAACAATTTTGGAAGAGGGCCACCCAAGGAACATTTTACGAAAATCTGGTTGAAATTGGCCCAAAGGTTCAGGAGGAGATGAAGTATTAAGAAAGTTGCTGACACAAGACAGACGGTGAACTGAGTGTGATCCTAATAGCTCCCCTTGAGCATGTTGTACTCAGGCGAGTTAGAAACAATAAAGCACAAATAACTGACACCTTGCGATGACAATTGCCTCTCTGGTCAAAACTCTGGAGGACATAAAACTGGGTTTCCATTACATAGAATAAACAAACCCTGTTTTCCAATTTTACTCTCAAGGGCATCAGACTATAACTGGAATAAAGCATTGATATAAACAGCCACTTCTACAATACTCACTCATAAAAGGGAGGCAATACTTACATTTCTTCCCCACCATCAGACAAGGAACCAGGAGTTCCGGTTCTTGATCGTTTTTGGTGATAATCATAATGGTACCTATATGCATACAAAGGGAGGGAACTCAATGAGAAGCATGCACAAGCAAAATATGAATGATTCTTGAAACCAGGAATGTTAATTAAATCATCTGGATTATTGAACAAAAAGTGCAAGTTAATGTACAAAGAGATATACTCTGAGTTGTAATACAAAGTCAACTTGTGTCAAATCTGCAATTTCTTTACCTTTAAGTGAGACATTCATCTAATACTTGAACAATATCAGAATAGGCATTTCTACTCATGAAAGGATATACATGTACCAAGTAACACTATATTCCATCCATAAATACAGGATAAATGGTCTAAAAAAAAATGGCCTTTGGTTGTAGCCTTGACATTGGATTGACAAAAAAGTTGTACTGATTTCCTTTTTTTGGCGGATTTTGTGCATTTGACTAATACCATGATTATTAGCACAATAATCATTTTGTCATGTTTTAATTTTCTCACATGCCTTTATATTCAATAAATTATTTCTTTTCTCATTATTATTTAATATTTAAAAAAAAACACATCAGCATCATAAGCTTTCTCTTATTACAGATGGGTGCAGATACCTTGATTTAACAAAAATTCTTAATAAAAAATAAATGGAATATTGAGCTTCTATGACACAATTTTATTCATTTTAACCTTTAGTTACTACCATTCCAAAAAACTATTCAGTTTTACTTCCTTGTTCATTTATTGCCCCGATTTAAGTACAGAATTTCAACACAGTTAAGAAAGACACATTCACTAGACCAGCCCCGTGTCCATGATGTCAAAATAGTGCAAACTGTTTGCCAACTATACCAAGCTTTGCATTTGTACTTGCTTGCAAGCCGGGTAAAATTGGCAAACAGTTTGCACAGCTCATTATCTTGAACGCAAGGTATTTAGAATAGCTTGTCATTTGAACATTTGACCTACATATTTACGACACTTTATTCTTAAAATCCTATGGCTTAGTCGATGAAGCCCCTTGGGTATGAATAAAACAAAAATATAGCATACATGTTAAAAACAGCATACTTTCAAATTAGTAATCAAATAAGTATAAATCATCTTAGTATGTATATTAACCAAATACAAAATTCTCTTAAACAGAAAGAGCTTACCCAAACCAAAGCAGAACATAGAAGTTGACATCACCACAAGGAAAGTAAAATATAAATTTTAGTAGAATGTCATCATGGATTAAACAGAAAATGTATCATTCAATGAGACAAATGTACTCATTCAGTGTGATTAGGTTTTTAGATTCATACCTGAATGAAATCAACACATTATCTTTTCATCTCTTAATTATTTCAAAACTTTTTGCAAAGTATGATTTGATAGAGTTATACTATATGAAATAGAAAACACTTTTTTTATCTTCAGAGACTAAACCACCACTAACCAATGTCTGAATATGTATCTAAATTCTTTTCTTTCAAGTTTATATACTCCTATGGAAACAAAAAATATCTTTGCCTTTAAAGGCTGAGTTTTCCTAATAATTCTAACCCTAAGAAGCACAAACTACATTGAGTTATGAATGTACAACTCTAAATTTTGGAAATGAAACTGGTATGGGATTCCTCATGTGACAAAACTTGTTGGATTCATCAAATACTGTATATTTTAGCAACATTTTTGTTCTTGTGCTGAAATATTGCAATCTTTATACAATGTATAAGTATTTACAACCTTAATAAAGCATTCATAAGTGATGATTTTTTTATGTGACTAAACTTAGATGAAAAATCATACACAAACTTTAACAAATGTGCAACACAAAGCAGATGCCAAGCACTACATGAAATTGTACACATTTTTCCAATGAAGAGGACCAGGGGCCCATTTTACTAAACATCTTACAATCATTTTTTGCGAAAGTCAAATAATTAAGTAGCTAATAGATAAGTAACTAAATATGGAATTCTACCATGCATTATCTCATTGGAATTGTCTTCTAAAGACGATTCCTATGAGATATTGCAAGGCGAAATGTAACAATGAATGAAAACACCAGGTACGATTTGTGATTTTGACTTACGATAATTTTTTTCGTAAGAAGCTTAGTAAAACAGGCCCCTGTACTCCAGAATGAGCAAGTGAAACTTCTAAAATGAAAAATTCCATTATTCATCGATCAAATCCTATGTTCTGGATACTCACTGGAACTGTTTTGTCGAGACAATTCCAATGACCACCCACAAGATAGAGTTTGGATGAGACATAACAGAATAAGGTTTTTGTTACTCACATCTGGCACCCCCCTGGGAGGACATTAATGTCCATAAATTGCTAACCTTAGTATTACTTATATCGAAACATTTAAGATCCCCCAAAAATTTTGAGCAAAATAAAATAAGGCATCAACCCTCACAAAATTTATAAGCCCATGAAAATACTTACTAATTGTGCAGTAGAAGCAGGCAGGTCAAAAACAATAGTCAACTAAACAACAAAAGACTAAATGACAAAGGATGCACATGTATACAAGAAAATGTGAGTTTCAAATATCAAGAAAATATTCAAGATCTACCTTTGGTCTGTATGGTAATATCCGTGTTCGTCATAGTAACCACCTTGACCGTAGTTACCGTAGTAATAATCATAATATTGTCTGTCGTAATAATGGCCACCTTTACGGTAATAGTCATCATAATCATAACCTGAAATAATTCAATTTTGCATTTGTTCTAGTCTTGTCTATGAAGATCAGATTTTGCAAGATTTTTTAATAGCCCAAATCAAGTTAATTCCTCCATAAATGAAATGGGAATTTGACTTTGCAAGTTATTAGTCTCATGTGTATGTTTATTTCATCCCGTATTGATGATTATTCCCAAAAAATTTGAATAATAGATTTATCAAAAATAGGGATACAAGTTATTGGAAGTATGTTGTAAAACAGCAGTTTTGTTGCTAGATTTAAAAGCAAAGTTCTTTGAATATATTCATCCTGGTTTGGTTTTAAATAGTTCTTCTGAACTCATACAGTTACTATATTCTTTTGTTAACTCTTGTCATGCTGAACCTGGAATATTACTGCTTTGGCAGGAGTTTTAGACCAACATCAGCCTGCACATATGTGCAGTCTGATGTTAGTCTACACCTCCTATTTCTCACTTTCAAACTGTCGAAAGATTTAGTTTTTTCAAATAAAAATTGACCTACAGTTGGAACTTTCAGTGCTTTTTGCCCTTTGATTTGGATGAAATTTTTTAGCCAAAATTTATTCATCATGACAAGGGTAAAGTTCTGTATTGGAAAAAAAATAGTAAAAGGAAACAGACAAAGTAAAGCCTACCAGTTCTATATTTATCTCTGTAATAGGAGGAGTCTCTATCATAGTCTCCGCCCCTTGATCTTGGCCGCTCCCCTTCCTGTCTTGATGGCGGTCTATCACGATCACCTGATAAATGATAAAAATCATATATTAATTTTGGAATGGCTCTAGGACTAATTTGTTCAATATAACAAATGAATATCAAAATCATTTATTCTAATTTCTTAAATACATGTATCTTAATAATTCTTGACTTTACATCATGTTTGGCTACATTTCTCTAAAAGACGAAAACCATATATCATAACACCTTAGTACTAAAGATAGAGAAATTTCAAGATTCTCAGTAACTTGAAATCTATGTTAAATTTAACCTGTTTAATGGCTTAGGATAAAAATGATTGTTTTTTACTTGTTGTTAGTCAATGCTAAATCTTTTCAAACCAACTAGGCAAACTGAATCATCCTTAAATTTTACCAAATTCTATCGAATCTTTTAATTGATGCCTATTTAAAAACACACAACTATGGTAAACCAGGCCTGGTTAATAAGGGTTTTGAACCCCAAACATTTGAAAATACCGTTATTTGGCCCTAAGGAATTTCTCCCATGGAGATCATTTTGACCCTCTTGTGAAAATTTCTAAGGGTCAAAACTGGGTTGCATCCCTCTAATTTTTCAATGACTTTACTCATACCATCTCATTTTTTTCAAATCAATTGCTTATTTCATATTTTACAAGGAAAGATCAACTGGTACTTTAACCTACAAAATTCTACTCATGAATTTCCTCTTTCAATTAGTTTGACCCCTATAAAATCAGTTTTGACCCAATGAATTTCATGGATAAGGAGCCAATGACTCTCCCTGATCAATACAAAGTTTGTCTTTAGTTTGGATCTATGTACCTTGTCTTGACCTTGGTCTATCTCTGTCATATTTACGACTGTAATATTCCCTGTCTCTGTATGAGTCTCGGTCTCTATCTCTGTTGTCCCGTCTTCCGTATCCATCTATAGTGGATCCGTTTCTGCTGGGAGGTCGATCTCTATCACGATCTCTGTCTCTATCCCTACAGTTATATTCATTCTCATGATTTTTCACATATTAGTAAAAAAATTGATTTTCATCAGGCAATAAAAAAATTCTATTTAAAAATACCAGATTTAAGCTTTTTACAATTATATTGAAGGATTTTAATGCTTATTAACCCTTTGCTGTTTAATCCCTGCCTTTTACATGCCTGTGATTGTATGATTGAGAAAACATTGTGAAAAAAGAAGAAATTGCTTCGGACAAGCAACTTCTTTTTTTCCACACTATTTTCTACCCTACTGAATGGTTATTTTTCAAATTAAATCCACTTTAAATTTTCGTCTGCAAAGCCTTTGAATTTGGACAGGTCCAAAATTTTGTAAAACAGGAAAGTGTTAAAGTAACCCAGAATTAAAGACAATGATGAATTTGAAAGAAGTTTTGGGTAACTTTTACATATGTTTTTAATTAAGAAAATAATGGCCTTATACAGTAAATAAAAGTTTGATAAACTGTTGTTGCTGGACAGGAAGCAGTTTTTTTACCTATAAAATTTTTCTTATAAACAATATTTCAAAAATGTATAAAAATGTTAAAGAAATTACAGATGTATTATGCTTGAAAAGAGGAGTAGGGGACCAAACTTGAACTTGTCATCCTACAGTTGCATTGAGATTGAATTGACCAGACTACTTGAATGCTTCTGGAAGTATTTTCTCAGTTACCAACAATGTTTTCTAATTAGAGGGTGCAGCTCTAAGAACAGTATAAGCCCATTTGAAACATGAAGTAAAGTACCAAGTATGACACCTCCAGATTCAACTAATCTTTTCTATCTTCTCGTCTGCAAACCATTTCAAATCAGACAAGAGAAAAATGTTTCACATGGGAAAGATATTCAGGTCTAGATAAGCGGGGGTGGTAAAGTTAATCTAAATTCTTTAATTCTCAAAGAAACACTATGTTGTGGGTGCTCATTGGAATCATCTCCACAAGATGATTCCAATGAGCACCATCAGCATAAGGTTTGTCTCAGTATTTTTACATATTTTTATCTTTAGTCCATTTTAACAACTCGATTTATAGCTGTGGATAATTGGTAATGTGTCCTACCTGTATCTGTCATAGTAATCTTTTTCTCTGTAGCCCCTCTCTCTATCTCGACTGTCCCCTCTCCGTGACCGGTCCCTTGGATCATCGTCTAGTGAATTCCTTGAGCTATACATGCTCAACTTTTCACGGGAACTAGTCCTAGAGTCCTTGAAAGTCCTATCTCTATCACGTAAACTTTCGTAGGACCGATTACCACGAAGATCTCGATCATCATAATCACGATCCTTTCCTCTGTCTGCATCCCGATCATGATTTCTATCTTTGGTTGTTTCTCTTGAATCTTTTGACGAATTATGCCGATTGTCTACACTATTTTGGCCTTTAGTTTTGTTATCACTTTTGTCATCAGTTTTAATCTGTTCACTAAGGGAGGTAATTAATGAAGCTACAGGAGTTAGCACAGATGGTGCTGCATTTCCTGATTGCGACATAGACTTGTCAGAAGATTGTGGGACTAATAAAATATTTGACACATTTGAAAGATTATCGGGTGTATCCCAAAGAGATGTTGCTGGGGAAACATTATTTCGTCCTCGATTATTTTGAATTTGATGGAATGCTGACTGTCGAGTCCTGGAAGACCGACTGTGGTCACCTCTATCATTGTCATTGTTAGGCCTTGGTGGACGAGATGTGACACGATCTCTATCATCATCATAGTATCTCCTGCTTCGATCCCTTTCCCCATCATTTCTTTCCTCCCTTGAATCCCAGTCAGGAGTTCTTCGACCTCGGTCAGGTCGTCTCCTATCCCAGTCTGGTGTCCGTCTTCCTACCTTATCACGTCTAGAATCCCAATCAGGGGTTCGTCTCCCCTCATTACGTCTTGATGAATCTCTATCCCCATTTCTCCTATCATGAGATCTTTCTCCACCTGCCCTTCTTTTATCCTCATTTCCATTAGGTGGAATGTTTTCTTGTTTATATTCAGAGCTATTCGAGACACCAATTTCATGAGAGGCTTTTATGGGTTTATTCTTACCAGGGGGCTGGAACATGCTCTCTTTCCGGGGCATAACAGGGCTCTCAGGTATACCACTTGTCTTTTTCCCACTTGTTGATACCGGTGTGTCAGTTATAGAACCTGATTTGGTCCCTGTTATTTCCGGGCTTGGATCATTTTTCTTCTCTTGGTTTTGCATTTCAGCTGGGATTGGAGATATAGACTGGTTCAAAAGTACTGGACTATTTTCATAATTTGGCTGTGTAACATCAAACCTAGTAGAGGACAACATTGAATTCTCTGCATTTGAATCTGTGAAAGGAGATTTTCTGTATGGGTTCCCCCCCTTGTTTACACCAGCCATCATAGGGGGCGGGGGTTGTGCTCCAGCAGGAGGGGCTTGGACTGGTGGGTGTGATATAGAAGTTGGGGGAAGGTCTATAGATGGTGGGGGTGGGGCATAATTATTGGATGCCACAGATTGGGAAATAGTACCCTCTAAGACCACTGGAGCACTAACTTCTTTTAGGTTTGTATTTTGACCATCACCTCCAGACATACTAGAGACAGGAGCACTTTCAACCTGACCAGCAGGATTTAATATACCCGACTTCTGAGACCCAGATCCTGAAACACCAGTGTCATCAGTTTTTGTGGACTGAGACGGGGAAACTCTTGTAGAACTAGAATTCGACCCGATGAAAAAATGCACATTATCATCCAAAGATGCGTTACGGCTATGTGTGGGAGCCATCAGGGTTTGTGGCTCAGATGACACAACCGTAGATACCTCTGGAACAAATGGTGCAGTAACTTCTTGAGGCTGTGGGGGCACCATTTCCCAATCACTGAATGATGACACAGCATCTGTATTGTCAATTAATGGAACTTGTTGGCTTTGGTGTGGAAAATCTGACACAGAAGTTGGTGGTTCACTGAATGGCACACTAGGATATGATTGATGACTCATAACATAAGGGTTAACATTGTCTACACCAGGCCCACTACGTATATGATCAGTTTGTATGTTATCCTGCAGACTTACAGCCTGCATTTGACTACTTATATCATATCCTTGCTGGTCCATAACACTCATACCAGCACCATTATTACTGAAATTGTCACCATAGTTTGACACACTTTCACCACCCACAGTTTCTATAGGTTTACTCTCATTTTCATGCACTAATTCTTCACTTTGAGTATAGCCATCTAGAACACCTTCCTCGTAATTACCTAGTGACCTATTTAGACTCTGATTATCACTACTTTCAGTCTCTGTTGTTGGTTCTGTAGACTCGTCTAAATCGTCTGTGTTATCTTCAGTTTGCTCATCAGTATCTTCAGATACAACACCACCTGTGTTAGCACTTTCATCTGACACTGGAACTTCATTAGCACTCATATTTGGCATGTCTTCATGAAACTTTTGGGAATTTACACCACCTTGCTGTCCACTTTGCTGAAACTCACCATTGTAATTCACATTATTTTGGCTACTGACAATAGTATTACCTGTCCAGTATTGGTTATATTCACCATATTGATTTACTTGTCCTTGTTGGTAACTAACATCACCTTGTTGATACGGAATTTCTCCTTGCTGGTGGTTAATTTCTCCTTGTTGGTAATTTGTATCATTTGCTTGAAAGTTGTTGGGATAAACCCATTGCTGGGAATTGGGATCCCAAACCATTCCATTAGAGCTCCACTGGTTCTCACCATACCACTGCTGATTATAACCACCATACTCATTTCCACCCTGGTTCTCGGCAGCATTTGTTTGCCCTAGGTTGTTGTAAGCTGCTGAATTAGGGTCCCAGGCACCCCAGGAATTCCATGAGTTGGTTGTAGCAGGATCCTGGGATGGATCACTGTTAAAATATCCAGATGTATTGTTAGCATCTACATGATTTTGTTGAGTTGTTGTTGGTACATTTGAAAAGTCAGGTGCTTCTTTCTGAAATTTTGTAGGGTCGTAGAAAGTCACATGACCTTGGCTGGTAGGTGGGTTAGATTGCATTCCACTGTTCCATTGGCTCATCCTGAAAAATAGAAGATTTTATTTGAGCCGGTGCGTAACATTTCCAACAATTTGAATGTTAATGAGATGCAAGCATAGGGTAATGTAGACAGCCACACACTGTAAATCTGATGTTACCCGGTTGTCTACTTATACTTTGGGATCTTATCTATCTACTAAACGCATAGTGAAGACTCTGGTCAGACTGTGCGGATGCACAGGCTGGTCAGAGATTTGGCTTTGCGCATATTTGAAATTGTTGGAAATCTCATGCACAGGCTCATTTTGTATGTTTTGTTGTATTTTTTCTTGTATGTTGTGGTTTAAATTCACTAACACCTTGCCATATGCAAAAGAATGGCATTGAAATCAAAGTGCTGAAAACACTAGTCTAGATGCACTAAATGTGAGTCAATATTCATTTCAACAAGATCTGATTTTGAAACATAATTGCCCCTGGAACAGCATTTTCTCCGCATTTTTTCAAAATGTTTACCTTGACAGATGACCTTGTAACATAACCTAGGGAAGCACATCACTGACATCTTTCTTCATGCAAATTATGAGAAAGGTATCTAAAATAGTCTTGAATGAACTGGACATGTTAAGGGTCGCCCAACAACAGTTTCTGGTATTTGGTTACCATTTAACTCAGCCCATCTAATAACTTGGCCAGGTCTACTATATAGTCTATAGTAATGTGGATTTAAATTGCATAAAATAGGCAAAAGTTTTGTGCAAAAGATGCAGTGAGACCTTACAATAGTTATCTTGATTATGTGAAATGAATTAACATCATTTTGTTTTTAATAGTACCATATCAAATCATTTATTGTTGGATTATGTGTGATTCTAAGAATAATTCTTAAACTTCAAATTAACTTTTTAATTTTCTGATGCCTTTGTTAATTTCCTCACAACTGATTGATGAATGAATACTTTCGTATTTGTGATAATTATTCTCAATAAATACTCGAATATACAAAATAGTTGTGGAATTGATTTATGATGGGGCCCAGTTGATAGCCACCATGACGCCAGCATTTCAGCCACAAGCACTTCTATTCTATCATTTCCTGGCCACTTAGGGATTGCTGGCTATGACTGGGTGGTATGCTCAGTTACCCTATTACTGCTGTATACCAATTACCAGTGTAGTCAGAAATTTCAAATTTTGAATGAAGAAATACTTCAGATAATGCTAAAAAGTATCTGAAAGGGTTGGTGATTTGTTACTTTCGGGGGTTTTGATAAGTACATTGGTAATTGGTACAAAAGTAGTTCCCGCAATTCTTTAGGGTCACGCTATTTCCAAAGAATATCCCTGTAACATTTTATGGAGATATTTGTCTGAGATGCGAAATTGCCGTCGAATCGCACAACCTTTTAGTTTGGCTTTTGCAAATGAAGTGTGTTTGGTCATTAAATTAAGTACTCGGTGGTAGCTTATTCATTTAGCTATGAAATGATGTACTGTGCATTCAGACTGGGTATAAACTGACTTGGCTCTCGATTCGTGCCAGGTGACGTTCGCTCCAAACTGGAGTTCGACTAGTCCTATTTATAAGACCCGACATACGTTATTATACATTTTGACTTTTATCGTGTATGTCGGGTCTTATCAGTTTCCTGTTTGTGTCCATGTGCAAATCCCGACGAAGAAACGGTTCGCTGTTTGGACACAAAATACACATGCTTTAAGAATGAAATGCCAAGCAACCTATATATATATATACAAGGAACAATGAAATATGCGTCGAATGCAACAATTTATGAGAAGTGAACTTACCAGATCATTAATTAATCCCTATTGAAACTCAGTAGCCCTCTAAATAATGTTTTCCGCTGTCGAACAATGCCGAACATTCCAATTAAGTAAACAAAAACAGCACGTGGAAATGGTGGAACCACTGATTAGAATTATTTCAACCGAAATGTGTATTAAAAATAAAGTCTACACAGTCATTGTGTATCACACAAAATTAGGTAAAAGTAACACGATTAAAGGAAAAAAGAATATTTAAATTTGGGCTGAATGCGTTGAAAAAAAAAAATTAACCTTTTTTTTAAATCCATCGTCTGTTCTATTCCATTATATATGCCTCGGGCACAAAAAATGCAACTTTAATACCTGTCTGTTTCTATAAGATTCTCTGTTGTTTTAATTCTATTTTACTTACCGATCTACAATTCCTTTTAGTATCTAGTTAAACTGGCCGTTATTCCGTAAAAAACGGTCAGTAGTTTGGTTTAAAAGGGCCATTAGCTGTTTCTGAACACTGTAAGAAGGGCCTATTTCTGATTTTGCATTCGGTCGAAACGGTCCAAGTGTAGTTTTTTAAACAATTATCTCTACGAAAATTACCAAAGCGTTTTTTTTTTATGAAAATTACCTAAATTGATTTGAGTTAAGGTTTTATTCTAATATTTTCTCATTGTTACGTCTATGCTAGTTTTCGTCATTTTGCTTTCTTCAGAATTTTCCCCTGATATTGAATGTGATACATGTATATTTATAGAAAATACCTTAATACAGTAAGAAAATGAATACATGTTGTACTTGGATTGTGAATTTATCCGACTGTTACAATTTCTGACCAAAAAGACTTGTAGAATGCTCTTCTTGTGCTACGATGTATTACAATTTTCATAAAATGAAACTAGTCTATAGCTTCGTTGTGCTAGTGTTCTATGCTCTTAAATTATGGCCCTGTAGGTTCTTATCCTATAAAAAACTTATTTAAAGCTCGTTCATGCATTAAGAACCAGTCCCGGTTTATTTTTACTCGAGGAGTCGTCTTCTGTGAACTTGAATCACAGAGCCTGACTATACAGAGTCCATGCTTGATTAAGTTCCGGGGTGTTTCTTATCATTTACGAAATCGCATTTTAAATGAATATGCACATATTTTAGTCCTGGAGTATTTCTTTTCCCAATAGAAAACGTTTTGTATCTTTTTGCGAACAAATTTAATTCCGCATTGTTAGTTAAATTAAAAGAAAATCGCTTCAAATATAATTTCTCAGTACATTTAAATTTAGTACTGTGTGTTTTCTTATATAACTTATCTTATCCAAATTACCTTTTAGTTTATCATCATCTCTCAACTAAATAAAATTTCTGCGTATTCGGTGCGTATGGTTATGTTTTCATATTGCATCTGTAATCAAATGGTGTTTATTTGCCAACTTTGATAATTTTGACCATTATCTCAGAATACATCATAAAGATGGCACATGGATATAAAGGAACAGGATAATTATGCACCGTGACAATTTTCCAAGCGTTTGTAAACATAAGATCAGTCTCACATATTCTATCGCTGGAACTCGCCGAAACCCAGAGATCATGGAGAGCCCTTGTGGCAACGAAGGTCTTCCGTGTGGTTATAGGACGTTTTTAAAGATGCTAAAGACATAACGTTTTGTAGAAAAAATGCTAAACAATTTTATATTACTTTGTTTAAATCACAAGATCGCATGGAGGCCCGCAACCACGTCGTTAAGGCATCACAAAATCGCCACACGGACATCGCACGGTCACTGTCGACTTTATGCTTAGAAATCTTTACCACATAATTATTCTACGATCCCCGCATAGGCACCGTTGGGAAAAAGTACAGGAGCCGCATGGTCTAAAGTAGATATAACATACGATGAAAAATCATACAGTCACCGCAATTACTTTGCGATCTTTGCGATTGACTTCTAATCGCTGCACGTGCACACAATGATTCATAGATGAAAGGGTTATAAATTCCGTTTGGGCACCACACAATTTTGTGAACATATACGCTGTAGATAATGAAATTGTCAAAATTTAAAAAAAAAAAAAAAAAAAAAAAAAAAAAACATAAGCTGCGATATCGTACGGCGTCCGTGGGTTATGTTAACTTGGCTTAGCGAGATATTTCGAAAACGGTTGAAATAGAGACATACAAATGTAAGGGGTAAACTATTTCTTGGAGATTAAAGATCTTGTTCTGATAATTTCTCTTTTATGTATATTGTCTTTTTTTTAATTTTCCATTTTTTACAAATTAAGTTTGACGAATAAATAAATTATAGGCTTTAATTGCTTAATAGTCATCAAATTTTAAACAAAGTTACACTATTCTCGTTATTCTACCAACAGATGTAAGTTAGTCGCATAAACGAACAGCCTTGACACCGTCAAGAAAATTCAACCAAAATATCTAAAGTTATCTTTAAAATCTTACAAAAAAGATTCTAAAGGACGAACCTTCGAAATAAAACAGGTACTTATAGGCTTAAGACCTTGTCCTGCGCGGACGCCTATAATATATTATAAAACAGATAAATCTAGGTTTCTTTGGTCGCGTCCATGTCATCAGAATTTATTTCCGAACTTAACCGAATAATGCCGAGCTTTTTTCCCGCAATTTATGTTAGTGAAACAATAGTAGACTGAATATATCGCGAAAATCACAGGGCTTCAGACTCACACGGTTACATTTTTTTCAAAATTAACGAACTTTGGCTAATTAAAACGGTTCACAAATTCGAACATTCTATGTTACTCTTTCTACTACTTGACGATTTAAGTTCAAGTAAGTTTGCAATATCATCGGAGTAAATCCGGACTTAAAGAAGTTAACCGAGTCTGACTAAGTAGCCGCGCTAAATCGGGTATGGAAACTGTCATTTCGAACAAACTAATCCAAAATCTAGTTTTACATATACTGTGTGTGTATGTGTCAAGTGTCACAAAAAATGTGTCTATGAATCAACATTGTCGGCGATCAGAATATAACAACGCTAGTTAAGTTTCAAAGTATCTTCTTCCGCAGCAGTGAAGAAACTATTATTTAAAGTGTGAGAGAATCCCTGCGCTAATTTCTCACATGAAATTTGCAATCGTTTCTGTACTCGGATGCGACCAGTCTAAAAATAGCAATGCAATCTGAGGTCTGAATCTGTTCTAATCAGTAGATCTACGAACATTTTTCTCGTAAACGGGACTTTAAAAAATCACAAAAACAAAGCGAATTTAACATGAAAAATATATTTTAATGAAGATATTGTTTACTGCACATACTCCGCACCAACTTATTTATTTATTACATTATACCGTATATTGTTGCAGACGCCGCGGCAATAGCGCAGTTGGTAGCGCGCCGGACTTCTAATCCAGGGGTCTATATTTGCACGGGTTCGATCCCCGGCCGCGGCACTTATCCTTTCCGACATTTGTCTTCCACCTATGGGTAGATAATCGTAAACCTATGTGGAATAGCAACTGGAGGCTAGGAAAGTGATGTGGTGGTAGTACTGGCGTGAGAAATACCAGGAATCCATCGTTAGGTGCTCCAGTCGTCGCGATATAACTGTAAGATTGTTGAAAGCGACGTAAAACCCAATTCAAATTAAATTAAATATTGTTGCAGAATGTTTAGATGCAAATTTTTATCATAGGCATAATTTAAAATGGGCTGATTTGACCCATGGCCGTCGATATATTTTTTCCGTTCAAACTTGTTTTTCCCTTACAGAATCAAAAATATAAATGTCTTTTACTTTGAAATTGCCTCAAATAAAAAAATTAGTTTAATTCAAGAATGTTTATCAACTGTTTCTGCGCGCATTATTTTTTCGTTTAAAAATTATGTTGCCGTCCATTTTTTATTTTCCCAAATCTGCTTTGGAACAAATTTACAATTGGAAATGCATTGTGAAAGTGAAAGCAAAAACTTTTTTCCTTGAAAATTGACACATTCGGTGGAAATTAAGGCGAGCGACAAGTAAGAATTGATTCAGACGTAAAATGTTATTGATCTGTCGTGTTGTTCACTGTCACAGTTGTTTAAATCGCGAAATGATTTTTGCTAACGGGAAAAGTTAAGGATACTTTTAGACGTTACACTGCAATAACAAAGGTAAAACATGAAATGTCAGAATAGCGAATATCAAATAAAGAATGGTGCATGTGTAGACGTCTAAGTATTTGGACTAGAGTTCGACCTCTTGTCTATAACTCTACATTTTCATATATGTTTTAAAAAAATCAGCGGGACATTTCCCTGTGGACCAGTATACATGGGTAACCATTGGACCCTGGTTATAATCAAGGCAGACTTCACGAAATACTGCAGGTCCCACTGACATATCTGATAAAAATCATACCGGCCTGATAAGCTGCACAGGACCAAATGACTGGTAAAATCTAGCCACAAACACAATGTGTTTTATTGTCCTGTCTGGTGGAATTTAGTTTGGTCTGGTAAAAAATTTAAGTTTGCCAGGCCATTTGTCTAGTAAAAAGTATGGGTATTTCAGGAAGACTGTCAAGAGGCATTGCACCTCTACAAAAAGTCCTATCAATTAGTGTAATGGATACATAGAGTTAGGCATGGTTCATGGGCCGATTGTGATTCGATTGTTTTAGACATAAATGATATCAAGAAATCTTGACAGCTTTTGAGGTTAGACTAGACAAAAAATCAGTCACACGTCATAGACCACGGGGAGATAAATACTTACTTCTTGATTTAAAATCGAACTGGTATTTCTTAAAGAACAGACAAGAGTGTGTTCTTCGTTAAGCACAAGCAAACATACTTTAAGAAGTTTCTAACTTGTGATATTTACATATGCCGATCAAATTTGATGTTGACAGGAATCCATGTTCCTATTTTACGTGTACCACGCATGCGCAAAACAACTGTCATTCGGATTGAATGAACTGTCACGTTATCTAACATTTGCATTTAATTATAACTCAATTCTATGACTTATACAAACTCAATACGCCAAATTAAGAAACCTTCTAGCGTAAAAATAATTGATGCATTTTAATATTGTCGTATTTAATTATATTTTTTTACTTTTTCATTTACTTTCTTTTTGCAACGATATTATCCGAGTTCCGACTTCCGGAATGCAACGTTTTATTTTATTATCGTAATATTTTTTATATCGTAATGAGAAGAAGGGGGAGGGAAAAGAAAATCATTTGACGCATCCAAACACATTGGATTTCAATCCACTCCGTCAAACAATATTTCTTTACAAATAGGAAAAATCCTTCACACGGTTGTGCAAACATCAGTATGACAATTTTGTGTCATTCTTAATCTAAAGAGGGGTATTACGCATACAGAAATATTTTCGGTGTATGGAAATACCCTATTTTGGTGTATGGAAATACCGAAATACACATGACTACTGAAATAGACCAAAATACACCTATTTCCACGCGCTCAAATATTGCAAATTCATTTTTTTTCAGCCAGCGGCTTGAGCTCATACAAACTTAGTAACTTGGTGGAAAACAAAAGAGTTGACTCTTATACTTACTATCAGAGGTGCGTTCGTTAGAGCAAGATGAAAAATCCATCTAAATGAGATTTTTAAGGCGTTGTAATGAACGATTTTCGATATTTTGAGTGAAAATATTCGACGTCGTCATGACTACTCGTTTTAAGCCAATGCAAAACCATCTTCGTTGCCTCATTGAGATATCTTAAGATTCTTATTGAGCGGCTTAAAAATCTCGCTCTACCGAACGCTTTATCTTAAAAATCTTAATAAGAATCTTAAGAATCTCGCTCTAACGAACGCACCTCTGCTTACATCTTACTAACATCCCTTATCCTGCTGATTTCAAATTTACTATCATTTTTTGCATAAGCCAAAAATTAAAGTTGCGTCTACAGTAGATACTAAACATGGAATTATACCATGCAATATCTCATTGAAATCGTCTCCTGAAGACGATTCCAATGAGATATTGCAAGGCAAAATCTAACGATGAATGAAAACACCAGATACAATTTGAGATTTTGACTTACGTCTAATTCTTCCGCAAGACGTTTCGTAAAACGGGACCAGGAGTGCAGGCTGATCTTGATCAATACTGTCTGCCAAAGGTATGTATACAGCAAGAAATATGCAGTGAGCAACATGTGAAGGGTTTAGCTGTAGTTACAGACATTTGGTAGCCCAACAATTATAAAGATCTAGACTGTTTGCTGCTCAATAGTGAAAAGAGAAGATGGACCGGGCTCAACACTAACTTCTTTTAGACATCAGTCTGAAGGACCTTTAAGTCCCAAATCTTACGGGTCCTCCTGGATAGTAACAGGTCCTCCATGAAATCTATATTTATTTTGTAGCAGTTTGAAAAGTAAATTCTATGAAAAACATTTTGGGAAAAGAAGAAATTGCTCATCACAAGCAATTTCTTCTCTTCCCACAATGTTTTGCATACAGAAATGATAAAAATAAGTATTGAAAAGATAACTCTTTTCCCAACAACTGGACTGATTAGAAATAATATGACCAATAACAACAGGCCTGAAGGACATGTATAGTGTGAAACACGAATGCCCCCGGAACGGCATTTTTTTCAAAGTTTGACATTGACAGATGACCTTGACCTTGTCACATGACCGTGACTTTGGTACCAGCGGATGCAGATCATTGAGATCCATCATCATGCCAAATATTAGCTTTGTATCTTGAATAGGCTTGAAGATATTGGCAAGGTTAAGTTTTCGGGTTAAGTTTTCGGACGGACGGACGGACCGACCGACCGACAGA
Source organism: Fragum whitleyi (assembly GCA_948146395.1). NCBI lineage: Eukaryota > Metazoa > Mollusca > Bivalvia > Cardiida > Cardiidae > Fragum > Fragum whitleyi. The sequence continues at coordinate 86,779,580 of OX411543.1, read as the reverse complement.
CAGACAGACAGACGGACATGAGTAAAACAATATGCCCCCGATCTCTCGATACGGGGGCATAAAAATAAATTTTGCGTTTGTAATTCCCTTGTTAGGAATACTAAAATGAGTTTATCCTGTGTTTGTACAAAAACCATTTGAACAGATATTGATAATAATCTTTAACTATTTTGAGATGAACCCCGGCATGCATGGCCATACTCTTCCACTCAGACCAGTCAAATAGATATTTTGAGGAAATCGTTGTGATTTTCACGAGGGAATCCCAGCAAACAGGCGAGTTATAATGGTACAATTCACGTGAATTTTAAATTTAAACTAACCTGACCGTCAGTTTGCTAATAAGCTTGTCCAAATAAGGAATAAGAGCCATTCAAAACCACATGCTTTTACTTCATGTATTTGTTTACATTTTCTTACTACTAAACAGCCTTCTACACCCCTTGTTTTTAAGAGTGAAAAATACGTAATTATTAACATTAACTAGATAGACAAAGTCATAATTCTAAAACCATTTTATTCTCAAAAATTAATTTTTGGAATGGTATTAAGCTGAAATTAAGGTTTTGCCAAATACAAAACAGTTTTACCAACGTATTCTTGTGTAATTGATGAAAACGTTGGTCCTTATAGAAGTCAGACTATAACATGGCATCTTCTACCAGTCCTCTCTGTAATCAACAGGTTTTGGGCCCAAGGACTGGTATTTATGTCAATCCCTGATGGAATTATCTGTGGAAATAGTTGTAGTAAGAAACTAAGAATATATCATGGAATGAATGACCCTTATCCTGCTAAATTTAAATTTTGTTTCAAACAAATTTCCATTTTTAATGCCCATCAAATATGAAGAGACATATTATGTGATCACTGGTGGTGTCTGGCCTCTTGGTGGGCCACATCGGCTTATTTTTCCTGAGCATAACTCTCTCACCTTATGTTCGATTGACTTGAAACTAGGCAGTTAGGTTCCACTCATGATTATGGAGTGCAGTGCAAAGGAACAGTAACTCTACCTAGCTCAATTTTTGAGTTTATCCCTTTGTTGTTATTCATACTTGGACATCAAGCAGTGTAAAAGGCAAATCTTGTGACAATTTGCCACCTTGTTTTGATATATTAGAATATGAAATCCACCCTTAGCCAGCATTCAAGCAAATTGATTTTTTTTGTAGCCAATTTCCCCCAATTTTAGCCAATGGCTAAATTGGCTAAGGCCAGGGTGAGCCCCCTTTACAACCAGTCAACAATTGTAACTCTTGTCATGCTGAACCCCGGAATATTACTGCTTTGGCAGGAGCTATAGACAAACATCAGCCTGCACATGTGTGCAGTCTGATGTTAGTCTACACCACCTGTTTCTCACTTTCAAACCAGAATTGTCCATAGATTTATTATCCCCCGCCGATTTCGGCGAGGGGATATAGTAATGCTCTCCGTCCGTCATTCCGTCATCCTGTCATTCCGTCATTCCGAGGTTCCGTCACTAAACTTGTCCGGAGCATATCTCCTAAAGTATAATAGCTATCAACTTGAAACTTTATAGGTGGATAGATCTCATGGAGGAGAAGTGCAGTGCACAAGAACTACAACTCTTGCTTGCATAATTTAAAAGTTATTGCCCTTTGTTATTTTTAAGACTTAGATTTTGTCCGGAGCATATCTCCTATGGCATAATAGCTATCAACTTGAAACTTTATAGGTGGATAGATCTCATGGAGGAGAAGTGCAGTGCACAAGAACTACAACTCTTGCTTGCATAATTTTGGAGTTATTGCCCTTTGTTATTTTTAAGACTTAGATTTTGTCCGGAGCATATCTCCTAAAGTATAACAGCTATCAACTTGAAACTTTATGGGTGGATAGATCTCATGGTGGAGAAGTGGAGTGCACAAGAACTACAACTCTTGCTTGCATAATTTAAAAGTTATTGCCCTTTGTTATTTTTAAGACTTAGATTTTGTCCGGAGCATATCTCCTATGGCATAATAGCTATCAACTTGAAACTTTATTGGTGGATAGATCTCATGGAGGAGAAGTGCAGTGCACAAGAACTACAACTCTTGCTTGAATAAATTTTGGAGTTATTGCCCTTTGTTATTTTTAAGACTTTGATTTTGTCTAGAGCATATCTCCTAAAGTATAATAGCTATCAACTTGAAACTTTATGGGTAGATAGATCTCATAGAGGAGAAGTGCAGTGCACAAGAACTACAACTCTTGCTTGCATAATTTTGGAGTTATTGTCCTTTGTTATTTTTAAGACTTAAATTTTGTCTGGAGCATATCTCCTAAAGTATAGTAGCTATCAACTTGAAACTTTATGGGTGGATAGATCTCATGGAGTGGAAGTGCAGTGCACAAGAACTACAACTCTTGCTTGCATAATTTTGGAGTTATTGCCCTTTGTTAGTTTTAAGACTTAGATTTTGTCTGGAGCATATCTCCTAAAGTATAATAGCTATCAACTTGAAACTTTATAGGTGGATAGATCTCATGGAGGAGAAGTGCAGTGCACAAGAACTACAACTCTTGCTTGCATTATTTTGAAGTTATTGCCCTTTTGTTATTACTAAGAATTAGATTTTGTCTGGAGCATATCTCCTAAAGTATAGTAGCTATCAACTTGAAACTTTATGGGTGGATAGATCTCATGGAGTGGAAGTGCAGTGCACAAGAACTACAACTCTTGCTTGCATAATTTTGGAGTTATTGCCCTTTGTTAGTTTTAAGACTTAGATTTTGTCTGGAGCATATCTCCTAAAGTATAATAGCTATCAACTTGAAACTTTATGGGTGGATAGATCTCATGGAGGAGAAGTGCAGTGCACAAGAACTACAACTCTTGCTTGCATTATTTTGAAGTTATTGCCCTTTTGTTATTACTAAGAATTAGATTTTGTCTGGAGCATATCTCCTAAAGTATAATAGCTATCAACTTGAAACTTTATGGGTGGATAGATCTCACAGAGGAGAAGTGCAGTGCACAAGAACTATAACTCTGGCTTGCATAATTTTGGAGTTATTGTCCTTTGTTATTTTAAAAACTTAATCTATTAGGCTTCAGTTTACTATCAAGCTTTCTTGGAGGGGGATGGCCATGTCCGACATGGCTCATGTTATATTAGTTATTCAAATAAAATTTGACCTACAGTTGGTACTTTCAGTGCTTTTTGCCCTTTGATTTTAATAAAAACTTTTAGCCAAAATTTATTCAGCATGACAGTAGAGAGCAGGATTGGTGATGTGGGCCAAGGTCAGACTGCAAGGCTGGCATCTTAGGATATTACTCTGCCAAATTGATTGGTAAATGAGCCAGACTATTGGTGCTTCTGTAAGTGGTTTGAAATAAACTAAACCGCTCTAAACGTCAGTTTTGTCATATTTATTTACTCATGACTGAAATAAGGTGAAAAACATTATAAATATACATGAACAATGTACATATAAAACAATAACATCCATCCACTGGCCTGATGAAAAAATATGATAATCATGATTCAACCTTCATAATTCAGACTTTCCACATTCCTGTTGTCATTGAGCAAAAGAAGAAATTGCTTTTTGTATCTTTAACATCATTTTTAAGGTAGAGGACCCATAATAGTTCTGTAACATTTCGGAACAACACACTTTCACAGTGCTTTGCACAAAAATTCACTTGCAAAGGCGGGTATATTGTGCAAACAGTTTGCACCGTTTTGTCATCCTAAACTCAGGACAGGTTAGTGAAAGTCTTGATTATATGGTAACAGGTTACAACATTCATACAGAAGCTGGCCATGGTAAAATAGATCAGTAACAATGATAAACAATTTGCATTGGCTCATTAACATTCAATAAAATCTTTTAGAATAATTTCAAAATGTAGAATGAATGAATCGTACAATCTACATGTATAAATTCAAACTCTTACAAAAGCTTCCAAACAAACAAAATTAAAGGCAATCATTTAAAATCTGTATTATGTTTGAAGAACAAAATTTTCTCTGTGTAATAAGTGTGTTAGTGACCCAAGTCACTGTTAGAAAGTGTTTTAATACAATAACAGCCAGTATTCGACAGATACAGAAAATATTGCAAGATAAAAAGAAATTGCTTACACTTAGAAACTTCTAATTTCATTTGTAGTTTTCTTCTGTATTTGGCACTTTTTTTTTCAATTTTAACACTGATATTTATTCTATCTCAACACTGCAATTTCATTCCAGCTCAAACATGACTCGAGGGGTCAGTGCAATACTATTGTAAGTGCCTATAAATTTATAGGCACTAACAATAGTATTGCAATAACCCATCAATGTGTAATATCCTGGTCTAGTAATTGCTAACTTTTAGTTTAGCCTGAACTGTTTCGGCTGGTAACATATAAATCAAGTGCACTGATGCCTGACATTATGCCTGACCATAAATATGGATAGTGAGAAAAATCTACTGACTTAACCACAATCTGATACCTATTTACACCCTTATAGTCCATTTGACTTTTATATAGTCCAACATTTATCTTAAATTGATTGATTGATTGATTGAATGAATGGAGTTTAACGCCGTTTTCAACATTATTTCAGTTATATCGCGGCGGCTGGAGCACCTAACAATGGATTCCTGGTATTTCTCTCACCAGTAAAACCACCACATTCTTTCCTAGCCTCCAGCCGCTATCTCACATAGGTCTACAATTATCAACCCATTGGTGAGTGACAAATAGTCAGAAAAAATGAGTGCCACCGTCGGGGATCGAACCCGAGAACTCTAGATTGACAGTCAGACGCGCTACCAACTGGGCTATGACAGCGGCTACATTTAGCTTAAAATCTCAGAATTAAATTCATGAAACGTATTTTTTTCTTGTCATATCATATTTTCCATCTAATACCATGAAGAATTTTGTTTTTCAGAATTTTCGAATGTAAAATAATGATTTTGTCCATCTGTCTACATGTTAACTCTTAGCCTCTCATACCTTCTTGTGTCTGTATTAAACGAAACAGAAAATTTTCTATAAAAAATTGTCCTGATTTGCATAGTAGCCAAGTCAAAAGTGTATGACTTTAAGCTAGTTGTTTATGTATAAAAGTGAGTATTTTTATAAAATCAATTTTGCCGAAGAAATTTACTTCCATAGTATATCAAATCTGAGTGTATTCTCTCTTTGTTCAAAAACTGTTTGCCCAGATAATAGGAATTATTTTTATCTATTCTGAGATGAACCCCAAAGTCACATTTTTAGACCAATCAAAATGCATTATTTAATGAAGTTGTTGGGATTTTCACGGGGAAAACTGGATAAGCAGGCAAGTAATGACAGTACAAATAACATTATATCAAATTTAAGATGACATAACCATCAATATACTAGTTAGAATTTATAAATGAGGAATAATGGATATTTCTTCTGTCAAATGTTTGGTATAAAACAACATGTTTTTACTATTTTACTTTTTCTTTCTACCAAACAGCTTCCATCACCCCTTGTGCTTAAGAGAGGAAAAAGCGAAAAATATAAACATTAACTATGATAGACAAAATTATTATATTGAAACAATTTTCTATTCAAAAAATATATTTTGGAATGGTACAAAGATGAAATTAAGATTTAACAACATACACATCCTTCACTCAAACGCAGTTTTATGTAAGTGATGAAAATGTTGTTCAATATAGAAGTCAAACGGACTATACATAGTTTAGAAGGGAATATTTAATAGGTGGTAGTAAACAAGACAGGTTTTTAACACATATCCTCGCTAGTGCCATTTTCAGAAATATTCTGAAATATTTGACCTTGAAAAATGACCTTTACCTTGACAGATGGCCTTGACCTTTGTATCAACAGAAAGGTCTTGTCACAAGAAATACTCAAATTAAATATCAAGGCTCCATCACTTGCCAATCAAAAGTTATGGCTCATTTATAAGTCTTGGGGGGGGGGGAACAGACAAACATACAGGTTAAAAACAATATGCCCCCAATCCTTCAGTGCAGGTGCATAAAAATAATCTTTGTCATGATTGTATCAAACAAAACAATTAACACAAGTAAAACCTGTATAGCCAGGAAATATACACAAAGAAATGAAAATTGCTGAAAATATAAATCTTTATGATCCAATGCCATAAAATACTTATTTACAGATAATTATATTTATTTCATCAAACAATATGATAAATCAGCACTAATTGGATTCAATAAAAAAAAATCTTCAGTAAATCAGTTTGATCAATCAAGAGTTTTAGAACAAGATCAGACTACTGGTATTCTATGTCTACGCCTTTGCTAAAGTCTGACAAGGTCTAATGTAATACTGGTGTGGCAGTTCTCTGCAATATATAAGGAATAATCATTTGTTTAAGTTAAAGATTTATTGATATTTCATCCAGTAAACAACAAAAGCTATATTTACATGAGTGCCACAAGTGAAAACATTACTTTTGTTGCTCACAACATGAAATATCAATCAATCTTAATTGAAAAACAAACAATTATTTTATTTCCTTAATAAACAAGAGTTGTCCGCGGACAACGTAGCTCGCCCAAACAGCTGCTTGTCACAAACAGCGCTTGACCGAAGTTCAAAGTGGTTTCTTTCAATGTTAAAGTCCATGATCTAATATATATCTGTTTGAGTAGTAATTAAGAAATATAAAAACTTTTTTGTTTAAATTGCATGTATAAGGTTAGGGTAAAGTGAAAGCCTACAAGCAGATGAGGTTACCAATGGAATTTATTTGTATCAAACATTCAGTTTTTCTATAAAATTTTTCTAAGTCCACAAAAGGTCAAGATCAAGGTCAAATTGTGGAGGACCTTGGTCTCTGTAGAAGCCTATCACCTAGTTAGTATGTGTATGAAGTAATAATGTCCCTCAGTAAAGCATTTAGAAAATATAAGCAAGGTTAAATTTTTGGTTAAAGTTTTTCAGTTTAAGTTTTTCCAAGTCCATAAAAGGTCAAGGTCAAGGTCAAATTGTCAAGGCCCTTGGTTTCTGGTGAAAGCCTTTCATCTGGTGACTATGTATATGAAGTAATGATGTCCCTAGGTTAAAGCATTCAGAAAATATAAGCAAGGTTAAAGTTTTTGGTAAAAGAATTTTGGTTAAAGTATTTCTAAGTTCATAAAAGGTCAAGGTCAAATTATCAAGGACCTTGATCTCTCACAAAAGACTATCACCTAATGAGTATGTATATGAAGTAATGATGTCCCTAGGTTAAAGCATTCAGAAACTATAAGCAAGGTTAAAGTTTTTGGTTAAAGTTTTCAGTTAAAGTTTTTCTAAGTCCACAAATGGTAAAGGTCAAGGTCAAATTGTGAAGGACCTTGGTCTCTGGTGAAAGCCTATCACCTGGTGAGTATATATGAAGCTATGATGTCCCTAGGATAGAGCATTAAAAAAATATATGCAAGGTTAAAGTTTTTGGTTAAAGTTTTTTGGTTAAAGTTTTTCTAAGTCCACAAAGGGTGAAGGTCAAGGTCAAATTGTCAAGGACCTTTGTCTATGGTGAAAGCCTATCACCTAATGAGTGTGCATATGAAGTAATGATGTCTCTAGTTTAAAGTTTACAGAAAATATAAGCAAGGTTAAAGTTTTTTGGTTAAAGTTTTTGGTTTAAGTTTTTGGTTAAAGTTTTTGGTTAAAGTTTTTTTGAAAGGGTCAAGGTCACAGTCTAAAGGTCATTTCGACATGGATGTTGGTCTCAAATGAAAGCCTATGCCCTAATGAGTGTTTCTGTAAAAAATAAAGCCTCTAGGATAAATATTGATAGAAATAAAAAACTTTAACCTAATGCGGACGCCGACACCGATGCTGACGCCGACATCCGAGGGTATGACAATAGCTCTTCCGAGACTTTCGTCCCGGGCGAGCTAAAAAGGGGGGGGGGGGGGGGGGACAAAATTTGAACATTTTAGGACATAGTTCTTTAAAGTGACACATTTAGCAAGTGATTACTATGCAAATTTCATATTGTCACTTATTGGGCCACACTGAGATAACGTCAGATAAGGTGAAATTAATTGAAAGTGGGGTTTAATTTTTTGATAATTTCGCTGGTAGGCAGTGAGTTAATCAAATGATAGTTTACAATCATTTCTCGATAAACCACAGAAAAGCATTCAAGGAAACTACTGTTTTTCTCCTAATTAGCATTTCAGAGATCTATGCAATACATGTACATAGACATTAATTTCTTATCTTATTTTGTGAATGAAACTTTCAGGCCAATGTTGAATTCTGCTTCAAGATCCTTCAGTTGTGGGGGATTTTCTCAGAACAATAATTAATGATAATACATACTAATGTTTGTTTAGAATATCTAATCCTCAGAGTTAAAGAATAATTATGGTTTATATCCCAGGTTGACTAAGAGAAACTTTAATATATCAAACTATTTCAAATGGAAGAAGTTGCAGATGACAATTAAAATTGTGTTTAAATTGATAAGAAGGCTTCACAGAATATAGAACTTTTCAAGACAAAAAGAAATTGCTTGTTAACTACAATTTATAATACAACCTATGGTGTGGGAATGAAATAAACCCATTGAATATTTTTGATGTTACACGGGTGTTATTACACTAGAGGAATAACTATGCAAATGAGCTGAAAGTGAAAAGCGAAGCTATTTTGTAACCTCAAAAATGACGTCATAATGAATATTTTGTGACGTCATTTTCAAACAGCGTTATAAATTTCGGGGAAAATCGTAATGTTGAATTTCAAGAATTTTGACGATATCCGGCGACAATTCGAGCCATATTATTAATAGAATATTAAATTTGTGCTCATAAAATACCAAATTTATTAAACTCGTCATCTTAAACAGAAAAAAACTCAGCATAGCCTCGTTTTTATCTGTTACTAGATGACTCGTTTAATAAATTAGGTTTTCAATGACCACTCATTCAATATCCTCTATATCTCCTTCCCTTATAACATGATCCACAGGGCCAATTTATCAAAATTTCAAAATATGTTTGTCTGTAAAAATTGGGTTAATTGTTATAACTTTGGCTCTGAATTTATAAACTGCATAAAATAGCAAATATTAGTTCATTCATCCTATTTCTCAGTTATTCCAATCTTTTATCACAATAAAGTTACATCATACTTGTTCAAAAAGAGTTACCTTGTAAATAAGTCATTTATCAGTGCTTTCAAATACAGTCCTCAATTAAAACCCTCATTCACAGCAATGAAATTTTCCCATGTTTACATTAAAGTTTCTCATTCACAAAGTTGTCACATAGCAAATTACATTAATTGCTTATTTACAGATAAATTACATAAACAAAATTAATTATGTACACAAAAACGAAGCTGAGCATAAATTACATTGGTCAACACTTTTAAAATCCATTTGTGACCCATTACATGAAAAAGGACCATCTAGCAACTCCTTCACAAAAAATTACTGAAAAGTGATCAGGTACAGCGTAGTTCAACCAGGGATCAAATTTAAAAAATTCTCACACAGGAAGGTAGAATGACCATTCTAGATTCACATAATCAGCCAAATGCGCAAAGTTTCAAAAGTAGCCAGCCTGGGCATTCAACCTGACAAGGGTTGCCACTTTATGCAATACTCATGTGGTCCCTTTTCACATGGCGGGTCACATTTAATAATGTTCTATACTAAAACTTCAGAAAGTAACACATTAGCCTCTCTCACGCTGAGTATGGAATATTCTTGCTCCACACACAGCATTGACATTAAGTTAAGACTAAGATCAGCCTGCACAGACCTGCAATCTTAGCCTTCACTACATTCTTACCACTTCTATATTGCAAGAATATCTGGGTAAATTGTCCAAAAAATTCACAATTTGCTTGTTAAAAACTTTAAGAAGGTAAAGGTTAATGGGTATCAAAATTGTAAAAGGAGTAACTAGTGAGCTTAAAAAATCGCTATCATTTTGTCTTTAAAATGAAATTTTAACTTATTTTCTACTAAAAAGTAAACTAAATATTGGACAGATATGAACCTTTATAGATCAACTTCAGAAAACAATTGAAGACTATCTCCAACAGTCTTCAAATCCTTACTTTAGTTGATTACTAGAGAGCTCATGGGACTAAAATCTGATGGTTTTTAGGGTCCTAGCTAGCTTCAATGTACTTATTTTTGAGACCGAGACTCGCAAAACCAGCATTTCTTAAACCTTGTAATGCTGAATAAAAATCTTTGCAAAATAAATGTAAACTCAAAGTGCTAAAAGCACTGGAAGTTACCAAATGTGAGTGAGTATTGATTTCCAAAATGCTTTGTTTTAGACCTTTCTGGTTTAAAAATGAAATTCATGTGGTATGAACTAAGATCAGACTACACATATGTGCAGACTGATCTTTGTCTATACCACATGTCAAAGCAGGAATATTCCAGGTTCAGCATGACAAGGGCTAAATCCTTCAGAAGACTAAAATTGGGATATCATTTCATTAAGTACCAGTGTTAAACCTTCTCATCATATTCAGAGCAATAGATAAAGGTGTGTGTTTTTTTTGGAATTCAAATTTTGATATTTCCCTAGTCCTTGCTCAAACTCTATTTTATGGGGCCTCATTGGAATTGTTACGTTGGAACAATCCAAATGAGTACCAAGAATATAGTGTTTCATTGTTAATGTAAAGATTTTAAACTAGAGTTACACCCTCTCATTTGTACCTCTGATCATCTCATACATTCATTTTACTTTGTAAAGTTTTAGTACTGAACTCAGACAAGGATTTTGGCTAGAAAACCAAAACAACAATGATTAGTTTATATTTGAAGAAAGGCAAGGTAATGACTAATGGATTGACCTACACATAATACCAAAGAGTTACAGGATCCATCGTTATAACACTCTTTCATCTTGGGCTTTGACCTTTGATTCTGAGTTTGACCTGTTTTCCACAATCAAACTTTTAACGACATTCAAGATACAAAAAATACCAGAATATGATAAATTTCTAATAACCAGAGCACCGCCTACGGGTGCCTTGGTTCAGCTGTTGAATGCTGGATGATGGGAAAAATCTAAGTCAAAAAAGAGCTATAATTTGCACAAAATGCATCTAGAGTTATCCCCCTTTAGAGTAAAGGTTGCTCTTTAGATGGTGAAAATGTGTGCCAAAATTCAAGTGAATGCCTTCAGTAGAACCAGAGATATCACAAAATGTCAAGTTTTCGCACCACGACAATGACGACACGAAGGCTATAGCAATACCTCGAGTTTTCTCAGAAAACAGCTGAGCTAAAATTATGCATTTACTCAATTTTCAATATGTGCTGGTCTCTATATCGACAGCACTTTAAAAATTATTTGCAACCTTTGAGAAGTTCAAATATGTTCTCTGACTTTGAATCAATCCAATCTGATACAACAAAATTGTACAAGTATTTCAATTTCTCAAAAATAATCTCCACTTATTTGATAAAGTTTTAAAGTCTTGTTTTTTGGATAGAAAACAATATAGGATATGAAGAAACTGTTTGTTGGAGGCAATTTTCTTTAACTTCGTCAAATATTTTCCTGAGTTTTTTTCTTGAAAGTAGTATAAAGTTGGAGTCCTAGTCCAACAGGTCAAACTTTAATGAACAAATGTTCTGCAAATAATCTGTACAGAATCAACTAAAAATCAATATTACCCCTTCTCATGCTGTTCACGGCATATTCCTGCATACACAGGTTTGGCAGACAGATGTGCAGTCTGATCTCAGCATAAACTACCTGCTTTCTACTTTATTATATTGAGAAAAACTTTCACCATATTAGTTGAAATGTCCCAAATCTTGTTCATTTGAAAAAAAAAAAAAAAAAACTGGTTTCCATCAACTTTTGTGCATTCTGATTGGCTGAAAAAATTGTTTTATTTTTAAATAAAATCACTTTTGAGTATGCATCTTCTTTTTAAGCTTGCGCAGAAAGTAGTCCCTCATAAAATCTGTCTTATGATGAAGAAATTCTTCCATTTTGACTTCATGATATTTCATTATAAGATCTGAAAAGAGTATTTATTAATTTCAAGGAGGTATGAAACTAAAAACCTTTCCTCACTTATGTATGAATTGCATATCCATAGAGTGCAATTAGGTTTTTAGTTTCATACCTCAGCAAGAGTTAAAAAATACTCTCTTCATCTCTCAAAAAAATCTAAATTCAGCAGAATAAGGATTAACAATTGGAGGATGTCAAAGGTCTTCTAAATTTCCCTGTTACATTTAACTGATAACCCTTTGTTAACGACGATCCTAAACACAGTTGAGATGGTGCTAGTGAGCCCCCTGGTAATTGAAACATCACAGTCCCAATTGCAGCGACGCCGTCGTCCGTTGGTTCTATTGCTATGGGGACAATGTCTAAATTATCTTCTATCACAATAGGAGCTGATAAAGGCCGAGAGATTTCACTCGGTAAAAGTGGAGTTCTATCGGTGGCTTTTTTAATTCTGCCATGAATATCTGGGGAATTATTTTTTGGAGTGGCACTTGTTCCATGCCCATGTCCTATAAGCACTAAAACTTTTGCAAATGGCCTTGATGCCATGTGTAGCATTTCTTTTGCTCGCTGTTGACGAGTCCGCCTTGCGTCAAATCCTTGTTTTGTTTTCCACAATAATACACACATAGCAAGGAAAAGGAAAAAGCACGAAAAGAACACAGAGAAAAACACAAACAGGTCTATGTGGGGTTGGTCTTGTCGGAAGTAAAGACTTCCAAAAGTTTTGTTTGGCGTCCCACCACCTGTACTTTGAAATATAATATAAAATCTCGAAGTTTTCAGATCTAATTTTTCATGTGGTAAAGTAATCACTAATCTACTTCGCACGTCCCGTATAACAAGTAACGTCTGTGGTTTTTCCACGGTTATAAAAGTATTAATGTCTTTAGATTGAATCTCATTTATAAGATATCCACTGTTGTGCAGTGTCGAAATTGACCGCCGACCTCTGTATTTGCCTGTGGATATCTCGTCAATTTTGACAGAATGGTTTCCAGTGTATTTATCAACATTGACAATGAAAGTGTCATCTTCAGGGGAGAAGTAAACATCAATACCTGCAAATAATTATATGAAGGATAATTGATTGTTTCAGTTCAAGATAGATTTTTCCTCCAGTGAACTTCAACCAATCATAAAACATAGCTTTTTGTGTTCATTTAAGTCAAGAAATTGTCAATCTTACTTAAAAACAATTTTGTTTAGATCTTTCATGCAAAAATGAGATCATGCAAACATTTGAGATTAAATTCTCTCAAAGTGCAAGTGATCACTACACAACTTTATAATATCAAGGTTATCATAAGCCTTGTTTAGATAATGTCAATTGGGTTGAAATGAATTAAAATTGAAAAGCAGGGTATATTTTGTAGTTTCACTTATTTTGCAGTGAAAGTACAAGTACAAATGTAATAACCTACTGCTACTTCTAAGTATTAAAGAAATTTACAAATAACTCATAGTGACAAAAGAGGCACATGTACTTTGCTCCTCTCCGACTAGGTGGATAAAAATGCACACATAAAGGTTATAAGTGAATGTACAGGGGTTGCACTTGAGCCATCTAATAGCAGCAATCTTATTTTTTGATGATTGGCAATTATTCAGTCACCTTGAAAATAGTCTTTAAAATGAACTCTTTCTTTTTTCAATTTTTAGTTTGAATTTGGTTTGCCTAGCCAAAAATAAAATTTGGAAAAATTGAAATATGTAATTTTGTCATACCTCCTACAGTGACGTCTATTGTAACTCTTATATCAACATTCACATATTTTGGCTGGACGGCAAAAAACACTGTCCTTCCAGGTAAAAGTGGAGTTGGACTGCGAGTACATTCTGCCTGCGTCACTGGATCAAAGCAATAGTCTTTGTTGACAGTCATTAGTCTATAGCAGTGATGTCCCTTGGTGGGAGTGCCCAGAAAATACTCCTTACACTTGGCACACTGAAAAAATACATCAAAAGTTTGCCTGAAGTGAACTAAATAGTTTGTGCGGCTATAGCTAGTTTTAAAAGTCAGTACATGTATTTTATTTTTATATAGTATTTATAATTATACATAACAAGAGCAACGCTGGGCGTGGCATTATACGCCCGAAGCTCAGAAATAAATAGGTGATGTTTTGAACTTTTTATTGATCCTTAGGATGTATTTTCTAGCAAACACTATAGTAAATTATATTTATTATGATGGTAGTGTTTGTTGATGTCCTGTTCTTTTCTAAAAGTCTCTTGCAAGTATCCAATAAAACAAAATTCTCTGAGTACTAAAATATTCATGAACTGTTGCAAGTACCCAAGTACTACTAAAATATTCACAATTTCAATCAGATTGAGATAATGCAATCAAACACCCTAGCTATGAGTTCTACATACATGTGAAGTTTCAACATCCTAGTCCTTGTATTTTGAAAGTTATGGACCCGACACAAATTTGCTAACTGAATCAAACAAAGGGCAATAACTCAAAAATTATAAATGGTTGAGTTGTGGTTCTTGCGCTCTGCATAACCTAGCTACGGGATCTATACACCTGTGAAGTTTCAAGACCAAAGGCCTTATAGTTTCAAAGTTATGGACAGGACACCAATTTGCTAACTGAATCAAACAAAAGGCAATAACTCAAAAATTACAAATGGTAGAGTTGTGGTTCTTGCGCTCTGCACACCCTACCTATGAAATCTATACACCTGTGAAGTTTCAAGAACATAGGCCTTATAGTTTTAAAGTTATGGACCGGACACGAATTTGCTAACGGACAGACAACACTTTTTCAGTTATATCGCGGCGACTGGAGCACCTCACACCAGTACTACATTCTTTCCTAGCCTCCAGCTGCTATCTCACATAGGTCTACAATTATTGACATATTGGCCAACAACAAATAGTCGGAAAGAATAAATGCCAGCATCTGGGAATGAACCCGGAACCTCCTGACTGACACGCTACCAACTGCGCTTTGACAGCAGCTCTATACTATCTGCCCAAGCTTTGGAAACAGCAGGAGTAATCCACAAACACCATGAGAAGTATTTAGGTTGCCCATATATAAACTGCTTATTGTACCGGTTCTAGCACCATATATGATGCAGACAAATGTTTAAGGTAGTGGAACCCTAACAGTGCTGAAATGCCTCAGAAATAATGAATTTTAACTATGTTAACCAAAGTTTCCTAATGATTTCATTAGGAACCTGGGTCAACATTGTGAAAGATCATGGGTTCTGAAATGTTGGGGAACTTTAATGTGCCCCCTTCCTTAGTATCTTAATATCTGTAAAAGTTTATCATGTCGGATATAAAGGACATAGCAAGTGATTGATACATTTATGTAAAAAAATACTACTTTACTAACCTGAAGCTCATGGCATTTCAGATCTTCTTTATTTTTGTCATCCGCAGCACACCGACTTTCTGTATTATTCTGACAGAGACAGTTTATTCCACTCTTACTATCGCAAGTATCACTATGTCCATTACACATACACCTGGAAATTATAGCAAGCAGAAATTCAAAATAGCGTTAGAACCATTGAAGCATTATTCAAAGGTATTTTCAAGGACAACTTGAAATCTATGGGTTCACAATACTGCAAAACCAATTTACAAGCCCAATTTCATTCCCTTATCATATTGAAATACTATATGAACAAACTGTTTTTATTTGCTAGAAATAACAAGATGTGTTTGTGAAACACAATGCCCCCGTTACAGCATTTTTTTTCAAAATGTTGACCTTGACAGATGACCTTGACCTTTTAGCATAACCTTGAACTTGATACCTATAGATGTACATCACTGAGATCTTTCATCATGCCAACTATGATACTGGGAAGCTTGAATAAACTGAACAATGAAAGTTTTTTGGTTATGTTTTTAAGAAGTTTGACATTGACAGATGATCTTGACCTTGTTACATGACCTTGAATTTGGTATCAGCAAATGCGGATCATTGAGATCTATCATCATGCAAAATATTAGCCTTGTATCTTGAATAGGCTTGAAAATATTGGCAATGTTATAGTTTTTGGAAAACTTTATGAGTAAATTGGCCTTGACAGATGACCTTGACCTTGTCAAATGACCTTGACTTTTGTATCGGCAGATGCTGATCATTGAGATCTATAATCATGCCAAAGATGAGCCTTGTATCTTGCATAAGCTTGAAGATATTGGCAATGTTAAGTTCTTTGGACTTATTTGACCTTGACAGATGACCTTGACCTTGTCACAAGACCTTGACTATTGTATCGGCAGATGTGGGTCATTGGGATCTATAATCATGCCAAAGATGAGCCTTGTATCTTGAATAAGCTTGAAGATATTGGCAATGTTAAGTTCTTTGGACTTATTTGACCTTGACAGATGACCTTGACCTTGTCACAAGACCTTGACTTTTGTATCGGCAGATGTGGATCATTGGGATCTATTGTCATGCAAAATATTAGCCTTGTATCTTGAAAAGGCTTGAAAATATTGGCAATGTTAAGTGTTTTGGTTAACTTTTTGAGTTATTTGTCCTTGACCGAAGACCTTGACCTTGTCACATGACCTTGACTTTGGTATCAGCAGATATGGATCATTGAGATCTATCATCATGCCAAATATGAGCCTTGTATCTTGAATAGGCTTGAAGATCTTGGCAATGTTAAGTTTTTTGGAAATTGATTGATTGATTGAATGGGGTTTAACGCCGCTTTCAACATTTTTTCAGTTATATCGCGGCGGCTGGAGCGCCTAACAATGGATTCCTGGTATTTCTCACGCCAGTACTACCATTACATCCTTTCCTAGCCTCCAGCTACTATCTCACATAGGTCTACGATTATCGTCCCATTGGTGAGAGACAAAAAGTTTTTTGGAAAACTTTTTGAGTTATTTGTCCTTGACCGAAGACCTTGACCTTGTCACATGACTTTGACTTTGGTATCGGCAGATTCGGATCATTGAGATCTATCATCATGCCAAATATGAGCCTTGTACCTTGAATAGGCTTGAAGATATTGGCAATGTTAAGTTTTTTGGTTAACTTTTGCAGACAGACAGACAGATGGACGAACAGAAGGACAGACGGACAATGGCAAAAAAATATGCCCCTGAAAAACAACTGTTGTTTTATTTCTAGTAGATATAAACAATTTGTTCATAAGACAACAGTGGCTTGCCAAAATTTAACTGTAAGTGTTAACTTTTGGCAAGCTACTGTTGTCTTATTACTGGCAAATACTAAGTTAATCTTTCAGGAATTATTACAGAACAAAATCATAAATAATTCATGAAATTTCTTGAAATATCAAGTGTTTTTTATACAGGCAAGCATCAACTTCATGATTCTATCAAAAACCATTCAGGCAGCAATTTTTGTCCACTTTAAAGGTTAAAAGTTACAAGAGTCCTGAATTTCTAGGTCTTAAATCACTTACTTCATGCAAGGCTTGTCAAGTGTCATATCCTGTAGCCTGAAGTATCCATCTCTACATTCATCACATCGACGTTTATTTGTGTGATCCTGACAGTTCAGGCATATTGTCATGTTTTGTAACTGCGGTCCACGCCTTTGTATAGTTGAAAACTGAAATATTAAGTAAAAAAAAGGGTTAGTAGTGCCTGAGATATTCTATTTCATCCTATCTACTCTATGTAATGGGGAAATAACATAGGGAATCGGAGAAATTATTTGTCCTGAGCAATTTATTCTTTTTCCACAATAATTTCTAGAATAAAATCACTGGAATATAAAAATACAGGACCATATTTCAAAATGTTTATAGTCCTAATAGATATAAAATTTTCATGTATGTTTCTCATTCTATTTCACAATTTGAGGGGTCAGTGCAATACTATTATAAGTGCCTATTAATATATAGGCACTTACAATAGTATTGTACCGAAACCCTCAAATTACTATTAACTTTCAATTATTACGAACATACCACTTTTTGTCCTCATCTCTTTGGAAATTTGACCAGTGATAATATTACTTACCGCATCAATAAAAGCCTGAGATTTGGTGTTAGGAAAGTTCTGTATGGTAAAATCCACATCTCGCTTGTTTGTTTCATAGTCTGTCCAGTACATACAAATATCGGAATGATTGTTACAGAATTGATGACAGGACACACATTTACCGCCTTTCTTGGGGTTACCAACATATAATGGCTTGCATTCTTCGCAGTGATCTCCCTTGAAATGGGAAAATAATGGGTTTTTAATAAAAGTTCAGGTATTTCGTTTTATCTACAAACAAATTGATAAAGATAATCAAAGGTAAAAAAAATTAAAAAGTTGTTATTTTCCAGTTCCCCTTCTCTATATAGCAATGACGTGAATTCTTTTCAAAAAGGGTGTTTAAACCATGAAGAATACCGCATTAAGTGATAAAAGGATTTCTAGCTGGATCCTTTGAAAGCTGAAATGGTGCACCCTCCCCCCCCGAGATATTGAGACACCATTTGTCTTTTTAACATCTGTAAGTGGGCATAAAACAATGGGTATTGTAATAATTGGTGTGTGGCTTTTAAGTCATGACCACAGATTATTCAAGCTCCTTTTCATTCAAAATGTTTTGACATAAATGGCAAAAAATGAAGTAAGATAACATATCACTTCTAGTTACAATTTTAAAAGTATTCAATTAGTCAGTTGAATTTATTTTTTAACAGAAGAAAGTAATCTTTCAATTGTTGAAGAACTTGAGTCATTCATTACCTGTGTGTTGTTTTTACAATCCAGACAGATATACTTTCTCTCCACACTCTCACAGGTACTGTGTCCGTTACACTCACACTCTGTTGAGCAGTTGGCCCCCACATATCCAAAATGACATTCACAAACGTCTGGTTTTACACAGTGGCCGTGTTCACACTCCTGATGGCAGACTGGCTTACATTCATTCTTGTCTGAGCTGAAAAGAAAGACAAGGAAACATTGACTCAGTCAGAACCAATAATATCCTGGTAATGCTAAATAAAATCAAGTCTTTTCTTCAGCAATATATTTGCTTGAAACACTATTGAGAGATATAGCTTAAGTCGCCACTAAATATTTTGATTTTTATAGGTTGTTTCAAAAAGATGAGACATAACAATGGATAACATAGACAATTGATGTTCAGCCATACAAAATGAGTGTTATTTTTCAAAGCGCCAAAATATAACTCGTCCCTTCCCATGCTGTTCACAACATTTTTCTTTTATTCAGACATGTAATCTAACTATACCATTCTTTTTACTTTGGTATTGAGGTTAAAACTTGAAATGTCCCCAAAAACGCAAAAATAGAGGGCTTTGAGCAATCAAACCTTAGGCATCTTTCTACTTTGTAATTGTGGTAATAACTTGAGTCCAACAAGCTGAAATGTCCCGGAAATTGTTAATATCAAGGGCTTAGAGCAAAAACATAGTATGAGTCTATACACTGTATAGACACATTCTCGGTTTCTGCTCTAAACCCTCAATATATTTAAAACCATAAATCTAGTTTCTGCAGGATAAGTGTTAAAATCTGTGTGAAACAACTACAACTTACTCCTCCCGTTTCATGTAGCCCACTTTACATTTACACATGAAGCCATCCAGCAAGTCCTCACAATCCTGCGTCTTCTCATCACAATCGTGATGTGAGTTGGCACACTCGTTCTCCGCTGGGCATGTTCCATAGGCCCAGTCTGTGGGTAGAGTCATAGTTTTACCATCAGTATGTTCTGAAATGGAATCAAAGTTTTTTATCAGTTCGATAAGTACGACTGTGCTCAGCTAAGGTAGTAAGTGTTATCACTAGATTTTACTTCTTTGCTTACAATGTTATGAATTGCTACTCTTTTAACACAAATTCCACTAACTTCTTATTATTTGAAAACTTTTTTCCAAATCCAACATGAATTTTTTTGTGTTTTTCTTTCTGTTTATCTATATATAATTTAATTTTAGTTGAGTCCATCAACATTCCTGCATCCTGATTGGCTGAAAAGTTAGTCTTATTCCCCAATGAAAACAATTGTGAGTACTCAGCTGTTTTATAAGTGTCTGCAAAATATAGTCCTATAAGAAGTCTATTTACTTACAAATCTTTACATTTTTGCTCCATGAAGTTAAATCAAAGGATATGAAGATAATATTTGTTGATTTCATGGAGGAATGAAATTAAAAGTCTTATCAGACTCATGTATGAACCCGCTTCGCAGTTTCATACAGAGTGATTAGGTTTCATACCTTAATGAATTACTCAACAAATGCTCTCTTCATCTCTTTATTACAACGAAGAAATTGACCAAAAGTTCATATTAAATAGACTATATAAAAGTAGTACTGTGTAAATAATTAAATTCTTATATTGAAAAGGACTGAGTACAAAAGAATGCTTTACTGACCTGGATTTTTTGTATCACTCTGTGTATCAGATTTTGAGTCACCTTTCGACACACAATGCTCGTTATTTGACGGACCACTTCGCGTACCCTCCATACACAACCCATGACCATTTTCACCTCCAAATGCACACCAGCCACATCCCTGGGCCCTGCGACAGTCTGCACACTTTGTAAAGGTGCTGCAGGGGACCGGACATTTATCACTGTCTCCCTGTAGGATGGTTCCACATTTTCCACCCAAACAGTGTAGAGGGAGATAGGCAGGTGGTAAACACTAAAATATAACAATTAACAAAAAATAAGATGGGTTTTGCTTTCAAGAAAGTAACATGGATACATTATTCATATGCTTCAAAAATTTAACTTATTAGTAATATAGGTTTGGGTACTGTTTGTCCATCTTATCCATTGTGTTTGGAGTTATCAAACAAATAACTGTCACAAATTATGACCATCCTAACCAATGACCTCTGTAAGATTCTAAACAACCTCTGGTTAATTTTCACCTTTTCTAAGAAAGGGTGTGGTTATAGACGAGCTATTTTTGAATTAAAATCAAATTTACAGCAGAGTCAGATAGCATTTGTTAGACATTGATGATTACCAAAATATACTACTGTGTGGAAAAAAAATATTGTGTGGAAAAATTGGCTTTTATCAGAGCATTGGTAAAGTTCTAAAGCTTGCATGTTAATTAGTCTTTAGATTTCTTTGATTATTACTTTAGGCTTAACTTCAAGGATTTTCTGTCATTCTCATCAACCAGACTTTGCCAAAATATATCAAAAATAAAATTAATCTGCGTGAAAGTAAGTTCATGATGTCTGTGATCTGGAGGTAGAGTGTTGGCCTCTTGACCAAGAGGTTGAAAGTTCTTTTACTGGGAGGGGCTCTCAATCTTGGTTATTTCATTAGTCAACACATCAGGCTAGAATACTGGTTAAATATTCCAGGAAGCAGAATCAAGAGGGATTAATCTAAGTTGAAATAACTTTTTTCCAAATCAATGTATAATAAATAAGTTTATACCACAAGAAGTTTATCTTTCTATAAAGAGGGAAGGATGATTGGAGTAGAACTTGATTTCAACCTACCTCATTTAAGGTAGTAGACCCGTAATAGTTCCCCAACGTTAGGAAAGTAATGAACTTTAACAGTGTTGACCGAGTTTTCTTATGATTTTCCTTAGGGAAACCCCAGTCAACATTGTGAAAGTTCATGAGTTCTGAAATGTTGTGCAACTATTACAGGTCCACTTGCCTTAAGGTTTTACTCTAATAACATTCCTTCAATCCTCCTTCTGCACCTTTAGAAGCCAAACAAATTTAGGAATAATTACCTGAATTTTTGGCCAGTCTTATCCCTTGAAATGCTGAACTCAGAATATTCCTGTTTTAACAGGAATTATAGACAAAGATCAGCCTACACATAAGTGCAGTATGATCTTAGTCTATATAACCTGTTTATTTTTTTCAGCAAGAATTGTGAAAGACAATTTGTATTTCAATGAAAGATACTTCCAAAAAATTCCCTCGTTTTTCAGCACTTAGATTTGAGAATAATTTTGTCATTTTTTTCAATTTAGCATGACAAGCATTAACCAGCAGAATTTTCTTAAACAAGAGATATTTGTAAAACAGTTATGCCCCTGATAAAAGCAGGTCAATAGCCTATTCTTTGTCAATCAACAAAGGACAATTACTCACAAAATACGATGAGTAGAATTATAGTTCTTTTGCACCAACCAACCGATAGACTGACAGAGGGACCGACAGACTGACAAGTGCAAAACAATATACCTCCTCTTCTTAGAAGGGGGGCATAACAATGTCAACCACAACCTTTTGTAATTTTATCTCTGTTGAAATAAGTTTATCTTTCTATAAAGGTGGAAGGATGATTGGAGCGGGGCTTAATTTCAATCTACCTCATTTAAGGTTTCACTCCAATAACATTCCTTAGATCCTCCTTCTGCACCTTTAGAAGCCAAACAATCCTGACAATTTTTGTGGGTGTAACAAGGGGCGGGGCAAAGTTTGGACGAGTAGTGTGTGACTGGACTGTCAATTTGATTGGCTATACTCTTCAATACACAGCTCCAATCATAGTCTGGATACAGTGACCTTGACCTTCCAATCTCACCTGAAAATTAGATTAGGGCATTTTTATATGTGAACATAAATCAATGCTGTGAAATGGTACCAAATATCTATGGGTATAGAGAAACTTTCTATTATGTAATTTTGAAGTTGGATAATGGTAGATAGATCTGATATAAACAAAAGTAATCCTTCTAAATCTATTATCTTGATTTCTCTAGATTACTTGATTCATTATCATTTTGAATTTGAGATTTAGTTGACAAATCAGAAGGAAATAAGAATAGAAAATAACTAGAACTGTCGCAAAGCAGACTGATACCCCCCACCAGTACTTTGTCAAAATCTAAGTTCTATTAGTGCAGGATAAGTTTGTAACAAATATTGAGGTCATATGCAGCATTTGCATGAAGTTTCATGATTGTAGGTTGCTGGGTTCTTCAATTAAAGTCTGGAAACGAAAATTGAACAAAAATTGACTGAGACCTTGACCTTTGACCTATGTGACCCAAAAACAATGGGGCGCTTCCCTGGGTCATAAGCAACATTTGTATAAAGATTCATGATTCTAGGTCACTTGGTTCTTGAGTTAGAGTCCGGAAACAAAAAGGTCTACAGACGGACAGACAGATGTGGTGAAACCAATATACCCCCCTTTACTTTGTAGGGGGGAGGGGGGTATAATTATGGAAAAAGAAAGCAATTGCTTATTATGACTTAAGGTAGTAGACCCATAATAATTCATCAACTTTTGTGGAATCGTAATTATACGATAAAAATATTCATTGAGGTTTTCTTATAGTTTTGTTAGGAAAACTCAGTTAAAATTATGAAGATCGTGAGTTACGAAATGTTGTGGGACTATTATGGTTCCACTATCTAAATGTATTTCCATGCTTTTTATTTTCTTTTTTTAACACACTCAAAGGGCTAGTATACAATGTTTTATATTTTAAGAACAAATACCTCTGGGTGATATAAACTTCTTAAAGTACTGTGTCCAAACACAATCCAGCTCCCTGCATCGTTCACACGTTGACGCAGCACATGACAGGATGGGACATTCTAGTCTAGGTGGAGACGTGGATGAGTTGCCGTGGATCACATTACATTGTTGAGAGTCACAGGCGTAACCTTGTGGCACACACCTACCGATCAGGCAGTTTGTACACCAGAAACAGGCCTGCAATACAAAATACAGTTGACTCATCAAGGTTTTATGTGATGCAGGTTTTTGAGAGTCTGATAAGTCGCTAGGACCCTACTTGAGGGTAGTCTTATAGAGCCTAAATAGATATCAACCTCACAAGGGAATTGATAGTTCATGGTTGAATTTTTTTTTCATTTACCAGAGGATAACACAATAAAGAGTCAAGAGACTCTCTAAATCCATTGTGGTCCTAAATCATACCAGATCTTTATATGTTCATAGAGAGAGGGACAATGGGCTCTAACTAATGCTATACACTTTTACAGCTGAATGGACTAGAGCTCTGTGAAGTGTCTTGCCCAAAAGCTCTACCTGCCTCCGGTAGGCTTGAACCCGCAATGAACACAAACAACTTGTCCAATGAACCAAAATGTCTACAAACTACCAACTGTGCCAAATAAAAAGATGAAGAATACTTACAGGTTCAGTGTGTTTAAATTGTGGGTATGTGGCAACACATTCAGAACAATTCACAAGTTTCTGACAGTCCCTCTGTCGGTGCCATTCCTGATTACATCGATCCCCTCTCACCTCCGCCAATAAGTGTTTTTGATGATTTAATCTGAAAATATAATATGATATCCATTCAAAGAGGTCCACAGAAAAGAAAAGTAAACTGTTCAGCTGTTTAAACTTAATTTCGCTTTCTTAGGATTTCTTGATTAAAAGTATGCTGATGGCATTTTTAGCATTCTGTATACAGTGTATTTCAGCAATATGTTGATCCTTGTCATGCTGAATCCAAAATCTTCCTTCTTTGGCAGGAGGTATAGACAAAGATCAGACTGCACATATGTGCAATCTGATCTTAGTCTATACAACCTGATTTTCCAGTTTTTGTTTATTAATCAAGATTTATACAAACTTGCAATAGGTGCAACCCATGCTATAAGCACTATTATTTCAGGGCATTTTTTCCCAGGGTTTATTCAGTATGATAAGGGTTTAAATGTTAGATTGTTTCTATTAGATAGATGCAGACAGAATAGTGGATAAAGTAATAGTGGATATTGGTGTGTGTTATATTTATCATTATTTGTCCCTCAAACATTAACCGGTAGTCATTTTTTTCATTTCAAAACACTCATACATAAAATCATGTTTATAATTATGTCAGTTTCTCTCAAATAAAAGAAAGTGCACTTCATAAAAAGCAATAAAGTAGTTAAATATCTCAGTTCCTAGAGACAATGACTTACAGATCATTTGGGACATTCCCAACACCATAACACAAAGTTTCATTTTCTCCGGCAGAACTCCCCACAATGTACGTATGACATCCTGGCTGTTGGCATGTGGCCCGGGTGCTGTGTATTCGACAAATATCATTTGGCAGTTGGAGACGATACATATCCTTATGGTCATAATGACTCATGCCCCCGTGTATGTACACACTGTTGTTGTATTTTATAGCCTGGGCAGCCACTCTCTTTGCAAGAGCATTTCCTTCAGAAGCATCTATAAACAAATAGAATCACATGGTTCATACAAGATAAAGAAAAAGAAATCCATGTGGTTTTAAAAGGAAATTCTAGAGAAAAAGAAATTCATGTGGTTTTAAAGGAAATTCTAAAGTACTTCACATTTGCTTTGAAACTCGCAATTCTTTAAAACTATGTACAATTCCAATACCATATCATTATAGTATTTTGTGTCTGTCAAAAGTCCTTTGGATTCACTCTTTGTATCTGCATGTAGTAGAGCAACGGTAAGCTTTTGATGCTAATTGAAGGTAGTGGGCCCTAAAAAGTCCGCAATGTTTAGGAAGTCATGAACTTTAACAGTGTTGACCGAGGTTTCAGAAGTGTTGCAGAACTTTTACGGGCCCACTACCATAAGTTGTAAAATTCATCTTTCAAGAATAATTCAAAATGTTTTTTCAAGTAATAGGTCTACTTTTCAAGAATATTATAAATTTGTTATGCACTTATAGACATTCAAATATCTTGAAAGGTTTTGTATGCGTGCAGAGACTGAAAACATTAAACATGAGCATTCTCTAAAAATAGCAACACTAAGACCGTACCTGATAGGTTTAGTTTGAACCAGTAATTACACTTGTATTTATAGACCAATATCTGTGAGGACATTTGTCTATGATGACTGTATCCACCACTTATCACCATGTATTCATTGAATCCAACAGCTGTGTGAAAATATCGCGGTTCCAGCTGAAATTTTACATACAAAGGTTTTATTTCTACATCAAGGATCTTGAAATAACATCTTAGTATGCACAAAAAATTGACACTATACTTGCATGCTGTAAATTTATGTCATTCCTAAATCTAAGGGACTGTCTACAAATTACACACAGTATGCATGTGCTCAACAAAAATGATATTGTCAAAAAAATTATGGTTGTCGAAAGATCATAACATCATAACTAGAGCTCTGTTATGCTGTAGTTACCATATTAAGATCACTGAGGGACAATACTATTTGATGATACCATCTTTATAAAGCATGTGCTTGCTTAGGGTAGGCAAGATCTTGAAAACACAGACTGTACAACTGCTTTATACATATTTGACAAAACCTGATTAAGATTATGACTTAGTTTGGCAGGAAGTATAGACAGAGATCAGCCTGCACATATGTGCAGGTTGAAAGTCAAAAATTACTATTGCCAAAATAATTTCTTTCTCATTAGAACTTTCAGTACTATGAAGGTTATTCATTTTTGTCAAGATTTTTTTTGCACCATGACAAGGGTTAATTGTGAATATATCCATCAATGCATGATGAGTTGTGTTGTTAATAAGAAATTTTACATTATCAAGGCCCATTTTTTCTGTAATACAACACAACATAAGTATAATACGAGCATGGTGGCATAATGAGGATCACTCTGTGAATGCTTCGGGAAAATCCATGACTATATATGTTAGAGGTGTTATGACAACTCTTTTTTCCATGACTTTTCTAACACTTTTGACAACTTGAAAAATTAAACTTGAAGCATGTCAGAAAATATTAGGTACCATATATAGATTACCCTACCTTGCTATGTGGTTCAGGTTGTAAGACATTCCATCTTTTCTTCTTTGGATCATATGTGAAAAGGTGATCAGACACAAACAAATGTTCATGTCTGTAAATGTGTCCTCCATAAATATAGATGGTTTCTGATGGTTCATTGTACACAGCACTGTGGCCATAGATACCTAAACATAGATTATGACAAAATGAGCAGACATTATTCATAACTATGGATAGAGGAACAAAGAAAAGTTCATGCCTATGAATATTTTCCCCATAAATTTAAAACATTTCCAATAAATGTCCCACATGAAATACTTTTTAAACAGGAAAAATTAGGAAATGTATATCTTTTTAAATTCTAAAGGACTGTGCTGAATGAAGTCGATATCTCAACTTATGTATTCGCAATAGGTGATGCATCCACTCATGTCAAGCTGGAAAAGTGACCCATACAATTTGTTACTCTTGAACTTAATGCTTATATACATGTACTAGCAACAATCACCAAGAAGATATACTTTTGAACAAGAGCACAGCCTACAGGCGCCTACACTCTGCTGTTGAGTGCTGGATGGGGAAATTAATCTTAGTTGAAAAAGGGGCAAAATTAAGACAAGAAAGGTCTCATAATTTATGAATATAGACACAGTTATCATTCTGAGCTGATGGTTTAGACCCGGTCAAGTTAACCCATCCGTTCTGTCTCCCATTAAAATAGACTGTGTCACTGAAATATATGGCTTCATATCACATTGACAAACAAATCAACCTTACCTGTTGGTTTAGAATCAGTCAAGTTATGTCATTTGTCCATCTCCAATTAAAAAAGGCTGTGTTACTGACATAATTGACTTCACAACAGATAGACAAACAAGTCAATCTTACCTGTGGTTTCGAACCAGTCAAGTTATCCCATCTGTCTGTCTCGGATTAATATAGACTGGGTAACTGAAATATTTGACTTCACACCAGGTAGACAAACAAGTCAATCTTACCCGTTGGTTTAGAACCAGTCAAGTTATCCCATCTGTCTGTCTCGGATTAATATAGACTGGGTAACTGAAATATTTGACTTCACACCAGGTAGACAAACAAGTCAATCTTACCCGTTGGTTTAGAACCAGTCAAGTTATCCCATCTGTCCGTCTCCCAGGCCATTACATATTTATTGGCATCATAAAAATATACTGTGTCACTGAAATATTTCCTTGTTGAGAACCCTCCTATGATGACAAGAATGGTGTCGTCCACACGAGTCATTGAATGTCCAGCAATACCATAAACCCAAGCAACCTCCTGTAAATGTAGGTATAAGATTTTTAATCCTTTAATGGAGTTTGAAGCCACATATAACAGTATTTCATTTCATCTCAGAAGCTTGAGCACCTTACCTTGGATTTAAGGCATTCCTTATACCAGTTATGCCGTCACATTTGTAATCTTTCTGAGCACCAAGCTTCTCATTGCAATTCGGCTTAAGAAAATCCAAAAATTGTGGGAGGCAAATACCGAAGACAATAATTTCTGTGACAATAAAATTAAAACAATGCAGCCACACATAGATTTTGTCAATATTCTCTTTGACATTTAACAAGTCATTCACATTTCCATTGTCTATCTCTCACCAATAAACAACTATTATTAAAGAATATTTGTCTTGATCAGATTTCTTTATTACTCCAAATTTGATAAATACAAGTTTGACATTGTATTTTTCAGATGGTGTAAGATCTTCTAAATTCTTATGAAACTCATGAAATTTATTCATCTATCATATTCTACAAAATAAAGAAGTTGTATCAAAACACTTACAGACGGTCCAGTCCATTTTTTCGCATCAATGGCAAACTTCCACATCTCTTTACTGGCTGTATACTCTATCTTTCCATCATAGGATTTCACTAGGCCACCAAATACAAATAGTGTCTTCATTAGAGGGACACAGGCACCCGCATGAAAATACCTGAAATAATTAAGTTAAAGTGTCAATTCATTGAACTTAATTATCAGATTCATAAAAAATAGTGTTAGGTATATATGAGAGGTATTAAAGTGTGTCTAAAATATTTATTTCTCTGACAAGACAATTCAATTGAGTACAAAACACAGAGTTCAAGCTTTATTAAAATACTTTGATAAAAAAATTCAAATATTCCGTCTAATTACAGCTATGAATATTTATTAAATATTGCATTCATAATCACAGGTTAAATCAATCAACTCACATTCCAAAAGATAAAAGGCATAGTTTTGGACGAAATAAGGGATATTGTATTACCTCCCTTAAATTCCACTAAAAAGTCATGCCACACACTCATTTAACATCATTCAAAAATCATTAAACTTTCATGAAGTTTCCGACTACATTAAAAAAATCTCAACTAACCTTGGACTAGGCTGGTCATTGGTAAGTGGCTTGATGCCCGTCCAGAGGTGAGTTTTGAAGCTGTACTGCCAGATATCGTTCAGCAGTCCGAACTTCAGCGACATCCCTCCAAACAGGTACATGATGTCATCATCACAGTGTATCAGTGTATGTCCGTAGCGACTGACAGGCCCAAACCCATGAAAATCTGTTGGTATCGCATTGGCATCCCACGGATACTTGGTGATATGGAAAGGAGCACCACCAAAGTCTGATTCACAGAGGCAGGAGTCAGAATCCTGGAGAAAAAAAGTAGATTATGTAAGACATATTTTTTGAAGAAATAATTAAGAACATATAGAGGATAATTGTTTGTTTCAGTGTAAGATCGATTTATATTTATTGAGTTAACAATAAAAGCTAAATTTTCACGAGTGGTTGAGCCACAAGTGAAAATATAGCTTTTGTTGTTCATAAAATGAAATATTAATCGATCTTACTCAAAAAACAAACAATTATTATATTTCTTTATTGCAAAAATGTTACAAAATGTAAAATTTCTAGGACATTTTTTCGTAAAGCGCGTCATTTTATACGTGACTGCTATGCAACGTTCATTGTGACGTCATTTGTTTTGCCCCGCATAGATGACGTCAGTTGGGTGAAATGCACAAAGGTAGGGTGTAAGTTTTAGATTTTTCGGTGAGATTATCAAGTGATAATCCACCATTAATTCTCGATAAACCACCGAAAAGCACTAAAGAAAGACAGTTATCTATTCCAGTGATGCATCTACACACATCTCATTGCAAATGTTATCTCTCTACAATATATTTTTTTATTTCATTTTATTTGTAAATACCATGTCAAATTTATCTTTTACTGTTTAATCCTCCAATTGATTTAGGAGGGACAAAATCTAACTTTGTTGAGCAGGTGGCTTGATGATCATTGTCACATGAATGAATTGCCTATCAATAACTAAGATTATGTTTGGAGCAAAAACATAATCTTAGGCATTGAAATAAAGTGGTAGGCCCAAAACTGTGTAAAATAACCTTATTGAACTGATTTCTGGCCAGCATTTGGTCGGGCACAGACTCGTATCATTGTCAACTATCAGAATAGCCTATTCTAGGCTATTCTGATAGTTGACATTAGGACTAGCCTAACAATGGACATAAACTGCCTAAAAGATACTCTGATATATTGGGCAACAATACTCGCCCCGGGCCAGATATCAATTGGCCCTATAACAGTTTTGCACTAATCCCTAAGAAAATCTATCCCACTTAAGAGATAAAGAGAGTATTTGTTGATTTCATGCAGGTGTGAAACTTAGAACCTTATCTTTCTATATAAATACACAAAGCGAATTCATAAATAAGTGGGATTAGATTTAAAGTTTCATACATCCTTGAAAGTAAAAAATAATCTCTTCATATCTTTTAATTTAATATCATGAAGCAAAATGAAATTTTCTCCATAATTAAGACATTTTTCTGAAAGCTTAAAAATTAGATGAGTACTAAATATTGTTTTCATTGAGGAAAAAGCCCCAATTTTTTCGGCCCATCAGAAGGCACGCCAATTGATGAAACTAATAATATAAAATTACTTACCTTTAAGTAGACACAATCTTTGTCACAATGTTTCTTGTTACAATCAGGAAAGCCAGTGTACCCATATTTACAAATACACTGATCTTTATAACAGAACTGGTTCCTCAGATAGTCGCAGTCATCCACACACTTGTTCACAAAATAACTGCCATTAAAACCTCTTGTTGAGGATGCTGCAATGTAGATATAAGATTCATCAAAATAAATTTGTTTGCTTTTTGTTTGAATGGAGTTTTATGCCACTTTCAACATTTTTTCACTTATATTGCTGTAGCTGGAGCACCTAAAAATGGATTCCTGGTATTTCTCACACCAGTACTACCATTACCAGTACTACCATTACATTCTTTCCTAGCCTCCAGCTACTTTCCCGAATAGGTCTAGGATTATCAACCCATTGGTGGGAGACAAATAGTCGGAAAGAATGAGCACTGCTGTCGGGGATCAAGCCCGGACCCTCTAGAATGACAGTTAAATACCCTACCAACTGCGATATGATGGTGGCCTCAAGGCTCAAGCATAAACTATGTTTCCCACACAAACAGTTATTTGGTGATTGAAATGTCATATCTAATGTATTAATCAATGTGTAGAAATCATATTTTGGTTGCATAACAAATGATGTGCTTATCACATATTGTATTTCAAATGCCTCCAAATTCCAATATTGTCAGTTTTTAAAGTCATTTAAATTTTACAAATACAGTCAATCTTGCTCGAACAACCATGTCTATCAAACAACCACTTTTATTAAGTGACCATCGTAAAAGGTCCCTTTGCTGTAAGCAAAATTTCCCAAAAAGTGGACATTCTTAAACAAAACATTGTTAATCATTGCATCTTATTACGTTAGAGCCCATTTGAATCGTCTCAATGAGACAATTCATATAGGTTCGAACATCAGAGGGTTCAGTCAGAATCTTTATATGCTATCAAAAACACGTCTAATTCATCATTTAATTTTGTATTACGCAATTATTTCCATAAGCCACCGTTTTTCATTGATCCCCTTAGTGGTCGCTTAACACAAGTTTTGCTGAACATATTTAGTGTTATCAGCTTTGATAATGTCAGCTTCTTTTTTGATAAATATTTTATTCCAAGTTTCAAGCAATACTTTTAGTTGCAGTCTGCACTAATCAAGATCAATACATTACCCATTTCTCAGATGGTCCAATTTTGTGAGACAGGTCCTTTATTTTCTATATACAGTTAAGATCCACTCAAAATGTTTTTCTACAATTACATGACATAATTTCTCTGTCTCTGGTCATGCTTAAACCTAGAACATCCCTGCATTCACAGGAGGAATAGACATGTATCAGCCTACACATATGTATTGACTGATCTCAGGTAATACCACCTAAATTTCAATTTTAAACAAGAAGAGTCTTCAAATTAAATACTGAATCATAATAAGTACATCCAGAGCTTCAGGAGCCCGATTTACACTTCTTTACAAAAAATATAGTTGTGAGTCAAAATTACAGAACATACCTAGTGTTTTCATTCATTATTTGATTCTGCCTTGCAATATCTCATTTAAATTGTCCTAAGAAGAGGATTCAATGAGAAGATGCATGTCAGTATTTCATATATAGTTACTTCTATAGAAGCAACTTAAACTTTTTACTTAAGCAAAAAGTGATCATACAATGTTAAGTAAAGCAGGCCTCAGGGCTTTAATCAAATGCCATTCGCCAAGCTTTAAATTCAGCATGACAAGGCTTTACAAATGAAAGGGGTAACATAAGAAATTAAATTCTAACATAGAGTATGTTTTGAGGAAGCTGTAGTTACCAGGTATCTGGTCACCATTGACCTTGTTATACATACCATTTCCACTAATGTCTGCATCAAAATACACAGTGACAATGCCTGATGTAGCTATAACTGGTTTAAACTGTCCCTTATATGATCCACAGTAGCTGCCTAGCAGTATCCCATTTCCTTCAGCGTCAATAAATTTGGGAATTCCATCATAGATATACACATGGTCCTGAAATCACATAAACAATATATGAGCCTGTGTGTGACATTTCCAACAATTCAAAATATTCGTGAGGTGCAATCATTGAGCAGCGTAGACAGCCACATAATTTAAATATAAAGTTACTTGATTGTCTACAGATACTTAGATTCTGGTCAAACGCAGATGCAGATGCACAGGCTGGTCAGAGTCTTTGCTTTGCGCATATTTTAAATTGTTGGAAATCTCATGCACAGGTTCATATAGGATCTGTTATGACATTGTTAAAGTTTCTCTTATTTACAATATTTCTGTTTAATGGTTAGCCATTCATGAATAATAGCTTTTTTGTTCATAAAATGAAAGATTAATAAATCTTACACCAAAAGCAAATGGAAATTATAGCCAAATGGACAAACTGACTTATAGACAGTATTTTCTAACAGTACAGAAAAAAATATTAAATAAAAAGAAAGATTATGGTATAAAGGTATTTTTGAGTTTTTGTTAATTATACAACATGGGACAAATACTTTCCTGCTAAGGTGGAAATGGAAATGTAGCAGAAATTACTAGTGATATGTCATTTCAAGTAATTTTCAGTTTGGATCAGCAAAGTAAAATGAAATCAGACTTACCCTTTCACATTCAACTGCCAAATCCTCAACACCAAATGTGATGGACGGTTTGTAGTTGATGCGCCTTGCCTCCTCAATGTCAGAAAACACGGTGAACATCCATAAACAGTATGCTCGCCATGTGGAGACGCCTGGTCCCTTAAACGACCCCACTGACCCAGATTTGATGTTTCTGACAACCATGCCATGGTCACAGCCAAGGTAACATTTACTGCCATTCCTGTTGAACAAGAAAAAAATATTTTCACTGTATTTATCTTTCTACGATATTTTTTATATCCTTGCAATACATAATTGAATTAATAAAGACAATATAGCAAAAACAAAAGCAAAGGAGCATATAACACAAATAAATAAAAGGAAGAATATTTAGACAGATTTTTAGACAGCAAAGCGTCAGCTTTGCTAGCTTTAGTTAACATACAACATTTTGAGGAAGCCTCAAAGTTCAAATGAGGGCAAACTGTCCTCAGCAGCTTAACCACTAAATCAGTGAATGCTTTGGCCAACAAAAAGTAGTTCTCCTGTAATGTTGCATACCGATTCAAGGAAAACGTCCTGTTATTTGACCCCAGACATTTTACGAAATTTACGTAATAATGGATTTAAAGAAAGTCCGCACATGCCACAAACATACAAATTAAATATAGCTGACCAAAACAAGTCATGTGTAATGCGCGGGCAAATAGACTGTCGCTAAATGATTACGCAATCTTGTAGGGTGAACAACGCATCATTACCACTTCTGTCATAACATTTCTTTGTCCGATGCAGATGGGGAGGAATACCTTTGATTGGCCTATTGAAACAAATGAAATTCAAATCAAGTAATTATTCGTAAGATCAAACGTAATCTATACAACTCTGACCGATAAAATTTGGAAATATTCCTTTCTAAAAGTCTTAAATGAGATCTTCAGGTATTTTATCCGAAGTGAAAATAGACACTTCCAGAAAAAAATTCCAAAAGGACAATCACCTTTCATCGTTTATAAACAGCATTGGAACAATTTGTCTGAGGAGGGTTTAAATGACAAGATTTTCTTGTCTTCTGTTATTCAGATAATTCTGCTGTTTTTAAATAAGTTTAGAACATTTATTTGAACACTACCTAGTATGTTTGTCACCCTTGGAACGAGTGCAATAACACTAAAGCTGCATCAATAATGAGTTTCTGTAATATTGCCGGATGCCAGACATAGTTACTAAAATTTGAGAAAGCCGAATTTCCTAGGCCCGACGCGCAAGATACATCTAAGGGCCAATATCAAATAGAAACTCCACAGTTTCTCAGTTGCCATAATTTATTTAATGACTGTAATAAAAGGTGATTTTGCAACCAAAGCTCGTACCTACAGCTTAAGATCAAAGCTAGAAAGAAGTTTTAACGCCTGGAAGATGTTAATGCTTAAAGAACTACCCAGAATGATCAACTTTGGGAGCAAAATTTTAACTTATTTCTAATAAGGAAACAATCATTTACAAAGTGTGTAAGAAAAGGAAAGTGTGTGTGTGTGTTTGGGGTTGGGGGTGGTGGTAATTCCTTACTTTGTAAAAAAAATCCTGAAATTCCAACATGGAATTACAAAAATTCCTGATTTTGGCCCTTATTGAGAGCACTGAATGTCTGCAGTTTCACCCCCTCATATTTTATTAAGCTCGTAAGGGCAGATCTGGCTTATGGTGAGCTGTGTGATCAATAGATATCCCTTGTACGTATGTCGTTCATCATCAACTTTCTCTAGTGTTTATATCATAGGTGATACAATTCATGAATATTGGATAGTAATTTTTGTCAGGTCATTAAGATGAACCATTTACATTCTAAGGGCCATACATTTAACACATTTATGATGAAACTTGTTCAGTATGTTAGTCAAAATGATAAAACCTTCTGAAAGAGCAAAGTTCATCTGAAAATACAAATGTAGGGACATGAAAATTTGGCTCACCTGTGATGAACAATGACCAGAATACTTTTTATGTCAGAAAGGGGACTCAATTAGAAAATGAGAACATTTGAACAGACAAAAAGGAAAGAAAAATTGGGATTTATGAGAAATATTTCACACTCACACTTGTACAGTGTATTGGAATGTGGATTTCCCAGAATGTCACATGTGCAAAGTAATGACTTAGTTTGACCAGAATTTTCACTATGCACACTACATTGTACGGTCACTTGGATGAACTATATTTAAATAAGAACTCATTCGAAAGTATGCTTTTTAACTCCTTGCTTTATTTAAACTCTGATTTTGTCTCATAATATTTTTTAAAGGAAGATTACTACAATATCTGTGCTTTTCTAGCTTTCAGTACTTTCAGTACTTTGATTTTATTTTGCTTATTAGACATTATCATCCATACTGAAAAGCGTTAAACTTTATGCCACCATCTTACTTACCTTGGGTTGCCATAGTAACCCTTTTCACATTTTTCACACTGATGTCCTGTTGCGTGATCAATACAGTAACATTCCCCTGTCCTGTTGTTACAGAGGCCTCTGCCTTCATCACCATGGTTGTTGCATTTACATTTGGTGCAACCTGGAAATAAGAGATGTTTGTAAAACAGTTATGACCCCAATAGAAGCAGGACAATAGCCTATTCTTTGTCATCAACAAGGGGCAATAACTCACAAAATATGATGAGTTGACTTGTGGTTCTTGTGCACTGCACTTCTCCTTAGTGAGATCTATACACATGTGAAGTTTCATTATTCTAGCTTGCATATTTTTTGAGATATGCTGCGGACAAAAAAAAGTCTACGGAAGGACCTACCAACAGACCAACAGACAAGTGCAAAGCAATATACCCCCTCTTCTTCTAAGGGGGGCATAATAAGTAAACATTGATTTAGACCTTGTCCAGAACATAGTTTCTTTCATGCTTTTTGATGGCTTATCGAGAAATAACGGTAGATAATCACTTGGTAATTGCACCGAAAAAGCAGTGAAATTATCAAAAACTTATACCATGCTTTTGTGCATTTCATCCTATCTCAGATCATCTATGTGGGGCGAAATAAGTGACGTTACAAAGAACGTTGCATAGCAATTACGTGCAAAATGATGCGCTTTAGGAAAATATGTCATAGAAATTTCACATTTTGTCTCATTTTTGCATTAAAGAAATAGAATAATCGTTTGTTTTTCGAGTAAGATCGATTTATATTTCATTTCAAAAACAACAAAAGCTATATTTTCACTCACTTTTGTTGAAATATAAATTGATCTTACACTGAAACAAACGATTATCCTCTATATATTTCTGTTAATGGAACTATTTATTCTCTTTAACTCAGAAACATTATTCTGCAATTGTTGCATTAGGTCCTTTCATCTATTTGTGACCTGTCACACAAAAAGGGACCAAATAGGTATTGTGTTAAGTGTCGACCCTAGCCAGGCTGTGTCGACCCTAGCCAGACTGTACAGGTTGACTTGAGTTGAAACTTCTCACACTTAATTAATTTTCTGAATCTAGAATAATCCATCTAGCTTCCTGTGAAAGAAATTTCGATGCTAACTGTGGTTGGCATGTACTAGAACCACTCATTTTTTTATTTATTTTTTTTTAAAAAGAAATATTTTACAGAGTTTCCAGATGGTCGCTTTTTGCGTGGCAAGTCACAATTATTAATCTTCAAAGATTATTCAGCATCATCATGCTTAATCTGCTAAGACTTTTATGTACAAGCTTAAATCCTTTTTTAATAAGTTTCTGGTTAAATATGTCAAATTATCAATAATCAACTTGTTTTATCAGACAGAGTTCTCAAAAACTTGAGTCTTATATCCTAATTTCATAACTCCTCCAAGAGCTACTAATTGACAATAAAAATAAAATAATCATAAACAATATGATATATGGTTATGTAAAAAGTGTATAGTATAGACAAGAGCACCAAAAGGGGACGACATGTTCAGCTGCAGGTATGGTTTAAACAGAGGATATTGAATGAGTGGTCATTGAATACCGAATTTATTAAATGAGTCATCTATAGCTAAGCCAAGTTTTTATCTATTTATAGATGACGAGCTTAATAAATTTGGTATTTTATGAGCACAAATTTTATATTCTACTTATAATATGACCCGGATTTTTGAAAAAAATGTAAAAATTCTTGAAATTCAACATTTCAATTTTCTGCGATACTTATAACGCCTTTAATAACTGACGTCACAATGTCACAATATATACATTATGACATCATTTTCACGGTAACAAAATAGCAATGCTATTCGCTCTGAACTCTTTTGCATAGTTATTCCACTAGTGTAATAATACCTGTGTAATATCAAAAATATTCAAGAGGTTTATTTCACTCCTGTGACGTATGTCATATTATAAACCTATTTATTTTACATTGATTGGGAAACAAGTTCTTACAGCTTAGTTTAATCCCTATTGATTCAGCTGCAGGTACAGGATAACAAACAATTCTAAGTTGAACAAGGTGTCAAACTGTCACAAGATACACCCCTTGCAGTGCTGGAAGTCAATCGGACATAATGGGACAGAGAAATGCTCCAGACAAAAAATTGGACGCTACCAAGCCCAACCCCGGTAGTCTGGATGCCATCAGGTGACCCCATATGTCCTGTCTTTCAACAGGTGTATAAAACAAGAGGGCCATTGGCCCTTAAACGCTCACCTGATGCATGGCTTAACAAAAGTCAAAGATTTCAAGAAGTTAACATTTCAGACAAATATGTTGCCTCTAAAGTACTAAAAAAAGTGTTTGACCCTCTATCAAACTCGTGTAAGATTTCAAGACAAACATACTGACCAAAATACATATTTTTCAATCAAAGAGTGCACACGAGGATTTTATTAAATTTGACCCCCTGATCTCATTTTGGGCCCAACTTGACCCAATTTCAAACTAAACCTAGGTTTCATTCAAACATTCTGACGAAGTTTCAAGATATTTGAGTAAACAAGGTTTTTCTAAGATTTGACCCCTTGACCCCATTTTTGACCCCACTTGACCCAATTTCAAACTTGACTGAGATACGATGGAGACAAACATTCTGACAAAGTTTCAAGACATTTGGGCCAAAAATGTGGCCTCTAGAGTGCACAAAAGGTTTTTCTAAGATTTGACCCCATTTATGACCCCACTTGACCCAATTTCATACTTAACCAAGATTTGATGTTGACACACATTCTGACCAAGTTTTTAGACATTTGAGCCAAAAATATGGTCTCTAGAGTGCACACAAGGTTTTTCTAAGATTTGACCCCTTGACCCCATTTTTGACCCCACTTGACCTTATTTCGAACTTGACTGAGATTTGATGGAGACAAACACTGTGACCAAGTTTCAAGCCATTTGAGCCAAAAATGTGGCTTCTAGAGTGCACACAGGTATTTCTAGAATTTGACCCCTTGACCCCAATTTTGACCCCACTTGACCCATTTTCGAACTTGATCGAGATTAAATGGAGACCAAGATTCTGACAAAAGTTTCAAGACAATTGGACCAAAAATGTGGTTTCTAGAGTGCACACATGGTTTCTCTAAGATTTGACCCCTTGACCCCATTTTTGACCCCACTTGACCCTAATCCGAACTTGATCAAGATTTGATGAAGACAAATATTCTGACCAAGTTTTATGACATTTGGGCCAAAAATGTTGCCTCTAGAGTGTACACAAGGTTTTTCTAAGATTTGACCCCTTGACCCCATTTTTGATCCAACTTGACCCAATTTCGAACTTGACTGAGATTTGATGGAGACAAAAATTGTGACCAAGTTTCAAGACATTTGGGCCAAAAATGTGGCTTCTAGAGTGCACACAAGGTTTTTCTAAGATTTGACCCCTTGACCCCAATTTTGACCCCACTTAACCAAATTTTGAACTTGATCAAGATTAAATGGAGACAAACATTCTGACAAAGTTTCAAGACAATTGGACCAAAAATGTGGTTTCTAGAGTGCACACATGGTTTTTCTAAGATTTGACCTCTTGACCCCATTATTGACCCCACTTGACCCAATTCGGAATTGATCGAGATTTGATTGAGACAAACATTCTGACCAAGTTTCAAAGCATTTGGACCAAAAATGTGGCCTCTAGAGTGCACACAAGGTTTTTCTAAGATTTGACCCCTTGACCCCATTTTTGACCCAACTTGACCCAACTTGACCCAATTTCGAACTTGACCGAGAGTTGATGGAGATGAACATTGTGACCAAGTTTCAAGACATTTGGGCCAAAAATATGGCCTCTAGAGTGCACACAAGATGTTGACAGACGACCGGACAACCGGACGCCGGACACAGCGCGATCACAATAGCACTACTGCAAAAGGGTCCCATTAAAATTACATTAAAAGACCATTAATTGCCCATTAAAACCAGGAAAACCATTAAAATGAGCCATTAGTCCTTGTAAAAAATAATAATGGGTAACACTTTTAGCCATTAAAATGCTAACTAAGCCATTAAAATGCTAACTAATGGCCATTAATTCATGATTTGACCATTAAAAAACCATGAAATGCAGATTAATATAATGGGCCAACATAAAAGTATTGGCATTAAAAAAGTAATGGGCCATTACTTCTTGTTTTAGCTTTATTCATGCCCATCAACTACCATGAATGTTTTTTTCATGCCCATCAATCACCCATGAATGATGGCCATTAAATAAAAAAAGGACAAATAATGGCCATAATAAAGATTGCTAAAAGTCACTGGCATTAAGATAAATTACGACAATTAATCATGGCCATTAATATATCATTGAATCTGAATCAGACCATTCATGGGCATTAACTTTGGTGGTAATAAGATCAAAGAAATACTGAATTTTTTTAAAGTTCTTTTATTGTGATTCATGCCCATTAACTACCATGAACATTTATTCATGCCCATCATTATCCACTTTAGATAGCCATTAAATACCAAACAGTAACAAATAATGGCAATATTATAAAAATTCCTAAAAAACATTTGCTCTTTTAATTTTGAATCATGCCCATTAACTACCATGAACATTTATTCATGCCCATCAATAAACCATTGAAGATGACAATTAAATACAAAACAGTAACAAATAATGGCCATTATTAAAAAACTCATTGGCATGTCAAAAATCTTGACTATCACTTATGGCCATTAATGTATCATACATTTATGAATCAGATAACCCATGATCATTAACATTATTTAAAGGGGATGAAAGGAATACAGAAAAGTTTTAACTTTTTTTTTTCATTTTGATTCATGCCCAGTTACTATCATGAACATTTATTAAAGGTTATCGCCCATATAAATGACAACAATTAAATACCAAATATGATAAATAATAGCCATAATAAAAAAAAAGAATCAAGTCATTAATTGGCATTGAAAAAATTCTGAAAATTAATTCTGGCCATTCATATGCTGTTGAATTCTAAATCAGTTTATTCATGGCCCTTTACATTATTTGAAATGGGTATTAATTAATGAGAAATTAATTACAGAATTAAAGCTTTAACTACTTTCATTTTGATTCATGCCCATGACACAAACCATGAATAAGTCATTATACAAAGTCATGGCCAAGAGTACCATTCTAAAAGTGACTGTGAATCCAGTCTATTGAAATCCAACATGGCTGCTGATTTCAAACATAATTTCCAGTTAAAATGTTTTTTGCCTTATTCTCTTGTACATTGGGAAGACTAGCAAGCAGAAGGTATGTAAAAAGCTGAAATTTGATTATTTTGAATAGAATCTTGTACTGTTGGACTTAAAACAATTGATTAACAAAATATAAGACAAATTTTAAATGAAGCCTTCGAATATGCAAAAATTGAAGAAAATAAGATATTTTTTTTTAAGATTTTAGCAATAAATCATTTGTGCAAATATACTCAACCCCAAATTAAACATTATTGCATCAATTTTATAGAAGAATTGTATGAATAAGATTTGTCAAGTTGTTAAATGTTTGTTGATTTGTACTTATGAATTTTCAACCCTAGGAGACTAAAGATTACCAACATTGAAGGGAAACAATAATGGGCATGATTTGTATTGATGGGCATTAAAATAATAGGCATAAAAATTATCCATGGCCATCTTTTTTGGTCCATGACTGGTATTTTCTCCCCATTGTTTGGCCATTAGAAAATTAATGCCCATTTACAATATTTAATGGGTAAACTTTAATGGTCATAATTTGTCTATTAAAAAAGTT
The DNA here is from genome assembly GCA_948146395.1 of Fragum whitleyi. Classification (NCBI taxonomy): domain Eukaryota; kingdom Metazoa; phylum Mollusca; class Bivalvia; order Cardiida; family Cardiidae; genus Fragum; species Fragum whitleyi. The sequence goes on along the minus strand of OX411543.1, from coordinate 86,738,141 downwards.
AAGTACTTTTTCATGGCCATTACTTAGCAGATATTTTTACCATTAATTTTTCATTTTATTTTTAATGCCCATTACCATAATTTCAGGGTTTATGGATAATGGGCATGGTATAGCAGTGAAAATAAAATTCTTACCCATTAATCTAAATTCATGCCCAACACAATGTCGCTTTTAATGGCCACTGCCCATTAAAATGTGCCATGAAAAATATCAATGGGTCATGAATTTAGCAATTATACAAATTCATGGCTACCATTAATATTAATAATGGCTGCCATTAAAAATCAATGCCCATCAGTAATTCATTTTTGTAATGGTCATTATTTCCCCAGTAATTACTCCTGAAAATCTAATGGTGTCCTTTCTCCATTTATGGCCATGAATGACTTCTTTAATGGCCATAACTCTCACATTAAAATAATTTAATGTTAAATTCATGGCATCTTGATGGTTTATTAATGCCCAGCACAATGTCGCCTATAATGGGTGAGGTTTATGGCTCAAGCCATGAATTTTTCATGGCTGTTTCATGGATGATCTTGCAGTAGTGTAGCTCACCTTGAGCACTTCGTGTTCTGGTGATAGACTGGTGGTTTAGACCTAAAATTTTCTAAGTGTGGGCACTTTTGCGGCATAAGGTCTCACTAGGCTTAATAGCTTCGGCAACCATCCCTGAACAGATTTTGCCCTGTTGCCCAAAAAATAAAATCATTAATGAGGTCTCAATTGGGGTCAAAGGTCAACAGGTACATTTCACGTAAGCGAATTCTATGGGTATATAGGAAAAATAGGATATAAAGGAAAAAAATCTTAATCAACATCAGTTAATATTGAAGGGCCATTTGTTCCTAATTTGAACAAGAGGGCCATAGTGGCCCTTAATCGCTCACCTGAATGAACTGTCAAAAATTTTCAAAAGAAGTATGAGAAATAGAATGATGAATGACTGAGCTAAACAAAGCTGTTGCTTCTATACAACTTGTGAATCCTTTTTTAACAATATTAAGGTTGACCAACAAGGATTTATAATTGATTTTTTGACCTGGTTTTTGACCCCAGTTGACCCGATTTCGATCTCATCCCAGATTTCAGCTACACAATCATTCTGACACAATTTCAGATTGATTAGCCAAAAATTGTAGCCTCTAGAGTGCAAACAAGGTTTTTCTTAGATTTGACCCTGTGACCTAGTTTTTGACCCCAGATGACCCAATTTCAAACTTGTCCGAGATTTAATCAAGACAATCATTTTGACCAAAATTCAAGTTGATCGAGCAAAAAATGTTGCCACTTGAGCGCCTACAAGGGTTTTCTAAGATTTGACCCTGTGACCTACTTTTTGACCCAAGTTTACCCAATTTCAAACTCGTCTGAGATTTTATCAAGACAATCATTCTGACCAAATTTCAGTTTGATCGGGCAAAAAATGTGGCCTCTAGAGTGCATACAAGGGTTTTCTAAGATTTGACCCTGTGACCTAATTTCTGACCCAACTTGACCCAATTTTGAACTTGTCCGAGATTTGATCAAGACAATCATTCTGGCAAAATTTCAGGTTGATCACGCAAAAAAAGTGGCCCCCAGAGTGCATACAAGGGGTTCCAAGATTTGACCCCGTGACCTAGTGATTGACCCCACATGACCCAATTTCAAACTTGTCCAAGATTTTATCAAGGCAATCATTCTGACCAAATAATAAGTTGATCAGACCAAAAATAAGACCTCTAGAGTGCATACTAGGTTTTTCTAAGAAATGACCCGTGACCTAGTTTCTGACCCCAGTTGACCCAATTTCAAACATGTCCGAGATTTTATCAAGACAATCATTCTGACCAAATTTCAAGTTGATCAGACCAAAAATGTGGCCACTTGAGTGCCTACAAGGTTTTTCTTAGATTTGACACTGTGACCTAGTTTTTGACCCCAGTTGACCCAATTTCTATCTCATTTGAGATTTTATCAAGACAATCATTCTGACCAAAATTCAGGTTGATTGGGCAAAAAATGTGGTCTCTAGAGTGCATAAAAGGGTTTTCTAAGATTTGACCCTGTGACCTACTTTTTGACCAAAGTTTACCCAATTTCAAACTCATCCGAGATTTCATCAAGAAAATCATCCTGACCAAATTTCAGTTTGATCGGGCAAAAAATGTGGCCTCTAGAGTGCATACAAGGGTTTCTTAGATTTGACACTGTGACCTAGTTTTCGACCCCAGTTGACCCAATTTCTATCTCATTTGAGATTTTATCAAGACAATCATTCTGACCAAAATTCAGGTTGATCGGGCCAAAAATGTGGCCTCTAGAGTGCATACAAGGTTTTTCTAAGATTTGACCCTGTGACCTAGTTTTTGACCCCAGTTGACCCAATTTCAAACTTGTACGAGATTTTATCAAGACAATCATTCTGACCAAATTTCAAGTTGATCAGACCAAAAATGTGACCTCTAGAGTGCATACTAGGTTTTTCTAAGATTTGACCCTGTGACCTAGTTTTTGACCCCATTTGACCCAATTTCAAACTTGTGCGAGATTTTATCAAGACAATCATTCTGATCAAATTTCAAGTTGATCAGACCAAAAATGTGACCTCTAGAGTGCATACAAGGTTTTTCTAAGATTTGACCCTTTGACCAAGTTTTTGACCCCAGTTGAGCCAATTTCAAACATGTCCGAGATTTTATCAAGACAATCATTCTGACCAAATTTCAAGTTGATCAGACCAAAAATGTGACCTCTAGAGTGCATACTAGGTTTTTCTAAGATTTGACCCTGTGACCCAGTTTTTGACCACATTTGACCCAATTTCAAACTTGTCCGAGATTTTATCAAGACAATCATTCTGACCAAATTTCAAGTTGATCAGACAAAAAATGTGACCTTTAGAGTGCATACAAGGTTTTTCTAAGATTTGACCCTGTGACCTAGTTTTTGACCCCATTTGACCCAATTTTGAACTCGTCTGAGATTTTATCAAGACAATCATTCTGACCAAATTTCAGGTTGATTGGGCAAAAAATGTGGCCTCTAGAGTGCATACAAGGTAAATGTTGACGACACACGACGGACGACACACGACTGACGACGGACGACGAACGACGGACAACGGACATCCACCCAACCACAAAAGCTCACCTTGAGCACTTCGTGCTCAGGTGAGCTAAAAACATTTGGTGTTGGGTTATATTATGTAATGTTATATTTTTAACCCTTAACTCGACTAAAAATGCTGACTTGCCTTGCTAAATAGACTACTGCTTTATGATTTTAGACAGAAAGCGTTGTTCAACCTTATTTAGACCTATGTTATCATTTATTTCGTATTTTGAGGAAGTCTTTGATTCATAAACATGTAAACAATGCTGTCTCGAAAAAATACAAAACGTTTGTTTGTTAATGGCGTTATACTTTTCAGCCTATAAAAGGGAGAAATCGGCCTTAAGTATAGTACATATAAGTACATATGTTTGGACAAACAACATGAGATTTTGTAATAAACAAAGTAAATGAGTAAAAAAGGTATGACAAGTTGTGATTTGAAGACTCTGGTATAATAAAAGATAATAATTCTTTAATGTTCCTATTTTTTCAAATATGTGTAAAATACGTTACCCATTCAGATTAGATTTAAAAAAATACAATATATGAAGTTATTAAAGTTAAGAACTTCTTTCATTTTCTTATTTCAATGTTTCTTTTTATTTTCAAAATGTCTCGAACACAAGAAAATTGTTTGACATTCGAATATCATTAAAAGATTAGTGTAAGTTACTATATTTTACGCTGTTGAAACCCTAGTTATTAACATTCGCATCTCAAAAATGACTCGCAGCTAATTAAAATTGTAATATTTAAGTGAAATATATCAATGAAAGTGATTTACGTCTCCAAGAATATGTATTGCATTGGATTGAACAACAACATAAGACTATTTCTTAGTGAGGTAAAATACAATATGTGTAATATACGTTACCCATTAAATCTTAATTTTATAATTAGAAGAAACGTTATAATTGTATTTCATGGAATGCATATCTCAGTTTCGTTTATTTATTTCAAATCTATATTATGTGGAGTCTTGTGACACAATTTTAATTGCCGTGAACCATTTGTTTGTAAGACACGTGTTATTTATTTTTTTTCATTTTTGAATGTATTGAAAACTTTCCCAACTTTATTCACCTTAACATGCATATTTACACTTAATTAATGTCTTTTCACGGCCACGAGAGAAGAGATTCAATGGCTTGAAACCAAATGCTGCCCAGGGCTGACTGGCCCTGGCTATTTAGTTTCTTGCCCATAAACAGTGTCGGTGATGTAGGGCTCGAATCAAGAGTCGAGCGCCTATACTATTATGCACAAGCCAAACGAAACAGTAAAGATAAAATTGAGACACTTTGACTCGAAAACTATTCTTTCGTATTTTCAAATATTCACTGCTATAGTGTATCAAGTAGAATACTAGAAAAAAGAATCAATGTACGAAAAGCATAACGATTTCAAAAATGTATAGGTTAGCAAATAACAGCGGTATGTAATAATAAAGAATTGAGAAATGCAAAAGGCAATCTCAAAGACACCACTTAACATCTTATGTGAATATACAGACGAAAAAGTAACATACTCCGTAGATAACTAATAAAAAATAATTAAAATAGCAAAGCTTTCTATTGTAATTCATTTAATTTAGAACAATTTACGCTAACCTTTCTTTCTGTTGAAATGAATATCTGTTATAAAGTGTTGTTTTGACAAACATTGTTCTATACGTGTATCATATGTTTTTCCGAAATCCCATTGCATCTTACTATTTCAAGTATATGTAAAGCTACATGTGATTACGATGAATAGGTTGTTTACGGAACTATAATCTTTAATATATTTTAACCGCAATCTTACGTCTGTATAGTTACACTAATAACGCACAGTGCTACTAGTGTGTCGATCAAATTTCGACCACGTCAGAAACGCAATTGGACTTGACTGAAAGCAAAAAGCTCTATTATCAGGGTCTTATATGTATCTTTTTTCGCTGCTCAATTCCTCGAATTAAACCGAATTCGAGATATTGTCTTTCCACACCGGCTGTTGGTTGAGCCGTTAACAAACATACGTTTTTCTTGATCATTAATCGACTGTTGTTCTATGTGGTCAACCTAGGCCACATTATTTTCGAAACAACCGGTAATATTGTGGCGCATATTTAATGACTCTTTTTCGTGTATAAAACAGAGAATGTAACACTTTGATTTTTTTCAAAACGCCATTTTAATTTGTATCGATACATGAATATTGTTCTAAAGTTCTTTTTTTGTCCGAAAGGGCAACGTTTGATCATAAAGACCATGTTTCCCGGAATTCAAATATCGTTATTCTTTAAAGGATCAACGTACCTACCTACCAAGGATTCACCATCAGATATGTTCTTTCGGCTGAAAGTGATCGATTTATCACTCATGATAATTTTCTAATTACAATATTGGCAGTTTTCAATGATACGCATTTACCCAACTTCTAATTGGCCTCGTTTAGGCCTTGTTTACATTTGTTACGGAGCCCGTACGGCGCCCGTAACTCGCTGTAACCCTAAAATCGTGCGATGCCCATGCGGCGGCACACGGCGTTTGTGTGATCATCGTACAGCTTTACGGGCTGTGCACCCTTGCGATTTTGTATAAAAAATAGTAATACAAGTTTTTAAAAATCGCAAGACCGCACGGAGACCTTAGCCCGTAGACTCGTCGTATAGGCATCGCACGATCGCCGCACGGATATCGCACGGCCACCGTGCGATATTTTGCCTTTAAAAGTTTAAATCTTTAACGGATCATCCTACGGTCCTCGTGCAGGTACGATGATCGTGCTGTGGCCGCTCGGTTTACAGTGTAAATAATTGACAAATCGCGCAGTCTCCGTGCGATGGGTTCGCACGATTATCTTGCGATCGCTGCACGGGTACCTCAACGATTCTCGTAATAGCTTTATGAAAACCGTGATGAGACCGCACAATTTTGTGAACACATACGCCATAGAAAATAAAATCGTAGGATGTCAAAAATATCATACAAGAAATCGCAGGCTGTGATAACGTACGGCGATCGTGGCAAATGTAAACTAGGCTTTATCGATTTAATTTACATAAAGTAAGCAATAAGCAATACTGGTGGGCTGCACTCATGTACAAAATGTAGTATTATGGGTGTATAAAATGATGCAACATAAGATGTATTTTCACGCTGCTATCCTTCTAGAAATTGATTCCCACTCACTTAGCAATAGAACAAGATAATGTTAATATAGAGGAAAGATTTAAACCGTTTTAGAAAATGGTAGAATCAAATTTCGTAGAAAATACAATTACATTTATTACGATTTTCCTCCGCGGTAACGTACATAGGTCGATTTCATTTGTCGTGTTTTGTAACAAAGGTTCTATGAGAAATTTAACATTACAAAAAACAGAAAATCAAATGAAAGTCAAAACTTTAATACAGGCGAATTGCAAATCCGAAATTCTGGGATATAACGTATTTTACCAGTATTTTCGTTACATCCATGTTTTGCATTCAGTCACTTCGAAATTTATGAAAACTTTCTTAGCTACAGCTTAATTGATCAGTATTATTATTTTCAAGTGTATTGCTAAAGTTTTCAAGTGAAAACCCAATTATATTTCCTATGTGGAGTATTTAAAGGTAACGTATTTTACAATTACCCTGGTAATTATGATATACATGGTAACAATTATAATCATGATATTCAGTTGCGAAAAAGTTATATTTGCCTAAAATAAAAAGAACACAAAAATGTTTTTAAAGAATACAAATTATAAGCCACAATGAATTTTTCTATATGGAGTATTTAAAAGTAACGTATTTTACCATTACACGGATAGTCAGAGGAAAAGTGCTTGCAATTACAGATATTATTTTCGATCATTAAAAAGTTATATTCACCAAAAACAGATAAAGATCACAAAAAAATCGCGCAAGAAAAGCTTACGACAAATTAGGGTTTTTTTATAGGTTTAACTGAAAAAAAGGAACACAGCCTTTCATTTACCTCCTTTAAAAACTGACAATAATGACAGGCAGGAGGACGACTATATCAAGATTATTGTGTATGAGGTTAAGCAAACAATTAGTCTATAGATTAGAGGCATAACAATGTAATTCTGATACGCACAGCTCACAAATGCCCGTCTTTCATAGCCTATATGCTATAATTATCGAAATTTACTCCCTTTTGCACCTAATGACCTTTGACCTCATTTATTGACCTTGATAATGATATTTCGGTTGGGCAACAGGCAGATTCTGAAAGGGCAGATGTTACTCTTCAACTTAAGCCCTGTTGCCCTTCATGCCGCGAAAGTGCCCACAAACTCGATTTCTAGCGCACTTATTCCCATATGGCCGCCTGACTATGAGCTAAAAAGGGCAAGAAGCTTATAAAGATCTGTTTAAGGTTCATGTTAAGAGTTTGAGACCCAATTTTAAAGGCGCTTTATTAGTAAAGAAAAAGCAGTATGTCCAGGTATATTATATATCAAAATGAAGCTATTCGTGAGCACAAGCAGTTAGGCAACATAAGACCGCCATAGCTATAGCGGTATAGCCAAAACATTGTGGAAAAGGGTCTGCATGACGGTTGCATAAAATTGTCCCATATTTTAACAAAGTACAGTCTGAAGTACCATCCAGGTAGTGCTACAACCTTAGATATAAAACTCGATCTCAAAAGGCTCTTTTGAAACAATCAATTTCCATTTATTTATCAACATACATCTCAAACCTTTTTGGTCTGTTTTCAAAATAGATGTAAGGTATGGTGCAACATCACACCATAATATTGTGAAATATTTTCTGCAATTTATTTCAAATTATAGTTTTTTTAATTCAATGTTCTACAATATTACTAAATATTTATCATTCTGTGAAATAGAAATTGATATATTGCTAAACAACCTTACAGGTATATAACAATTAATGTCTATTTATGTTGTGATAACACACCATACCCTTAAAAGATCTACATGTTTACAAAATTAGAATGACATATGTGTTTATAAAATAAGTCAAAATAAATTGCTTGCATAACTACGTTTTGGGGCTGAGTTTTATACCAATGGTTGTAGCACTTCCTTGATGGTACTTTAGGCTAGACTTTGTTAAAATATGAGCCAATTTTATCCAACAGTCATGAAGTTGCTTGTTCTGTACAAAATGACCCTTTTCCTCAATGTTTTGGCTATACCGCTATAGTTACAATAGTCTTATGTTTTTCAACTACTTGTGCTCATAAATAGCTTCATTTTGATATATAATATTCCTGGACATACTGCTTTTTCTTGGCAAATAAATGCCCTTAAAATTGGGTCTCAAACACTTTACATGAACCTTAAGATATTTATATAATGAAATACATATCAGAGCTCTAGATAGAGGGTGAAATTTTGATTTCAAACCAAAACATTTTGCTAACCATCTGCCAAACCCTTTTTTGCAAGTACTCATTGAAATTGTCTTATCAAGAAAATTTCAATGAGTATACACAACATAGGATTTCAATGAGAAATAACAGGTTCAGATTGTCAGCACTCTGTAGCAGGACTCTACGTCTATCATTTCTCTTGGTACAGATTATTCAAATGAATACCCACAATACAGGGCCTGATGTACAAGCACTGAAATTTGTAGTTTTAGAATACTTGACTATCATGCAAAAAGAGATTTTCTGGAGCTCCATAAAATAAAAGACAAAAGAGAATGGTTCCAATAGAGGTCAACCAGAGGTCACATTTCTAGATTTAGCATATCAGACAAGTACTAAAGTAGCAACATTAGTCAGCCTGCAAATTTTGAAATAACTTGTCGATTAAGAGTTAAGACATTACCTTCTGGTGAGGTAGGATTCCCATAATGCCCGATCATACATCTATCGCAGTAAGGTCCCGTTGTTCCGTTCAGACAAAAGTCACATTTGCCTGTGCCGTTTTCACACATGCTGTGCCCATTACATTTACAGTCTGTCCCACAATCCACTCCAGTCCAGCCCAGATCGCAGTCACATGTGTATTCCCCTTCAACCTCCAAACATTCACCATGAGCACATTTATGGTAACATCTGTGGAATAGAAGGGTTTACAAACTAAAGCTTCGGTAAAACATGTTTCATGAGGAATCAACCAGAAACAAAATGTGTTACAATTAGATAATTGTTTCTTATCCATGAATAGAGGAAATTCATTTGTTTCAGTGTATGATTGATTTATATTTCATTGAGTGAACAACAAAAGCTTTATTTTCACAAGTGGCAGAGCCATAAGTGAAAATATAGCTTTTGCTATTCACAAAATTAAATATAAATTGATCTTACTCAAAGAAAGAAATGATTTTTATATTTTTTTAAAGCAAAAAATAAGACAAAATGTGAAAATTAGTAGGTCAATGTGCACTTGATTGCTATGCAATGTTAATGATGATGTCACTTATTAGGTTCCACTTTGCTTACGATAGAGTTAAATGAATGAAAGCAGCGTATAAGATTTTGATAGAGTGGAGATGGCAGTCACATATGTATTCAACTTCCACCTCTAAATATTCACCATGAGAACATTATGGTTCATCTGTGGAATAGGGGGATTTTTAAAATAAAGCTCTAGACAACATGAAAAATAAAACTCTAAAATTTGAAAGAAAAAATATATTTCACAAGGTATCATCCAGAAACTAACGAACTGTGTTAGAACTGGAATATTGATAATTGATCAAAATTTAATGATACTTGAATGTTCTAACAGAAGTTTGCAGAATCTTGGGCCTTTTTTTATCTTTCAATAGCGTATCATTTCAATTCTAAAATCCTGTTTTATTAATGTTAATTTGTAAATGATTAAATTTTTGTTTCAAAATCAAAATCACTGTATCTGTTTTGATAATTTGAGCCTTTGTGTTACATTTCCAACAATTTCATTTGTGCAGAATGAGCAGATATTAAGCAGCCTTCACTGTACAGTATAATAACAATATTCTTGGATTGTGCACTGAGACTAGGTCAGTAGCCACCTATTGAAAGTGTACTGAATACTCTGATCAGGATGCAAATCTACAGCCTCAGAGCTACAGATAAAGGGGGTATTTTAGTTTTGGATCAATTTTTTTCATAATAATAGCAAAAACCCTATGTGGTTGGCACTTATTAGAACCGTCCCGTCTAGATGATTCCAGTGAGTATCAACAACATAGGTTTTCATCGAGATATTTACATTTTAGACTGTATTACTCCCCCTTATCTATACCTCTGCAGCCTTATTAGCATATGTTGAACTCATTTGAAATTGTTGGAAATGTCATTCACAGACCCAATTAATTTCTCAGAAAAGGCCATACTAAGAATCTTACGTTCTCTCACAAGTAAGCCTTCCATCTCCCATAAACCCTCTATTACAGGTACAATTATATGATGTTGGTGTGTTAATACAGGTGGCATTCAGGTGACAATCGTCAATCCCTAGTACACATTCTTCTACGTCGGGTACAGTGGTATAGGACCAGATTGCTGGGGCTGTGTCATTCACACTGCTGTCTGCTCTCGCTACCTGCTCTGAGCATGTCAGATCCCCATACGGTCCTATAACATAAATAATTTTAAACTAAGTGAAACATTCATATAATATTTATCATGACACTGAATAAATGATTTTAAACTAAGTGAAACATACATAAAACAATTATCATGACACTGAATTAATATACAAAATATTTTTCACTTCTGAAAACAATTTTTTCAAGAGACATAAGTTTTTCAATCATATATTTAATATAGATCAAGAAGGATATCTTGCCTTTTTTCTATTAACAAGCAATTTCATCTTTTTACCTTATTACTATACAAATATCCATTTGATAACATCCCATAATGATATTTTTTGTGATATCACATGGATATTTTTAGAACAATGATATAATGTGATTATTTTTTAAGAAACTTGCATTTCTGTAAGAAACATCGACGAAAACAAGGTAAATAGAGGTTATAAGATAAATATAATACATACTTAGTGTATTGTATGAAAAAAAATCTAACTTGGTTGTGAAAATTGATAATTGTCTCGGCAGAGCGAGACAGAGCATCAACAATTATCAATTCTCCCAAACTTATTAGATATTTTTTTCATACAAAACACTAAGTATGTACTATATATATCAACAATATTTTCATTCATATGGGATGGATTCTTTTTAATACTGATCCCACTTATCGTTGTTGCCAGTAAACTCTTCCAACTTGGACTATTCTAAAATTTTGAAAGGGTTAAAAATAGAAATTATACCTGCAAAATCTCCTTCAACACATATTCCGATGTTCGGATTCCTTTTATTCCCACACCATCCACAACTGAAAGTTTTCAAACATCTATCTGGTTTTGTGAGGGATGTACAGTTTCTACATGTGTATGGGTTATCACTGTTAGCTACCTCGCTGTCGATCCACTCCGTACACTGACCATGGCGGTGACGAGAGACGTAGTCAGAGAATGGCAGACATGTACGAAGATTCTCACACCAAGCACATTCCACAACATGGAGACAGGCACTACAATTTGTTCTCCTGAAAATTAGAAGAAATAAATTGTACATACAAATAACCCTCAATAAATTTACTTTAGGACTTAACTAATATTTAATGTAATGGTTCATGTTTTCAATTTTTATCAAACCCAATTGACTTCAGAAATTCAAATAGAAACTTTCCTAACAAACAAGATGTGTTTGTGAAACATGAATGCCCCTTAACCAGCAATGTTTCAGAAATTTGACCTTGACAGATGGCCTTGACCTTGTCATATGACCTTGACCTAGGTACCAGCAGATGCGTATAATTGAGGTCTATCATCGTACCAAATAAGAGCATTGTATCTTGAATAGCCCTGAAATTATTGGCAATGTTAAGTTTTTTGGTTAAGTTTTGCAGACAGACAGACAGATGGACAGACGGACAACAGAAAAACAATATGCTCTCGATCTTTCTATGTGGGGGCATAAAAATAGAAATATTTGAATTAGAACCATAAAAGCATTTATTGTTTATGCATTACTTAAAGAAAACAGAGTCCGATGAACTCAATATTTGGAATAATAGACATAAGCCCTTTCTAACTCTTTAGTTACCTCTGCTTCAAATGTAAACTATTCTTTCAGCCCTCATCTTCAGTTAATATAAAGTATGAAGTATTGGAAAGATATGGCATCTTCAAGCTAAACTTCAGGACATGTTTTGAGATTTAAATTTTTCTTAAGTTACCTTAGACAGTGTCCATTTGACTGGGATCTGCCTTAAGTGGTATAAAAGATAACCATTGGTTAAATGTAGACAGGAAGTTATTTTCAGCCAATCAGGTTTGTTGTTTCAAATGTATCAATTGAAACAACAATCCTGATTGGCTGAAATTATCTTTCAGTTAAAATTTAACCTATAGTTATCTTTTATAGAACTGGGCCCAGATGGATTTTGGGGTCACTTCATAGTGAATCCCAGAATCTCAAAATTTGTACCTCCCTGGCCATAATAGGTTTTTTGTTTACTGACAACAGAGACAACTTACTCGTGACAAGATGCAGGACATTCTGCTGGATCATGGACGGCCTCGTTCTTGTCTGCCCGACCTCGTCTAGCACAATACACATTCTTCAACCATTCACAGCGAGAATCCTGAAAGATATCAACTCATTATAAACAAATACCGGTCCTTGTCGAAGATATATCTAATTACTGTTCAAGATGGAAAATTGAATATTTATCCCAATTTGTCCATTGAGAGGACAAAAGCCTGCATTATTTCACATAACGCAGAAAACACTATATTCTTGTTGTTGCAACAATCATCAAGCAGAAAGTTTGTTTAAACAAATTTTGCTTTAGAGGCTTTTCAACCAGTCTGGCTTAAGTTCTCCCAAAATTATGAAGTATAAGATAGGCAGTGTAGACAAAGATTAGATTGCATTAGTGATTGGATAATTAATCGTTATAATCAATAATCAATAAGTTTGGGCTTGTGATGCAGATAATCAATTAAGAAACCTCATAATTGATTTATAGGTTTGTAATATTATTAAATTGAAGCCAATTGATGTCTTGACAGTTTGATGTCACTTATTAGGTTCAGGCTACTTCATATTTTCTAGTACCATCTATGATAAGAAGTTAAACAAGAGGACCAAGATGGTCCTAGATCGCTCTCCTGAGTCTCTTTGACCCCTGGGACATCACATTAATTAGATAGGCAGATCTCAAAAAGAAGATAATTGCCTAAGACCAATACCATGGAACGTTTTCAGCAAAGAGCAAGACAGATATGCCTTTTTGCTCTTTGTTTCTATGTAAAAAGGGATGCACCCGGGCTGACCCCAAATGTGACCCCAGGGTCTTGATATGAACAAACTTGGAAGAGGTCCATAAGATGATGCTACATATAAAATATGAAAGCTGTCTGCCTACTGGTATCAGAGAAGAAGATTTTTGAAGGTTTTCCCAATTTCACCCTTCGTGCTCAGATGAGCTGAAAGAGATGCGCCCGAGTGGAGCCCAAATATGACCCAAGGGTCTTGATATAAGCAAACTTGGTAGGGGCCCACTAGATGATGCTACATACCAAAAATGAAAGCAGTGTGCCCTCTGGTTTTGATCAAAGAAGATTTTAAAAGATTTTCACTCTTTGATTCTATGTAAAAAGGGTTGTGCCCGGGTGGAGCCCAAATATAATCCAAGGGTCTTGATATGAACAAACTTGGTAGAGGTCCACTAGATGATGCTACATACCAAATATGAAAGCTGTCTGCCTTCTGGTTTCAGAGAAGAAGATTTTTGAAGATTTTCATTTTTTTACCCTTCGTGCTCATAAGAGATAAAGGGATGCACCTGTGCAAAGCCCAAATATGACCCAAGGGTCTTGATATGAACAAACTTGGTAGAGGCCCACTAGGTGATGCTACATACCAAATATGAAAGCTGTCTGCCATCTGGTTTCAGAGAAGAAGATTTTTAAAGATTTTCGCTCTTTGATTCTATGTAAAATGGGTTGGGCCCGGGCAAAGCCCAAATATGACCCAAGGGTCTTGATATGAACAAACTTGGTAGAGGTCCACTAGATGATGCTACATACCAAATATGAAAGCTGTCTGCCTTCTGGTTTCAGAGAAGAAGATTTTTAAAGATTTTCATATTTTCACCCTTTTTGTTAAGGGTAAAGGGAAAGTTAAGGGTGGATTTAATATATTTGAACAACTTTGGTAGAGCTTGACCCAGGGAACATCCCTGCCAAGTTTCATCAAGATTGGCCCACTGGTTTAGGAGGAGAAGATGTTTAAAGAAATTGTGGACGATGCACGACGGACGACGGACTACTGACGACAGACGACGGACATTCTACAATCACAAAAGCTCACCTTGAGCACTTCGTGCTCAGGTGAGCTAAAAACAAATCAGATAAGACCATATCAATGCATAATTTTGAAGAAAATCGAATTATCATTGACCTTGTTATGCCATAGTGTACATTCATTGAGAATTGTATTGATTTCTTAAAAAAAAACAATTTAGACTAGTAACGATTTTTAAAGGATTTTTTTTTCAGACTTAAAAGCAAAAGTCAAGTAAGATTTGAAACTGGTTGCCTAACAATAGACTGCTTACCTGTGCAGTCTTATCAAAGTCTATATTGTTTGTCAATGTTATCTGTACTGCAAGAAAATGCTGTGGAAAGGTTAAGAAGGATTTTAACATTTCACTTCAAATTCTCCATATCTGTGAAGGGGTCAACAAAACAAATTTTACCTCAGCGCATGATTTACACTCAACATGGTCTGGACACATGGGACATTGCGTCGGCTCTGTAATGAGCAGATTTTCCCTGTCTGGTCCTGTACAGTTTAACCCCTCTGTGCTGGAGTTTCTGGGTATACAAACATCGTCAGGATCACACCAGCCACACATGGCATCCGTCATGCATGCCAAACAGTTCTTGTGTAGGGAGCATGAGCTGTTCTTAAACGGTTCCAGGAATTCAAAGGTGAATGGGTGGAAGTTCTTAACTGGATTTCCTGAAAATACATGGTGATTTCATTTAGGTAACTGCCTCCAGCTGATAAGATATAAGATAAGATAGATAATCATAGGTTAAATGTAGACAAGAGGTTTTTTCAACCTATCAAGTTTGTTATTTCAATTTTACAAACAACAATTCTGATAGGCTGAAATCAATTTCTTGTCAAATTTAACAAATGGATATCTTTTATACAACCGCGCCCTGATTGCTAACTTATACTTATTTAACTTATACTTTCTATTGTAATGATAATATTTAGCAATACAATTTATTAAAAGAAGGAAATTTTCCCTGTATTTTCAATTTCAATAAAGCAGTTTTGTTGTATGGCAGAAGCTTTATGACCACCTCTTCCATTAATTGTGAAGTCTTTTATAATTTCAATTTGGGACAAAGAATAAAGACAAATGCATGACAAGGTTATTTTATCGTCACTTTGAGACCTTTTAGAATTGGAAAATCTGTTTCTAAAACTAAAGAGTTACCATTCCAGTCCAATCCAACTTTATAAATCTCCTTGATATCTGGGTTGTATTTAGGATACTGGTATCTGCCTTCAAGGTACATAAAGTACTTATTGCCCCTTGATCTGTTCCCAAACAGCATGCTGCCATCATATCGCCGGTCAAAGTCACGTTCCTGCTTCTTTGCTGTGTTGTTTTGTATGATGGTCGCTACAGTATCCTAAAATGTAGAATTCATAAATGATTAAGAACAAAAATATCTTCTAAATTTTTTGAAAGTTAAACAACATGACATTCCAAGAAATAATAAAATAATCATTATCAATTTGGTTTTACATCATCCATAAAGCAATATGTCTTACGAAATGAGCGATGATCTATTGTAAAAATAGTTTTGCATTATGCATTAAACTTACATTTGAAGTTGCCAGTTTAGGACCCTTGCTGATGCTCAATTTAACAGATATCTTTTCTGCAACTAGTCGGAGGAAATATGTATCAGCTCCACTGTGCGAAGGAACTGTGGCATTTAATGGGTGAATGTACCCCATCCAAATAACAAGATCTTCTCCAGGTTTACTGTAGATGTGTCGGAATTTCTCAGTCATGTCTGTTTTTCTGATGATCTCAACCTGAAATAAATTAGGGTAAATGATGAAATCGATTTGAAAATTCATCATATCAACAGGACAATCTGTGGCAAGTTACTCAGCCTTTGAGTATATCTTAAGCTAGCTTGATTATTCCTAGTGCTGGATAGTAACAGCAAATCAAAGTCGACATTGGAAATTCAATAAAATGAAAGTCAGGAGAAAAGAATCTTTGTCAAGAGGCTGATATAAGGGTCACAGAAGCATGTGCAAAGTTTCAAAGCAATAGCTTTAGTAGGAACAGAGATACAACTAACATAAAATAGTTGCACATAAAAGCATAACCAAGATTTTTAAGGCCGAAAAAGGTTAAAATTCTACTTAATTAAATATCAGAGTAATGAATCTTTTTCTGTGGGCTAATAAAATGGTCAAAGAAGCATGTGTAAAAGTTCCAAGCAACAGCTTTACTAGATACAGAAATATTACAGATGTACATCAGTTGCATGTAAAATCTTAACAAAGATTTCTAAGTCTGAAAAGGGTTAAAAATCAACTAAATTCAATACCAGAGAATTTAATCTTTGTCTAGAGGCTGAAATTATGATCACAGAAGCACGTGCAAAGTTTCCAAGCAATAGCTTTACTAGAATTAGAGATATAACTGATGTACAACATTTGCACTTAAAAACTTAACCAAGAGTTTCTCAGTCTGAAAAAGGTTAAAATTCCATGAAATTCAATATCAGAGTAATTAATCTTTGTTAGAAGCTGATATCATGGTAACAGAAGCATGTGTAAAGTTTCCAAGCAAAAGCCTACGAAGAAATACAGCTATAACTGATATACAACATTTACACATAAAAACTTATCCAGGAATTTTTAAGTCCAATAAGGGTTAAAATTCCATTATATTCAATGTCAGAGTATTGAATCTTTGTCAAGAGGCTGATATTATGGTCACAGAAGCATGTGCAACGTTTCAAAGCAATAGCTTTAGTAGAAATAGAGACATTACAGATAAACAACATTTGCCTTAAAAAATTTAACCAAGAATTGCTAAGTCCGAAAAGTGTTAAAATTCCACTAAACTCAATATCAGAGTAATGAATCTTTGTCTAGAGGCTGATATTATGGTCACAGAAGCATGTGCAAAGTTTCAAAACAATAGCTTTAATAGAAACAGAGATTTTAAACACTTGCACGTAAAAACCTAACCAAAGCATTACGCCGACGCCGTCGCCGACACTGATGCCGACGCCAAGGTGACTGGAATAGCCCCCCTTTTCTTCAAATAGTCGAGCTAAAAAGGATGTATATTCACTGATTGCCCACTGAAACAAAGTCATTTCAGGTAATAAGTTGTCCAAAGTGTGATAAATTAAGACTATTTTTGAGCTTGTTTAATTTGTCTTTGGGGCTGACATATGTATTGATAAGTTGAAATTTTTGCGACAGAGTAGTAGTTGCCCTATTTTTAAATACTAAACTTCATCAAAATTATTTCTAAATTTTACATGCTCATCAGTCACTAATATTAAGGTAGTGGACCCATAATAGTTCCTCAACATTTAGGAAGGAATGAGGTTACACAATGTTAACCCAGGTTTCCTAATGAAAATCATTTGGAAAACCTCGGTTAACTCTGTTAAAGTAAATGACTTCGAAAATATTGCGGAACTATTACATGTCCACTACCTTTACAAAGAGAAACATGCTATCGATAATCAAACCCATTTTATAATATTTTACATACTTCATCAGGGTAGTCCAGGTTAACTTTAGGTCGGTACTTTACAGCCTGTAGTCCAGCTGGGTGATCTTCTATACGACACTGATCAATCTGACTCAATGAGGCGCTCAGTCCATCCCACCAACCAGGAATCTTTGACTCAGTCCTGTCTGGAGCAGCACATGTATGCTCTGGCTCTAAAATTAGCACAGATTGTACAATATTATTATGTCATGGAGAACTTTTTCAATGTTTTAAACAAAAAATATACAATGGGCCATCTTATTTCTTTGGAAAGTTTGCTTAAACAGTGGATATTGCTCAAGCAACTACCTCTATTAATCGACCACTTTTAGTAATCGAACATCATAAAAAGTCCCTTCAGCGTAACAAATTCTCCATAGTGGCAATTTTTACTGTAGTTTTAATCCAAGTAATTGTCACTAAACAATAGAGACTGCTTGATAGATGTGTTAACTCCTACAAGATTTATTCAACAGAGTAACTCACTTGATCTCTGTTGACACTGAGCTTGTTTCACACACCAGTTACACGGCTGTATGTACGTCCGTCTTTGTGGGGAGGAATCTGTCAGTGTTGCACCTTGGCCTTGACTAAGACACTCGAGACATGATGTTAATCGTCCACAAATACCAGGACATTTCGCCTCCTTGTAGTAATTGGCCTTTTCTCGACAGAGCTGAAATAGAAACTTTTCTATGCTTAAGTCAAATACATATGGTAAAAAGAAAATTAAATGAGATCCTAGTCAGACGGTGTGGTTTGCTCAGACAGACTAGGGTCTAAACTGTTAGCCCTGGGGTAATTTTTTTAATCTAGAATTATCAATCTACCTTCCCCTTCAAAGAATTTTTCAAATGCCAGCTCTGGTTTAAATATGCTGGGTCCAATCCCTTTTTCAAAGATAAAAGGCACAAATTGAGACAGAGCAATTCCTATCATCATTGATGGAATTGCATTCTCAGTAAGTTAAAGTCAAGAATTTAATCCCACTTGTAACTTCACTTTTTGCATACATTTCGAGTTTACATCTTTTTTCATTATGTATCATATGATTTTTGTTTTCGAATCCTGGTTTATTTTCCAGACCTTATTCTAATACAATTCACATTGGACTCTCCATTTCAGTTCCTTTGTAAACAAATGAATATGTTCGTGTTTAATTTCTGATATGTGACCCGTCACGCAAAAAGGGACCATCTTGGTAGTGCGTAAAAAGTTGACCCTGGACAGAATACACAGAGTGCGCAGTCTGATTAGGGTGAAACATTTCGCACTTTACTTTATTTAAAAATTTAGAATAATCAATTTCCAACCCAAAAAAGAATTCATGAAATGTGACCTCTGGTTGGCCAGTACTAGAACAGATCTAAAATTATCTATTTCACAGAGTTCAAAGATGGTCCCTTTTAGTGTGACGGCTCACACATTCATTTAACATCTTCTGCTAAGCTTTTCTCGACTTCATTTGCAGTCAACTTAAGATTGCCGTTCTATTATTGTGTATGACCAAAGATTATCATATATATATGTACAATCTAAGCCATGAAAAGCAAAAGCACTG
Source organism: Fragum whitleyi (assembly GCA_948146395.1). Lineage (NCBI taxonomy): Eukaryota > Metazoa > Mollusca > Bivalvia > Cardiida > Cardiidae > Fragum > Fragum whitleyi. Next base: position 86,718,661 of record OX411543.1, on the reverse strand, counting down.
ACCTGATCCTGTGATCGATGTAGACAACCCTTGTCATTGGTAGTGCTGATATTATTGCAGTAAAAACAGTCAGGATTGAACACGCATACATCTACATTTGTGTAGTTAACACAGTAATCTATATCCAAACTAGCTTCAAACTGAAAACAGAAAAATGAATAAAATTGTGGAAAGTAGCCCATACACAATTAATATATTAGGGTTATTTTCCTAAGAAACTGGGGCCATTCATAGGCAGGCCCCTTCGCCTCAGAGAATTTTTGTCATTGGTGGTGTCAAGATTGAACACACATACATTTGTGTAGTTAACACAGTAATCTATGTCTAAACAAGCTTCAAACTAAAATCAGAAAATCAATTAGTGTCATATTTCCAATAATTTCGCATAGGAAGGAAAAGTTATAATGTTTGACTTACAGTGGGTGGGGCAACATACTGTGGAAACTTGAAGGCCACAAGGTCATCTCTCACATAGCCACTGTATCCACCAGCGATCAGTAAAATATTACCATATGCAGCCGCAGCAACATGACTTACACGACCTGTCTGCTTTACTTTATTCCTGTCATTGTACTCTGTGGAAAAAAACAAAATTTGTACACCTATAAAATACAGTGGTCTCCAGCTAACTTTTATCATTTTTTTTATTTTAACCGTTTTAACCCTTGTCATGCTGAATAAATTTTGACTTAAAATTTCAATCAAAATCATAGGGTAACAAGAGCTGTCACTGTAAGATGACAATGCCCCCGACACCGCTTTGATTTAGAAGTTATGGCCAATGTTAAAGTTTTTGGACGGAATGACGGACGGACGGACAGACGGACGGACGGACAGACTGACGGACAGACGGACGGACGGACAAGTCAAATTTATGATGCCTCCCTATCGGGGGCATAAAAAGCACTAAAAGAACAAACAGTAGGTCATGTTTTACTTGAAAAAATAAATCTATTGACAATTCTGGTTTGAAAGTGAGAAACAGGTGGAAACAGGTGGTGTCGACTAACATCACACTGCACATATGTGCAGGCTGATGTTTGTCTATAGCTCCTGCCAAAGCAGGAATATTCTGGGCTCAGCATGACAAGGGTTAATACTGAAAAAAAATCTTGGCAAAATTGTTACAAAATTAAAGTCCTCAAAACACTGACTGCAATATATGTGAGTCGCCAGAGTTGGTATTCATTTTGAAAATTTACAGGGCTCATGCTTGTGTTTGAAATTACTCCTTAACCATGAAATTCTTGGGGTCAAAACTCAATCTAAAGGGGTTAAAACAACAGAAAAGGCAAATTGTGAGTAGAATCTTACAGGTTTCAGTGAGAATTGAATTTTGTTAAATAATGTGAATGGAAATATAAAAAGTAAAATTTGAAATAGTATACAAAATACATCATTGAAAATTTGATAGATAAACCTCAGTGGAGAATTTTCTAAGGATCAAAAATCAGACATTTTCAGATTTTTTAGAGTCAAAACCCTGGTTTAAGGGTCAAACACAAGCCCTGATTTAAATTGTATGCTTTCTGGTTCATAAAAGGAAACACAGGCGGTATAGACAAAGATCAGATTGAACATATGTGCAGGCTGCTGTTTGTCTATAGCTTCTGCCAAGGCTGGAATAATTGCCGGGTTCAACATGACAAGGGTTAAATAAGCTCAAATTGGCAGATATTGTCAGTGATAATGAAAAGTGGGTACTATTAGAAATGTAACTATCCATGTGAAAATGAAACAAGAGATGTTTGTAAAACATTTATGCCCCCCCCCCCCCCTCCCCCTTAAAGCAGGTTAAAAGCCTATCATTTGTCAATCAACAAAGGACAATCACTTACAAAATATGATGAGTAGAGTTATGGTTCTTGTGCACAGCACAATGAGATCTATCCACCTGTGAAGTTTAATGATTCCAGCTTGCAATGCATACTTTTTGAGATATAGTCCGGACAAAAAAGGTCTTTGGGAGGACGGACCGAGAGAGACTGACCGAATGACTAGTGCAAAGAAATATACCCCCTCTTCTTCCAAAGGGGGCATAAATATTGTGGAAAAGGGAGAAATTTCTTGTTACATCTGATTTCTCCATTATCAACATTATATTTTAAGTAAAAAAAACCCTTAGGAAAACCTTAAAAACCTTTTAATTGTGAAGTTAAGGGTTACTTACATTTATTTTATTGCTTTCTCTTGATATATGATATATGTCTTCCCTTCTCATTTTTTTTTTCAAATTTATAAAACATTGCTCAAACCTACTGACTCATTTGCGAAGGGTTATGTTGTTTATGGACTAAGAATAAACCTGACATTACCTGACAATACAATTGGATTTTAAACTGGTATTCAAGGGATAGGCAAAATGTCAACTACATTCAGATTGATTATTCAATTATTTCATTAATTCACTGGAAAAAAATATGGTCTAGAAAATTGCCAGGAATGCCATAAAGTCCATTTACCAAACATTACTAAATATTTATCAATGTTATAGATATTGACTTCTAGAGCTCCAGATACAGAGAGTATTTTTGTCCTCGATTGTAAAATTCATTATCCACAATTCAAGCCCTATGCTGTTGACACTTATTAGAATTGTCTTTGCAAGCCAATTTTAATGAGAACCCACAACATAGGGTTTGGACACGAAATGAGAAATTTAAATTGCCATCACCCCTCTTTTTGGATCTCTTGATTTGAAACCTGTTAAGTCAATGGACCTCAATGGGAGTTAGAAAATGTACCACTGATCCTGGCCAGTCCAAGTAGATTGAGCCATCTGACCAGCTTAGAACACAAGAGATCCACTTGGAGGAAATTACTACAGGGTCATAATAAGATATCGGATTTTTTGGGGGTCAAAATCCTGGTTTAAGGGTCTAAACATCAGAACCCTGGTTTAAGAGTCAAACATGTCAAAACCCTGGTTTAAGGGTCAAACACAAGCCCTGTTGATAATGTATCCAGTGCCAATTCTAGGAGGGGGCATTGCCCTTTTTTAGCACATACTTTTGGAAAGTCCTCCATATTTTTGAAGATGATTGGGGATTTTTTATCATAGAGAAAGAGCAAAAATTCCATCTTTTTGGCAATTTTGTCGGTTTCAACAAAATTCCCCCGTTTTCCCAATCCTAGAATAGACACTGAGTATCACCCTTAAACTCCCTAAGAATAAAATAGGTACTTACTTCTCATTAGGTGTTCCAGTTTGACCCAAGTATGGCAGCCAAGATGATAGAGATAGATATTGTAATCATAACACTTCTCTATCAAGTGATGTACATGCGTATTTCCTCCGTACACAATCATGTAATTACCCATAATCAGTGCCGAATGAAAAGAACGTTGATGCGGTATTGTTGACTCATCAGATTCGTCGAAAACAATTCTAGACCAGATCTTGTTTTCAATTTGAAAGACATGTAGATTTTTCGAATGTGTTCCAAAACGAGGTTGATCGGTAGTGTGTGAATATCCGCCGTAGACAAGTAATGATTTTGACTCTTTGTGGTAAACTGTAGAATGTCCGACTAGTCGACGTTGAGATGCTTTTCCCCCTTTTGGTAAAATTTCAGACCATTCTTCAGGGTCTGTCCCATTGATAACAAACATTTTTGACCAGAAAAGACCATCTTCAGTTTTTCCACCAAATAAATACAGAAGTTCATCGTCTACTACAGTCAAAGTGTGTCCCGACACATTTAATGGTATAACTGAACTATTTAATGCACATAAAATCCAAGTTTCTGTGGTTGCATTGAAATACCACAGATCGTTACTATAGTGACCAGCACCCATGATTCCCCCAAACATGTAAAACCCAAACCCAAATGGTACGATCGCATGTTCATATCGTCCACTTGGCCAATCCTCTTTTCTCTCAAGTGTCTCCCAGTGATTTGTGTCAAAACAATATCTTACGAGATCATTCAAAATTTCATTTAATGTAAACCCTCCAAATATGTATAAACAATTGTTCTGCGATAAAAATGCACCAGCATGAGCCGAGCGGGCAGTAAACCCCATACCACCGGGCATGATCTCATACCAGCGTTCACTCCCCTCCGCATCATTGAGCGATATATTGCACGTATACCCTGAAAAGCCCTCATCACATTCACAATACGTAGAATTCACACACGTTCCATTGGTACCACAATCATCAGGACAAAGCTGTGTTTGACAAGCATATCCTGTGTAGCCCTGTAAGCACAGGCAAGCATTGTCCACACAATGACCCTGGTTTGAGCAGTTCAGCGGACACTCTTGGATGGAATAGTTAGCCTCAAACCCAGGTTGTTCATAGTTCCTATCACTGAAGAGGTACACCAGCATCTGAAGAATAGATTCAAAGTCAATTAAGTGGAATCCTTTTAATGGCAATATCAGTTTGTCAAACATCTAGAGGGGTCAGTGCAAAACTGTCTTAAGTGCCTAGATATTCTCATGCAATTAAACAAAAGCATTTATATAAAAAACTATCAGGTGCATGCATTTCAAGGGTCAGCTCAAAACTATTGTAAGTGCCTTGTACTATGTAGGACATGTAGAAGCTGCATTCGGAACATCTATCTGCCATTTCCGTAAACTGCAACAGACCTCGGATGTATATAAGGCGGATTGGTATGTAATAAAATTGTGGAAACAGTGTAAGAAAAATTTGCGCAGAATCAACCGGTGCTATCTTAAGATTTATATTTTTTAAAGAACATTACGGCTGAAAAATCTTATTTTTGAGAATGAAGAGTCAATCTCAAAAATTAAGATCTCTCAGCCGTTATTTAAGAATCTAAAGATATTTATGTAAGGAAATGATAGTTTCACGTCAGTGACTTAAACGAGTAGTGTTGGCGACGTCAAATTTTTTCACTTAAAGTTTCGAGGGCTAATGCCATTTTAACTGACCTTATCGAGTTTTTCCAAGGTTTTCCCGTAATTTTTGAATGTACATCTGAAGTTGATCGTGAGATTGGCCGAGTGGTCTTCCAAATGAAAGAAGCTGTGCTACACTTAATCTAAATTTGAAAGTTTCATATCATTATGTGACCTTAACCTCGGATAATCCATATCTCCTTATGATCTCCTACAAAAGTGTCAAATTAACTTCAAATCAATTTAAATGAAGGATAGTTTCACCCTGGATATAAAAGTGACCTTGGGCTACAATCTTTAAGATTTCTAAAAATAACAACATGAGTTCATTTACAGGCCCCTTTCCCTCAAGAGAATTTTTACCCTACAAATACTTTTTTCTCCTCTGCTTTCAAATCAATATTCCCCACTAAGAAAAGGTCATGTCTCGCTTGGTCAGTGAATTTTTTTTTAAAAGATAATTTCATTGGTTTAATTCTAAAACCTTGTAACTACAGCTTGTTAAAAGCTGTAGCTACTAGGTTTTAGAATTTAACCAACAATTTACTTGGATAAAGACATGAAATTTAGTTCTGTTTTCCTAAATAAATCATTTGGTGTCACTTTATCACAGGTGGTAAATGAGGGAACATGCTCCAACAAGGTGCCAAATGGTCACAAGATACGCCCGTCACACTGCTTAGTATTAACTGGGGGTTTGAATAGAACTGAGGTTATTTTGAATGAATATTTTTTGCACCCATGAAGTTTCATCTGAAAAACAACAAAGGGCAATAACTCAAAAGATAGGCCAGGTAGAGTTGTGGTTCTTGTGCACTGCACTCCCCCTTTGTGAGATCTATACACCCATGAAGTTTCATGATCCTAGCTATTATACTTTAAGAGATATACTCCGGACAAGATTCAAGTCTGAAAAACAACAAAGGGCAATAACTCAAAAAATAGGCCAGGTAGAGTTGTGGTTCTTGTGCACTGCACTCCCCCTTGATGAGATCTATACACCCATGAAGTTTCATGATCCTAGCTATTATACTTTTAGAGATATACTCCGGACAAGATTCAAGTCTGAAAAAACAACAAAGGGCAATAACTCAGAAAATAGGCCAGGTAGAGTTATGAATCTTGTGCACTGCACTCCCCCTTGTTGAGATCTATACACCCATGAAGTTTCATGATCCTAGCTATTATACTTTAAGAGGTATACTGGGGACAAGATTCAAGTCTGAAAAAAAACAAAGGGCAATAACTCAAAAAATAGGCCAGGTAGAGTTGTGGTTCTTGTGCACTGCACTCCCCCTATGTGAAATCTATACACCCATGAAGTTTCATGATCCTAGCTATTATACTTTAAGAGATGTACTCCGGACAAGATTCAAGTCTGAAAAACAACAAAGGGCAATAACTCAAAAAATAGGCCAGGTAGAGTTATGGTTCTTGTGCACTGCACTCCCCCTTGGTGAGATCTATACACCCATGAAGTTTCATGATCCTAGCTATAATACTCTTAGAGATATACTCCGGACAAGATTCTAGTCTGAAAAAAAACAAAGGGCAATAACTCAAAAAATAGGCCAGGTAGAGTTGTGGTTCTTGTGCACTGCACTCCGCAATGATGAGAAGAATACAATTGCCAAGTTTGAAGTCGATCGGACTTCAAGTGACAGAGTTATGCTCCGGACAAAGAAGTGGACGCCGCCGGACGCCCGGACGCCCGGACACCCGGACGCCCGGACGCCGGACGTCACGGGTGATCCCATAATATGTCCCGTCTTCGACGGGCGTATAAAAAGAGTCAACTATATTTTGTTGCCTAGAGAAAAACGGGTACTTCCGAGGTAGTTGCATAAAGCGCAAAACATTATGGACAGACTGACACACATCTACCCAAGTGTAGTTATGACAAATTCGTCTTACTCACCACAAGCCAGGGATGTCTGTGGTCTAGAGGTAGAGCATCGGCCTCTTAACCCAAAGGTCCTGTGTTCAACTCCTGGGAACAACTATAGATCAGAGTTCTTTCATTGGCTCATACATTTTAGGTGAGAAATGGTGAATTTTCCAGGAAGCAGAATCAAGAGGGATTTATCTAAGTTGTAAGAACTTGTCACCAAATAGGTGTAAAGTAAATAGGATTAAACCAAACTACAAGTGAGGTACATTCAGAGTGTGTATTATCCAAGATTAATGCCCTGGCAGGGCGGAGCCTAAGTAACGGGTCGTTGCACTTAAGGTTAAGGGAAATCAGCTTTTATCTTAAATAACCTACTTCTAAAGAGAGTCGACATAAATAACTCGAGACCATAAGTCGTAGATTGGTAACCAAATCCTCGTAACTTCAGCTTAATTAAGCTGAAGTTACGAGGCATTGGTTACCAAACGATGAAATGTGTTCACTCTCTAAAACCACGTGAATCCTAAAGGTTTAAGGATACAGTTATTTGCACGCGTTAACGATGATTACCGATTAAAATTCGAAAGACCCAAACTATTGAAAGGTAAACTCGCCAATTTACGTCACGGTTAAGCCCCGCCCTGCCAGTTCATTAATTACGCAGAATAAATACTGTCTACAAGGAAAGAGTTTGTTTACAGTTTAAAGCCACACTACAGGTTTCATTTTGACACAATATCTCCTCAATAATTAATGAATCCTTCCATAGGACTCTGACCCGATTTTCTATCAGAACATTTTGTTTAATAATATTGTCATCTTTTCCTCAAAACACATTTTCTTTGTACTTTAGGAAAATGCTACATGCTAACAGGTCTTTGCTTAATTTCTGCATCTAGACCCTATCCCTTACTGGCCAACATGTTTTCACAATTGAGACTTTAAGATTGATTGGGGTTTTACGCCGCTTTCAATGGAGCACCTAACAATGGTTTCCAGGTATTTCTCTCACCAGTAAAACCACCATATCCTTTCCTAACCTCCAGCTGCTATCTCACATAGGTCTACAATTTAGGTGAGAGACAAATAGTCGGAAAGAATGAGTGCCGCCGTTGGGGATTGAACCCGGGACCTTTAGTTTGACAGTACGACGCGTTACCAACTGCGCAATGACAGGGGCTTGAGACTTTAAGAGTCTGATGTGATACCTGGCAACTTTTACGAGTAGTTCTAATAAAATTAACTTTGAGACTGGATTTTTTTCATAACAGACAGTGAACAGTTGGGTATTGGTTGGATAGTCAAGGGCCTGGGAATATTAGTTTATGGGAGGGGCACATTTCTTAGGTGAAATATGGTAACTGGAAAGGATCCTTATTCCTAGTATAGGATCCTATATCAGTTGTAACTCCCTATCAACATAAAATTAGGTGCAGCTTGAGCTTTCCACCTGATTTTCCTTTTTAAAATAGAAAACTTTAAGTTATACATGTATATTTAAAATAAACACATGTACTGACTCACAATAAGTGCTTCCAGAGTTTAATTTTTATTCAGCATTACAAGGATTATAAATGCTAAGACAACTTTCTTTGCATATTGGACTTAATTTGAGGGTCACAAGTAAAGCGAGTACCTTTCCAGATCTGGCAATAACTGGGTCTGGTGTATTTGCCCCGCTGAGACTAGCCAACATGGGTGACAAGTACGAGTCTCCATCATATATAAACAAGAAGTCATAGGAACATTCGGTACTCAAACTCTCAAATTCCAGATAAATGGTCTTGTTAGGAGATCCAGCTGAAATAGACAAAGTACAATGTATATATCATTTATCTGACCACAAAACTATAGACTGGTCAAATTTCAAAGAAGTTATAGACTACAATTTAAAGTAAGTTTGAACACATTTTATTGCCAATCATTTTCAATTACAAACACACAATAATACTGTCAAAGGGGTCTGGCCACATCTTATATTTACATTTTGTCATTCACACATTTTAAGCTGTTGAAATAGTAAAATAAGCAAGAGCACAGCACAAGGTTGCCAACACTCGACTGCAGTTGCTGGATAATGTAACAAATCTATAAAGCCTAAAAAAAGGCATTACTCTTACAAAAAAGCTTTCAGAGTTTTCTCCCTTGATAGTGCTAAAGATGATGACTAACACACATGCTAGGTTTCATGTAGTTATCTTCAATAAATAAGAGATACAACTAAGTTTAAAGTTTGTCCCAAAAAGCCTAAGCCAACAATGCCTCGGTGATGACATCTCCGAAAACAGCTGAGCTCAAAACGTCTTTGGGGAAAAATGTTGTGCACAATGAAGAAATAGCATAAAAAAGCTATTTCTTCATTTTCTCACATCTTCTCCAGCTTCTCGCTTTTGACAAGTCAAAGAGAGGGGTTATTTTGGAGCTGGTGGACACAAAAGTTTAAACAAATAATAAAATAAATTCTGGGTAAACTGTCTTTCATATGAATGTTTGACCTTCCACAGAGGTCCTGGACTAAGTATTTTATTCAAAGCCAAATACCAAAAATACCAAAAACAAAATACAGAACGTCGTGTGAAAGCAATGGCCAATGTGACCAGTCCAAAGGCAGGCATTTTCCAGACAGATTTTAATGTCCTTTAATGCCAAATTGCCCATAATGACAAATATTAGGGGCTCCAATTCTTAGTTCATATAACTTTTCTCATATTCAACTGAGAATCTAGCCAAACTTCAATGAATACTTTATTTATTCTTACATTGTAAAGTTAGTGTTTAAAGCACAAATTCACCATCCTAATCTTATTTTTTTATTTATTTATTCTATCTTATTATTATTTTTTGCATTTAACATAAGAATGTCATCAGAAACTAGAAAGCCATGAATGGCTTGTGTCGCTCCACAGGCTTGAAATTCTTGTAAAAACAAATAAATTTTTTGACTAGATTTTTAGATATTTAGGGTTTACAGATGTTGAAAATGATTTTCAAAGTTTCAACTATATAACATATTGAGAAATGACCTCCACTCTTAAAAGACATATTTTTCATCAAATCAAAATTATTTTTGGCTGCATGATAATGGGTCACCCAAAGATCATACCATAAAAGTTTGATTGATATCCATCAGTTACATTCTGAGAAAATGATTTTCAAAGTTTCCACTTTATAACATATTGAGAAATGACCTCCGCCCATAAAATGCATATTTTCCATCTGATCACAATAATTTTTGGTACACTGACAAAAGGTCACTCAAGGATCATTCCAGTGAAATTTGGTTGATATCCAAATATTAGATTCTGAGAAAATGATTTTCAAAGTTTCCACTATATAACATATAGAGAAATGACCTCTGCCCATAAAATGCATATTTTCCATCTGATCACAATGATTTTTTGTAGACTGACAAAGGGTCACTCAAGAATCATTCAAGTGAAATTTGGTTGATTTCCGTCAGTTACATTCTGAGAAAATGATTTTCAAAGTTTCCACTATATAACATATAGAGAATTGACCTCCACCCATAAAATGCATATTTTCCATCTGATCACAATGATTGTTTGTAGACTGATAAAGAGTCACCAAAGGCTCATTTAATTTGTATCCATTGATTAGAATCTAAGAAAACTCACTTTTTACCATATTTGGAAATTAGCCACGCCCATTAAATCCATATTTTTCATTGGATTTTGAACAATTTTGAAAGAGGGTCATCCAAGGATCATTCCTGTTAAGTTTGGTTGAAATTGATCCAGTAATTTCTGAGGAGAAGATTTTTAAAGATAAGTTAACGACCGCACGCACACACAGACGGACAGACGGACACACGACGGACACAACGCCATGACAATAGCCCCAGTGGCTTTCAGCCAGTGGAGCTAAAAAATCAATTTACTGTCAAATTTTGAGTACAAGTAAATTCTCAGTTAAAGTTGAGGGGGTAACAAGTTTTATAATCGGGGGCCCAGAGTGTTCCCTTGTAATGTTTTTTGCCTTATAATTGATATGAATAAATATACCCTATTTTTTTTTTTTAGCATTAAAAGGATTGGAAAAAAATCCCTTTGTTAATTGACACTGTTTTCAAGTTCAAGTTAATCAGACATTAAATGATGTATCATTTCTTAATTGAGTGCATGTCTTTGTAGCTTGTATAAATTTGCCTATTTGAAGGCATAGTAAATGCATTGTAATTATTTTTTTTTCTCTAACTTAATTAATTTAACTCTTAATACAATTAATTTTCAGTGTTTTTGACATATCAAGTGTAAACACATAAACTAAGAAATTGAAAATAATTTTCTTTTAAAAAATGCTTTAGCACTGAGCTATCTGCAGTCCTGCGTGCAACCCTATGAATCTAAACACTGAACAAGTCAGAGCTACAGCAGGGATAATTCTGGCTCAGAATATCATGTGTGAAAATATCTCATTCAGCCAAATCTAATGAAAATCTAAGAATTCTTGGCAAGATATTTGATCCTTCTCTGAATATCATTTTGCTTTGAGATTTTTCTCTCATTTAACCAGTTTCAATGAGATTTCTGGCATAAAAATGAGAGAATCTCTCAATATCTCATCCCAAAATGATCCCTGCTACAGATAGAGGGGGTATTTGGCTTTTAGATCAATAGAGGGGGTATTTGGCTTTTAGATCAAAGTATTTCATTAATCATAGCTCAAATCCTATGTTGTGAATACTCATTGGAATCGTCTTGTTGAGACGATTCAAATGAGTATCCACAACATAGGGTTTTATACAGAAAAAAAGATTCTAGATTGGCTATACCTCCTCTTATCAGTACCTCAGGCAAGTGCTAGATAATATAATAAATCCAAGATGAAAGGGGCATAAGAACATTACAAGAGATATGACCAAGGTAACAGAGAGTCATCGCAACACCAACACCAAAGCCAACTCTGATGCAAACAATGCCAAAGTGATGACAATACCTTGGGTTTTCGTGGAAAACAGCTGAGCTATAGTGTTAACAAAATATTGTATTGAAGTACCCATCCCTCTTTTGTACCAAGGCACTTTTCAGAACAAGAATACATCCTTTATAATATACGATGCCGCGGCAATAGCGCAGTTGGTAGCGCGCCGGACTTCTAATCCAGGGGTCTATATTCGCACGGGTTCGATCCCCGGCCGCGGCACTTATCCTTTCCGACATTTGTCTTCCACCAATGGGTAGATAATCGTAAACCTATGTGGAATAGCAACTGGAGGCTAGGAAAGGGATGTGGTGGTAGTACTGGTGTGAGAAATACCAGGAATCCATCGTTAGGTGCTCCAGTCGTCGCGATATAACTGAGAGATTGTTGAAAGCAACGTAAAACCCCAATTCAAATTCAAATTTATAATATACGATCCAACATGAGATAAGAGACCGCAGTAAGTCCTTGAAAATATGTGAGAAAAGAGACCTTTCACAGGTCAACCTTTGAGGCCTTGTTTTCCTTATAAACATTTAGTACTGAAACATGACAAGTTTAGAAAAAGACCATTTTTATAAAAAGACAATGTTCCCAATATCAGTTGTTGTTAAATTGAGCTTGATAGTTGAAAAGACTTAAACTTCCCCATTGTTGCAATACTTTTTGGCTTCTTTCAGTTAATTTTTTCAATATACTGTATTTCTCCTAATAACCTCTCCCGGGAGCTATACAGAACAAGGTCAGGGAGCTTTTATTTAACATGCATTTTCTGATTCTAAAAAATCATTAAAATTCTTGTCTTTTATGCCCTTTTCCCTTTCATTTGAGGTAAATTTCACTCTAAACAACCATTTATATAGAGGATATTCATCTTAAATTAGAGAAGAAGTATCAACAAGTTCTTAAAATTTAGGCAATTGAAGTGGGTTTTCTTAGTAGAAAAATGTAGAGGTGCTACTATGAGGGAGGTTGCTATTATTAGAGAAAATATGGTACTTCATGAGAATAGTGAAGTATAAATTTACTGTCCTGAAGAGTTTATAAACAATTTGATTTTTCCCCTGGATTTCTTTTCTTTCTTTTTTTTTTCTTTTTTAAATTTCATCATTTGTTTTTTTGCCAAAATCCTAGAGAGGGCCTTGCTCTAACTCCAAAATCTGGATACCCGTTAAATAGCTGCCAATAAAATGAATTCTCCTGATTCCATTTCAGATTTAAGCATAAAATATTCATACTTGGAAATGGGTCGCTCACAAAAATTCAATACTTGAGATGGGGAAGCCTGTATTTTGACAGAAAAATTCAAAACAATTTGAATCCATCAACATTCACCCATCTATCACATAATGACTCATCAATCGTACCATAATGCATCAACATCCAGCCAACATACCAGCGTTCTAAAGAAGGAGGTTGAAATTAATTTCTTAAACTGTCTCTTCTTGGGTTATTCTAACACATGCATTTTTTAAATAGTAAATTGGATATCTCTGACTTATCATGATGCAATCAAACATCATATTTGTTTATTTTTCTTTACAAAATACATCAGAGGGTATCCCAGGGTAGAAACGATTATTTGGAAAAATAGGAGATAAATAAGCATGAATGTAAAGTCTATTTTTCTAGCCAACTGTTGGTTAAGACAATTGACAATAACAAGATTATGTAACTTAATATCTAATTTCTTTGATTGAATGGGATTTTTCACCACTTTCAACAATCTTTCAGTTGTATGGTGGCAGCTGGAGCACCTAAAAAAGAATTCCTGGTATTTCTCTCAACAGTACCACCATCACATCCATTCCAATTAAAGCTGCTATCTCACATAGGTCTACAATTATCAACCCATTGGTGAGAGACAAATTGTCTGAAAGAATGATCAAGTGCTGCCGAAGGGGAACACTGAATATCTGATATATATTCTAGAATTATGGGACTACAAGTATGAATCTACTTTTTTTATTGCAGTATTTAATAAGATCATTTTTTAAATAAGGTTTAATGCTGCTTTTAACAATCTTTCAGCCATATCCCAGTAGCTGGAGCACCTAACAAAGGATTCCTGGTATTTCTCACAACAGTACTACCATTACATCCTTTCCTAGCCTCCAGCTGCTAACACCAACAGGTCTTTGATTATCAACACATTGGTGGGCAACAAATTGTCAAAAATAATGAGAGCTGCCACTGGAAATAAACCCAATTGAGACAATTGAGTACCTACAGCATATATGTTTTCATTGCGAAATAACTATTTTAGACTTGCGTTAACTTGTTAGCCCCCTCTTATCTGGGCCACTGTTGAATTGTAGCAAACTATAATTCTGCCATATCTAACTGTTACAAAATGAGATGAACTCTGTCTGGTAACTAATCAATAAGGCCTTCTCTCTATGCATTCGTATTCAAAAGGTGACATCATTTTCTATAAAAAAAAATATTCCGACTCTTTTCCTGTTGAAGTTAAAGCAATATGATAATCATCACCTCAATCATGTAAATAAACCTGCCATACCAAAATGGCCAATCTGGGAGCAGCATGTTCAGTGATAAACCCTGACCATATTGTATGGACTCTGCATACTGATCAGGCATGATGTATGTGACATAATGCAAATTCTTAGTAAATTTGACCTTTATTCAGGATTAGTTCTTTACCTAAACCTTGTCAAATGACCTTAATGTTGTCATAGGCAGATGTTGATAAGTGACATAGCCTCAAACAAATATCTTTTTCAAGTATTAGTTATATGGAATTTATTTGCAGTTATGTTTCATGTGTGCCTTTATGTAACCTTAGATAGGTGGAAAAAGAAATGGTCTCAAAAAGAAATCAATTTAATTGACAATATAAATGATAGTGGACAATATTAGAGATTGATCAATCTATTATTTCATAATAGGTGTCAATGATATTGACCATGTTTGGACCAGTCTTGCTGAAAAAAGCCTTTGCAAACTTTCATTAAAAACCAAACTTCACTAATTTTGAATCTTTATTTATTTCCAAAAAACAATTTATAAACTATTTTGGTTTAAAACTGATTTCAGAAGGTATAGACTAAGATCCGCCTGCTAATTTGTACTGAAAGATCTTAGACTTTTCCTTCTCCAAAACCAGTAATAATTCAGTTCAGCATGACAAGGGTTATTCCAAATACAGTACTGCTATACAATATTTTCACAGCAAAACAGAAAGTAAGGGATCCAAAAAATTTAAAGAGAACAAAATCAATTTCTTGTACGATTCCAGCCTCATGCATTAATTATAGTATTGGCCAGGGAATATTTCAGATCTACCTAATGGATAAAAGATGTTGAAATTCATGTCTTGAGAATCCTTTGTAAATCTTTGATAGTTCTGCATTAAAAAACTTTAACGTGAAATTTAGTGAGCTTAACTTACTAAGCAATTCTACAAACAGACACAATAATTCCAGACTGGTCTAAATTCAATCGCAAGAGGCCTAAGAGTGCCTGTATCGCTCCACTGGCTTAAACAGAGCTTACTTTGACTGAAAACAACACTTTGATGTCACTTTAGAACTATTTTGCAATGATTCACTGGATCTGGCCCACATTGCATCAAAATACTCAATAACAATTTTTTTGCAAAAATTTATGTAAAGGGTCACCCAAGGAACATTCATGCAATTTTTTTGTTGAGATCAGCCAAATTGTTTGGGAGGAGAAGATTTTAAAAGACTTTAAATTGAAAATAAGCCCCATCTTGGATTAGTGCTAAAATGATCTAGGAGAAAAGTCATTCAAATTGTAGAAAACACTGTCTTCAATGAGGAAAATGCTGAGTTACAGCATTTTCCTCATTAAAAACAATATTTTCTCAATTTTTACCATTCTATTGTTTTCACACAAGTTCGTTTTGATCCTGAACAAGTGAGAAATTGAATTTTACTTGTCCATGGACAAGAGGAGAAAATTTGCATTTCCACACCCCTGGATGTGAATGTAAAACGTTTAAATGGTCCCATTTTTCGTTTTAATTACCTTTAGGTTGGATTGAAAAAGATTAACATCAACAAAATATACTAAACTCCAAAAGAAAAGCCCACAAATATATGTTCTCTTAATAACTTAACAGTTTTTGACTTAATTGCATTTTTTATTCTAATACCTGTCAAAACAGAATTTCAATTGTAGACAGATCTTTTGCCTGGTAGGCTCCATATTCCTTTTTGTAGGAATTCTAGACAGATCTTTTGCCTGGTAGACTCCATATTCCTTTTTGTAGGAATTCTAGACAGATCTTTTGCCTGGTAGGCTCCATATTCCTTTTTGTAGGAATTCTAGACAGATCTTTTGCCTGGTAGGCTCCATATTCCTTTTTGTAGGAATTCTAGACAGATCTTTTGCCTGGTAGGCTCCATATTCCTTTTTGTAGGAATTCTAGACAGATCTTTTGCCTGGTAGGCTCCATATTCCTTTTTGTAGGAATTCTAGACAGATCTTTTGCCTGGTAGGCTCCATATTCCTTTTCATAGGAACACCCTTTTAGTGAATGTGTTCCCCAAGCATGCCAGGTCTGATGCACATTGGTTTGTTAAAAAAAATTTGATGTGCATTGAAAGATATTTCAGCATCTAGCAAAATACTGTTTAAAAATCAGTCAACTTATGCTGACGTCAAATGTTACGTAGGAATGTTATCAGCCAAAATTGGGTCTCTGAAGGCAAGCCATTACAACGTTCCACTATCATTAACAACTTCCAACTATTCCTCGAACTTGAAGGATCGTTGTTAAAACATTTAAGCTCATTTGGACACTTTTCAGATAGAATTTCAAAGACTGGTGCAACTAACCAATAATGTACCCATATGTTTTCAAACCATCAAATTGTATTGTTGTTTTACTATAGCAGATGTTCTGTTAATCATAAGCAAACTAACATTTAACAAATCAGGTCGACAATATTACTCCCATAAACGCTCGAAATAGCTTCTTATAAGCCAAATTTCTATAGAAAAAAGCGCTTTAAAAGCCGCTTGATAAATGCCGAATCTACTGTAACTCGTCAATCATCCTTAAGCATTAATTTCCAAGTTTTATCCTCTTTTAGGCTGGTTTTCACGAAAATCACAGGATAAGTGCTTAACCAACCCACTCTCCAACCATGCAATGCGAGTTGGTTACAAAAGATCTTTCAGACAAAATGAACAACCTTTTTAATAGTGATTTATTGTGTGGGCATTGTGGTAGAACTCACTTGCGAAATTGGTACTCTTATCCATTATGAATTACCATTTTCATCAGTGTGAACTTTTTTTTTTCTTTTTTTTCATGGAGTTGGCAAGCAAAGCATATCTGTTTAACAAGGGTTTCAGAAAGCATCATTATTTCATCCCATACATTTGCTAAATGGTTGATCTACCAAAAGTTGCAAAGACAGATTCGTATAAAGGTTTTTTCATAATTTCAATTTATTTTCTGTTGACATTTCTATTAGAGTAAAGTATACAATTAAAATGCCTCACAAACTGACGTCGGAGACTAGGGAAGGGTGTAATGGTAGTACAGGTGAAAGAAATACCAGGAATCCATTGTTAGGTGCTCCAGCCGCCGCGATATAAATGCGAAATTGTTGAAAGCGGCGTTAAACCCATTCAAACAAACAAACACAAACTGACAAAAAGAGATTGCTATGTTAGTTGAAATTTTAGCCATGTTTTGTCATCAGCAAGACTTTGTGTGAAATCTAGAAATAATTCTATTTTTCCTGAAAAAAAAGTCAATCAAAATTGTCTAAGTGCAGTCTTGTACCTTCTAAGAGATAAACAAGATATGTAACATGCCAAGACATAATTTACTTTTAATTTGTGAAATTTATAGAAATGGGCAAGATTTTGGGGTTCAATGGGAAACTACAAGATATAACATGATTGAGATGAGTTGAACATCTGTCATTGTTACTAAAAACTATCTTTTTCTGTATAATGATACCCAACTTTTAGGAGAAGAGTCTGTTGCATGTGCAAACAGCTAAGCCATTCTAGGAAACTAAAATGAAACAGAAAAGACCTGACATAGAACATGATGAAGTCAGTATTGAAAAAGCTTTCCCTAGTAAAATATTGTATTTTGTGGTTAAGAAGTGGTTCTGGAATAAGCTACCCAATTTGTCCGAGTCGTCCGCTAAGCTGCACAGACAAGCAGATTTTCCTTGCTAAGTTGTCCACGGACAAGTGAAAAATCTCAATAAAAAAAAATTGTAATATTTTCTTATAGTAAAAGATAGCTTTTTTCTCAAAAAGATTGCCATGATACTAATGTTAATAGTAAGTGAGACTCTTTTATGGCTGCTTCTTATAGCAAGGCCATAGTAACTTCAACATCAGAAATAATAAGACTATTTATTTGGAAAAAACATGTTTATGATAAGGAACAGACAAGAAAGTGTTTGATACTGACAAGCAAGTTTGTGATTGTCACTTGTCCGTGGACAAGTTGACTTTCAAAACATTTCAAAACCCCTGGAACTTAAAGATAGGACTACAGCCAGAAAGCTCTGCCATATGATGTGGCCCTTTTCATTTATGCTCTAAAGTAAATTAAGGTGAAAAAGATGCACCCGACATTGGACTGGAACCCACGACCCCCCGGAACATGAGCATGGCTCTCTTCCAACTGAGCTAGCTGGGCACATGGTCATGAGTCTACCCACTGCCGATAACTACACTCCTACCCCTTTTTACCAATTGCAGCCAGTCCCATACCACTTCCAAATTGCAGAACTCAGCATTCTCCATTTACTTCTGACACCTTCAAAGTAGATTAGGGTGGAAAAGTTGTGCCAATGTGCTCAACATGGGATTATGACATTAGGCTAAGGACTTTATAACTCTGTGTAAAAGACTGTAAACTAAACACATTTCTGACTTCAGACGCGCCGCCAATCACCCGGCCTGGTTGAAGCCCGTGTGCTAAATTTTTAAATTTGGGAGTCATTGACCCCTTGACCATAATATTTTGGGGGTCAAAACTGGTTTTGAAGGGGTAAAAAAATAGCAAAACATCATAGCTTATCAGACCTTAAAAGTAATCTATATAATCTATATATCTAGACACACTTTATTGTTTATGTTGTTTCATTTCTATAGATCTTTTGTAATGGTATAAAGAAAACAGTTGATCTATATAATCTTTTATATTGCATGGGTGCACCAATGGAAATTCAGTTGGTCAAAATGACCCCCTGCAGGAAATTTTGGAGGATCAAAATAAGATTTTTGGGAATCAAAACCCTGGTTTAAGGGTCAAACACGGGCCCTAAGCCGTCTGTGTTTTTTGCAATGACATGCTTTCCTCTTGTGTGCACTTGGCAGCCTGATAAAATAACATATTTAGTGGAATCAAACATTTAGCAGATCTAAAATTATTACTGGTATTGTTATGGGAGACCACTCTAACCACTGTCCCTCATAGCTTCGTTGGATTAAATACAATGTCTGACACCTGTGTCAAAGAAGATCTTCTTTGGCTCAGTGGTTAGCGAATTGCACTTGTAAAAATTATTTGAATATTGTTGTCCGCTTGGGTTCAACAGATATTTTTCAGCTATTCTTCGGTTCAGGATAGTTCATACGAAACAATGGGGCTCAACTGAGATTGGCCAATGAGCCATTTATGTCGGCATTGTATTGACTTGGTTAGTTCAGAAAGCACATTACTGTCTAGATAGGCTTATCGTCATCAATACATGATGACTCTTAAGGGGAAGTGTGTTATTGGAGACCACTCTCACCACTGTCCTACATAGCTTCGTTGGTTTAAATGTAATGTCTGACATCTGCATCAGGGAATATCTTCTTTCGCTCAGTGGTTAGCAAATTGGACTTATAATCAAAAAATTGAGTATTACTTGTCTGCGTGGGTTTGACACTGGCTCACGTCGAACATTTTTCAGCTATGCTAGGTTGAAGATAGTTTATACGTAGCATTCTTTAAAAAGGTAATTTGTTTTAGCTAACCATGTTTACATCGGAACTTTTAATTTGTATGGATTGGTGATGTTTGGAAAGCTGTTGGTACCCAGAATAGTAATTGTAAATAAGATGTAAATAAATTTCAAAAATACTTTTTTCCATTTCCATACAATTAAAAGAGGGCACAAATATAACCAATTGATCAGAACTGGCCACATGTACATGTAATTATAAATGTATGCACAGTTAATTCTAATGCCATGTACTCGTACACTTCCGAGATATTGTTTCTGACTGGAAGTCTGGAACTGGATAATCGGATAATAGAAACATCCGCTTAATAGCAACTTTTCTTGTGACAAATAGATGTTGCTATTAAGCAGAGTCCTCTGTATTTATTTACAATTAATTAAATATACAGACACAAAAATGCATATACTTTGCATCATTATATGTGTACCCATATACTATATATACATGCAGAGTTGATGGGCCGAGTCATTCAGGTTCACAGTCAACCTGGCCTGTGATTGACTTGTCATTTCAACTTGGCCTGTCAATTCGGCCTGTATATATCATAAAGGTAATTGTATAGTAATGCAATGTAAATATAAATTCACACCTCCTTAAGTACACTGCACACATTGATTAACGACCAGATAAGTGTGCTGATACATCTGTTTACTAGGCTATACACTATATAACTTATATACAGGCAGTTGACAAGCTGACTTTTACACAGGCTGATTTTAACGGGGGCCAAGTTTTTATTAGCCGAGTTGACAGGATTCTTCATTCAAAGACTGAGTTGACTATGAACCACTGAGCAAGCTGGGCACCTGGCCATGTGTCTACCCACTTTCAAACTCTACAACTTTCTTTTTGGTATCATAAACCTGAGGTTTAAGACCACATTTACCAGTACACAAGAAACACACTGCATATCTATATTGCAAGGAGAAATAAATTTCTTGTGAACTCACCATCAATAAGCCATTCACATCGAGCGTACGCCGGGTAATCATTCTCCCCATCGGTTATACTACCAGAAGGTGCTGTTAAAAGAGTACGACCATTACAATTTTCTCCAGGGACGGGAAGGAACAGCAAGAGTACCAAAATAAACGGTATGTGCTCTCTTCCCATCTCGACTGTCATGTTTTGGACAGGGAGACGGGAAGTAAACAATCAACATTTAGTCATGTCAGACCAATGGTTAACGTCTTCGCGACCACCCGCGACAAAAGTAAGAATATCCTTCATGTAAATTGCGTATCATATTCTAAAATCCAAGCTTTCATGGCTTCACAATTTTCCCAAATCTTTTCAGGGATATCAGAATCATCTGTTTTTCTCCATTGTAAGGAAGTTTACATGCAGTGAAGTCCATTAAACTCATTGATTGGTTGAAAATAAATTATGTTTTGAGCAAGTTGGGTTAGAGATGCTGCGATTATGAATCAGTCAAGGGATGTAATTCAAACATTAAAAACAGGAATACAAAATTGATTTCCACCCTTAGATTAAGCCTTAAAAAAGATAAGTAATCGATCAATAAATCAATCAAATAGTAAGTAAATTATTCAACCAATCAAAAGGAAATATCAACGAATAGTTCAAACAACCATTGAGTCAATCAATCAATCGATCGGACACATGATGAATTAACCATTGAGGCAACCAATCAGTCGATCGATCGATCGATCGATCGATTAATCAATCAATCAATCAATCAATCAATCAATCAATCAATCAATCAATCAATCAATCAATCAATCAATCAATCAATCAATCAATCAATCATTCATTCATTCATTCATTCATTCATTCATTCATTCAATCAATCAATCAATCAATCAATCAATCAATCAATCAATCAATCAATCAACCAACCAACCAACCAACCAACAATCAATATTCTTGTTTTCAAAATTGTAAACTTTTATTCTAAAATTGCCTTATCATTTAAGTACTGAGTATTTAATTATAAAAAAGGAAATAATCTATTTTTCTGAAAATTTTAAAATTCAAATCCAATAGCCGAACATTGTTACCAAAAGCGCGGCCCTTGCCAGGCAAACAAAAAAAAAGGTAAAAAAAAAAAAACGAAAAAAAGAAAACAAACAAAACAAAAAAAACACACACACACATACACGAGGCTGAGATATAATGTAAGTAAATGATAATTTTAATAAAAAATATATATATATCCGAGGCATAGTTTATAGTTGGCAGAAAAAAGACCCGACAAAGCGAATTTACAAATTTTATTTTACTTTTATTAACATCAAAGTGCCTTTCTAACATCCCAATAAGTAGTAGGAAGTAGGTGGAAGAAAAGTATTTCAGGTTAAGGGCATATGAACATGCAAATTGTTTCTAAAATTAAATTGACCTACCAACCAAAAGAACTGTTACATCGGACAAATACCTCTGCATGAAAACGTGTTAAGGATTCGCAATGAAAACAGACACGAATTTGAGGTCTGTACTTACAGAAAACAAAATGCTACGCCAAGTTCTAAATAATTTATGATCTTTTATCTATCGAATGGAAAAAAAGACAACAGTGCAGCTTCCACAGTATGATACTCTGCCAATCAATCATATCCCGCAGATTGAGGGAAAATTAGAAGTACTGTGTAATTTTCCAAAGTTAAGGCACTGATAGCTTTTTGAATGCGTTTCATATTAGAAATCAATACAATCTCACACAATAATTCCAATAGAATAAATTGGTAATAGTTTTCCTCTTTATCATCAAACCTAAAAATTAAAAAGGAAAAATCGAAAAAATATAATGTGATATTGGTTACGGTGCATGACAGAGAGTGTTACAGCACGGTACAGTATCTTCATCACTGGTAGAGGTTGTAGTTTCTTATGGAATATTGTTTTATTATTTGAATTGGATTTATTAGCTATTCTAGCTATGATTTACCGTCTGTACGTCTTTCTATCCGTCCGCCCGTCTCTTAACTTTCACTTCTTTTCCCAAAAAGAGTCCACAATCTCCATCCGATTTACTTCAAACTTTCACATAATGTTTTCACAAATATCAGAATATTTTTGTTCGAAATTAGTTCGAGAACCTCAAAGGAAAAGGAGCATTAAGGAAATTTAATGATACTCGTTATAGCATTAGAGTCCTTCGTCCAATTTGTTTCATGCTTTCATGCTTCAAGGAGGCGGAAGAACGTCCCAGGCTTTCCTGGAGATCCTGTCATTTCGAAAAATTTAAAAACTAGAAAATATAATCAACTAGTAATTCGGCGGGTAAAATATCACAAATAAAACTTACTAATCTGCAGTTATGATATTTTACATTCTAATTTATGAATGATGTAAATCAGAATTTAGAAATTTCAAATGCAACTTAAACAACGCACTTGGCTGATGGTACCCATTTGTAAACAGGTCTTGGTATAAAATAAGCAACACGACCCCTTTTATTTCAGTTTTAAAAACAGCAAATGCAGATTTGTTTGGACAAAAGATTCATAGTGGAGAAATGCTGAGCTACGTCACTTGTAGAAGAGATTAAAACCGATGATTTTGAGAATGTTTAATCCATTACGATTTGGGAATTTTAAGCTTACACTTTCTTGACAAGTTCCCTTTCTTTTAAAGCAGGTGAAAGTTTAACGATGTTGATTAGACTACCATGTATAGGCATTCATATAATTAACATTTGATAGCACTTTCTTATCCTGAAATTAAGACAGATATAATTAAAAAGAAGGAAGGCATAGAGTTTTTCATAAATTAAAATGGAGATCTGAATGTTAGTTTTAGAGATATCGTTTTAAATGAAGTTTTGGGACTTTTCTCCCACTCTACCTCGTATTTCGCAGTAAAAGACTTAGATATAGAATAACTCGGAAATCGTTGCGGTTTCATTTTTTTTTTTTTTGAAAATCCTTGCGTAAAAAATGGGATTTTTGTATGCAATATCAATGACAGAGGTTGTAACACTGTAGGGAAGAAACTGTAACAATAAAAAGAAATAGAGTCTGTAACATACACATAGATTTGAAATTATGCATATTAGTTTCGAAACAAAAGACATTCCTTTCAGATAACGGGTATAATAGAGAAGACTGATGGGGGTTTTAACGCCAAACAGATGAAATGTTTCAATATTTCTTCTTTCTGTTCTAAAAATCCAAAAAGAAGTAGACAAAACACTGTTATACGATCAAATTTCAATATCAGTATCAAAAATATTTCGATCAGGATTATTTATTATCTACATGTATTGACGCCTTAACAGGTTTCAACAAGAAACCTTACATGTTTTCGTACAGAAACCTATTGCCGTTGTAACAGTTCTTAGGGGGTGCGCCTGCCCTGCGTTCAGGATGAAAGCGTTAGCGAAGCGTTTTTGAAATGATAACCCGCTTTGCACGTATGTGAACGTGCAAAGCGGGGTATCATCTCAAAGCACCCTCGAAACGGTTTTACATCCTGAACTCAGAGCTGATATCATTCAGGTAGATAATATCAGGTCAATACCGGCTTCATTGCATGATAAAACGCATTATTCGGTAATGTTCTCTGATATGGCTTATTGCTTGTCTTCTTTTACTATTTAAGGTAAAATTATTCAACAGTGGGACCAGTCTATAAGGTAATAGACCTGTAATAGTTCCACAACGTTTTTGGAACTTGAGCCATAAACTTTGACAGTCACGATAAATCGAGGCTTCCTACTGAGTACACAAGGAAACCTTTTGTTGACATTCTGAAAGATCATGAGTTCCGAAATGTTCCTTAATTATTACGGGTCTACTACCTTAACGATGGTTTACTCGCTGCTGTCAATGAGTAAATCGATCGGCCCACCCGAAATAACTCTTTTATAGTGGCATGATTGTTGACTCCGTCATTTGAGGCTATTTCGTTCGAAACGCTTTCGTTATTAATGGTCTACACAAACATCATAACTAAGGCTCTATAAAAGCTGTAGCAACGAAGATCAATCGGAAACGCTCGGCCATTCTACGGAATAGACCTAGGGAATATTAATACGGGCGCAGCCACGAAAGCGCGTCTTTTCGCACGTGGGTTTATCTGAGGTTAGGCCTACAACCATCAAGATGACGCCAGTAAAAAAATCGAAATGTGACCCGTCACGCGAAAAGGGACCATCTGGGAACTCTGTACGATAAATATTTGAAAAAGAGATTGGGTCCAGCTTAGGTCAATTAGAGGTCGCAAATCAAAAATTATTTCACCGGAAGGTAGATTCAGAAAATAAGAAATGTGCGAAAAGTTTTGACTCTAGTCAGTCTGCGCAATCCGCGCAGTCTGACTGGGGTCGACACTTTACGCACTACCCGAATGGTCCATTTTCACGTGACGGGTCACAAATATTAAAACTGGGCATATTATAGATGTTTTGTATGGAGGCTTTGCCGAGACAATTATTAATTCCCACAACCGAGTTAGATATTATTTCATGCAATACACCAAGTATTATTTTTTAACTTCTATTTTGCCTTATTTTCGTCAATGTTTCTAATAGAAGAAATGTAAGTTTCTAAAAAATAACCGC
The DNA here is from genome assembly GCA_948146395.1 of Fragum whitleyi. Classification (NCBI taxonomy): domain Eukaryota; kingdom Metazoa; phylum Mollusca; class Bivalvia; order Cardiida; family Cardiidae; genus Fragum; species Fragum whitleyi. The sequence goes on along the minus strand of OX411543.1, from coordinate 86,693,453 downwards.
ATTATGTCACTGTTCTAATAATATCCATGTGATATCATCAAAAATATCATATGAGTTGTTATCACAAGCATATTTGTATAGTTATAGGAATTTCATTACAAAACGCGTAATCAAATCATAATATGCCGAAAAGATCTCCATAGACGATTGGGGACCATTAAAGAAATATATTCACTGTTCAGTTACCAAACTAGGCCTACCACCAGGGCCCACAGCCTATAAGCCTACCACCGATTTGCTTTTTGTTATATGTCGATGATCGTATATTTATTTTGCTGAAAACGAGATTGTGATATCTGCCACATTGGAGATCAAGGCGTGGAGTCAGCGATTCATCACTGTGGCGGATCCAGAGGGGTATCAGACGACCCCCCCATCAGGCCTAATTATTTCATCTTCATGCAGAATTT